>MU279031.1:0-482806 GCA_022385715.1 Xylaria cubensis
TAAAAATAAATTAATAATTATTAATAATATATTTTTTATAAATAATATATTAAATTATAAAAGCTTTTAAGCTTATATAATTAAGCTTTTTAAAAGTATTATTAATTAAAAAGCTAATAAGTAAAACATTATTATTATTTTTATTATAAAAGCAAAATTATTAGCTTTAGCTTAAGTTATAAAAAAAGCTATATTTATTAACTGCTTTATAAAAAAATTAAAAGTTATATTAAATAATTAATATATTATTATTTAATATAATAATTAATAAACTATTAAATTAATTATTAAAAAAATAACTATATTATATATAAAGCTTTAATATATAAATATTTATAATTATTAATTTTATTAAAAAGTATAAAAGGACTTTTTATAAATAATTTATATATTTATAAATAATATAATTATTAATAAGTTTATAAAAGCTTTAAGTAAAAATAAATAAAATAAATTATTAATTTAATTAAAGCTATTTAGCTTTAAAAAGCTTTATTGCTAATAAAAGCAAAAAAAAACCAATAATTATAAATTAAAAGCTTTAAAAAACTTTTTAATAAAAAGTAAAAGTTTAAATATAAGTTAATAATTATAAAAAGCTATATTTATATAAAGATTTTTAAAAAAGTATATTAAATTTTAAAGGTATATTAATAATTATAACAGAAAAGGTCTATTTATATTAAATTAATATAGTACAGAATTTTTTCTACTATATAACTTAACATAATATATAAAAAAGACACAATTATTAAAAGCTGCAATTAGATTCGCTTATTTCTAATAAACTGTCCTTACCAAGCCAGAATGGGAAGGGCTGCTTATATAATTCTTCAATCATAAGAGAAAGACAAGATCAACGCTGGTCTTATCCAAAGCGAAGATCGACCCCAAGATTTATGTTCCGGGTGGTTCCGATCACCCGGCACGGCCCGTAATGTCTGAATAATTTGCTCTGTATTGTTGTAGATATCTATCTCACTTCACAAATAATCTCACCTATTTTTATTACCAGCATTACCAACGGTACCAAGGTATACTTATGCGAGCATTCGTTTGTTAGATAGAGTGTCTTAACACCAGCACGTTGCACTATTCACCACGTGCCTATCCAAGTATATGTAGGAGAAGACATCGCAAGTTTCCTTCATCTTCATTACAGTCCTCCTTAACTTCTCACGGACTAGCCTAGCATGGATAAGAGTCACACCGATGTTCAATCATACATCAACATGCATGCGCAACGGTCGAGGTGCCATTTGACCCTGGCAGATCTGAACTGTCATCGCGGGGGCTGCTGCCTACCAGGGCTACCAGGGCTACCAGAGCAATAATTGGGTTGATACTATGTACTGATTACGCCGCATTTTCATAGAGTTACAAGTAGTAGACAGAAAGAACCTAAGAATTGCGGCACAGCATGCGACGCATAAGCGATACCCATCCATACCCTACGATAAATACTCAGCTTATAGCCCTATCTATCATCCAAATCTCACACGTCGTTCGTTCCTCAATTATTTCACGAAATTCGACCCAACAGCAAATATGACTGCCGTAAGTGAACAAGCAGCGCCAGTCACTCATCCGAGGTACGAGCATCCCTTTCTTGACTCTTGCAGCACCCATTTAACTAATAATCGCATAGCAACCCGCCGGCAATGACCGCGCCCCCAGTCTATAACGAGACAGCCACACCCAGAAGAATCACGCCGCTACGCCGCCTACAAAGGGAAGCAGGGCCCGAGCCCGAATGGGTCAACTGTCCCTTCTGCAAGCAGACGACGACGATACGCAGGGTATCCGAGCCATCAGACGAGGCGAAGTACGTGATCGTTTTCCCCTTTCCCTTATTCTTCTTTCTTGCCAGCTCAATTCCATCTATACCCTTACTTACTCGTTTTCTAGGTGTTGTCTCGTCTGCTGTGGTTTCCTAGGCCTCCTCTTCACCTGCCTTCCTGGTAAAGGCGAGTGGTGGGAGAACGTCGACATCCACTGCACGTCGTGCGACAAGCACATCGCCACGATTCCTCCCGACGAGGAGATCCAGCTCGTCCGCGTCTCTGACCGTCCGCCGCTGCCTACGCAGAAGAAGCAGCAGCAGGGTACCACAACCCCGACGGCCTAGAAGAAGTGAAAGAAAGAAATATCAGGTGGCAGAGAAAGGTTAGGCCAAAAGAGAACAAGCTACCTATCTAGCTATTACTAAAAATGAATTAGGACTATCAGACCCGACGAAGCCGAGAATTAAATAAGGGGAGTGAGTGCCTTAGATGATGTTTTGTGACTGCTGACTCGCCAACCAAGAATCCACCCCCCAGTGCAGCTCAGGCTGTGTAGCCGCAAGGGGTAGGAAACAGGACTTGTTCAGAAACAGCCCCCACGACGTCGTCATCCAATCGCGACGTGACCAAACTTCGTAACCATATCGCCAGATATCCAGAGGCACTAGGCTGAACTGAACTCATAGAGTCAGTCACCCAACATATTCCTAAGCTTCTCTAACCGCATCGGCGCTGATGGGTCCACGCATTACTCTATATCCCTCAATCTAGCCACTCATCTATTAGCTTCTCTCCAGCATAAGTAAGTCGTAGCGTAGAGGAAATCCTAACGGCCATAGATCTTGACAAGGAGTCTCTGCTCCTCTGTATGTCGTCGTTTCAGCTAGGTAACTTAATGGACATATCTAGCCTAGGGGTAGGCGGTCAACGTAAGTAGAGATAGGTAGCTTTGCCCACCCACAAGTACTTAGTCCTACAACACCAAAAAATCGAACTCCAATCACTCATTAAACATGATCAAAAGCTAAACGCAATGTCCTCAATTATGCTCTACCAAGTAGAGAGTGTACTATGCTATACACTGATCCCAACAGGGGGATATAGAACAACCAACCAATTCCGGTGGTATTTCCGACAAACCATATCAACTCCATTTTTGTCTGCATCGAAAACCTGTACCGAACTCCGAATATTTTCCCCAATCCGACCATGCAGGCCAAACGATCGTAAGTGTCGTTCCCGGAGACTGACGAGAACAGATGCGTGTCCGTTCTTTCCGGGCCATTCTAACAATGCATGTTCTTCAACGCCAAACGGCCAGTTGATGCGAGCCATCCGTCCATGTGGCTCCCATGCTGTGAAACACCAGACAACCAAACGAATTCATAGAAAACAAGAACAAAAACAATACTTCCATCAAATCCTTCTCCAGCTTGAAACCGTAAACAATCAAAGCAACCGCTCCTCCTTATGGCTTGATGTGAGATCAAGATTACTCAAACAATGCAATAACCAGCCCACCGCGCGTTGTATGGTTCAATAATACTCCGACAATGCGAACAGCCGCTCTTGTGCGCAGGCTTGTGCGTTGCAACCAGAAAATGCAAAACAACCATCCATGGATTTCCGTACGTCAAAACGGCAGATATTCAGACAATGCAAAACAACCCCTCGAAGCATTGCATGCTTCAGAATCGGAGATACTCGCACGACGGGGATGGCTATCCACATAGCTCCGCAGCCAGAACCATGGATATACAAGCCATGCGAGTAATACTCTTCCAGTATAGTCCCCTGCTCGAGACGACAGTCCAGGCATAAAAGTCATTTCTCAGTGTCGTCCCCTTCCTTAAAGTACCAAATCCTAACGAGTCCTCCACGTACACCTCTGAACGAGGGCAGCAGATAACCAAAGAAAGCAGATTGAGTCAACCCAGTGCAATGATATATATAGTTGGATGCTTTTGATAGCGAGCGTGCGACCGCGAGTGCAATATGTGTAGTAAGTCCAAATACAATCGATCAATCGAGTCCTAACCGGCGAAGGTAGGAATTGCAATATCGAGGTGGTGTCAAGGTATGTGAATACAAAGAATTCACCATGTCCCTGCTGACGAAAGCAAGGCTTGACAACATCGAGTGCAATGATTGCAAATGCAAATACAATTCTTCTGTCAGGTCCCACCGTGCGAAGGTGGGCTTGCAAAATCGGGTGTGCGTTGCTCGACACAAAAACATTTAATCCGTCTATTTCCATTGTTTCTTGAGGGGGCTCGCGACTCTGGGTGCGAACTGCATACTCTTTCGTCGTGCTGCCATCAGGCGCATCGAAACAGGATCCTGGTTACCGCTTACGAAGCTTTCGCCGATGTTGATAAGGCCGGCGGGTTTGGGAGGACAGGTCTGCATAAGAAGTTCGTTCGTCGAGGCGAAAGAACTAGTCGTAGGTGTGCCAGGGCTGATATCCATAGCGAATCTGGCTACCATCTCGGGCGCTGGAGTTTTGGGGACGGGAGTCAGAACAGGAGCCTCAGTAGTCTCCCAGTCCATCTCGCTCGGCTCACTTGGTGCATCTTCATCTTCGTCGTGATCAGAGGGGCTGCGCATCCACACAGTACTATCACGGCGGCTCATGTAATTGTTGGGAACCATCTGAAGATCACGAGCATTCGAGTTGATCTTCATGGGAGTAACAAGCGTGCCGTTCATGTTGGCAATTGCCTTAGGCTCCATACTCTTTCGCCTATTGTGACCACCACGAGGGATAAGTGCAGGGTCGACACGATAATCCTTTTCATTCACCCATCGGTTCTCCTTTTCACAGCTGCAAACCAGTCAGTCCCTATGTAATTAAAGGTGAGATGCGACGTAAACTTACTCTAAAACCCAACTTACGCCGACACATTGGACGGCGCCGTTGCTCTCAACAACTTTTTCCAGTGTTCGCTTTCCTCCATCTTTGAACACCACATGGGTGATGCCGATCTTGGAAACATCTACTTGACCGTCTGTGGTGTTGCTGGGATTCCAAGGCCAACTCTTGACACAGCGAGCGCCCATTTGGACCAAAAGGTCGACGAAGATTCTACCAGCATCGGCGCCTTCGGTGGTGTGAACATCAACAAATACAATAGCTCCGGTTAAGAGCTTGGGGTTGAGGTCGGGTCGTGTTGTACGAGCTGGAGTGCCCATAGAAGACCAGGGCGCAGATTTGGATGGAGTAACTAGAGGAAACTTAGACTCCTCGTCCGTTTGGTCTTGCAGTTCCGTCTGGGAAGAGCGGTGAAGAGAGATTTTAGACACAGTAGAGCAGTGTCTCTTAACGCTGCGTGGAGGCGAATCGTCACCGCGTTTGAGAGGCACCTTCGAAACAGTATGAACTTCCCGAGATGCAAAAGTTCTCTTTTGAGGTGTCACTGGATTCTGGCTAGCAGTTGCAATATCCGTCTTGTTATCGACCAAAGCAGGATCGATTGGAACAACATTCTCGTCGCCATACTCTTGGCTTGCGTCCGAAATTGACTCGTCATGCGAGCGAGACGAGTCAGCCTCTCGATCATTGGGGGGTGACATTCTTTCGTCTTCTGTGACAAATGAGATATCATCCATGAGACCGAGATCATGAAAGTCGTGTTTGTCGAACTTAGCGGCAATATCAGCTTCCAGAAGGGCTTCAATAGCAGCTTGATTCTCCATATCGTCCCGAATTTTCATCTCATCATCGAAAAAGCCCTTGGCAGATGGAGTCTCAACAACAGGGAAATCCTTTTCATCAAGTAGTGAGAATTCATCATCATCGTCCTCTGGTTGAGCTGCAGGCTTTTGCGGAGTTTGGCGACCCTTGAGAGGACTGGAAGCTCGCCATGCACCCAGTTGAACGGAGAACCCGAGTTGAGACGTCTTCGAGACGGACCTGATAGCTCTGCTAGCTGCTCTGGCAGCACTCTCACTTATTTTCCTGTCAGTGCCTTTGAATAAAGGCGCAGGTGTCACAGGCTGAGGATCGCTGGCCGATGTGGCATCTTGATGCTTCGTGATGGTTTTATTGCTGAGGGCAAGCTCGTCTTCAGAATCAGACATGCAATCACCTTCCAGCTGCTTCCCTCGTGATCCAAATGCGGCACGCTTTCGCGCTGCCTTGGTGGGGGTAGTTTTTGTTGGACTCAACACATTTGGGTCCTCGGCTTGAGCCTCGCGCTTGTCACATTGAGGTTCAGATACGGCCGTGGCTTGCTCATTGGATTCACATGCGTCCAGGACTTCCGTCGACTTTTCCTCAGATGCATCAATGCGTGCCGCCTCGGATTCCGCGGTATGCAACTCGACAGGCTGTTTCTCAGGCGAGGCGTCAGAGCCGTCCATAGGCTCGTGTGATGGTGCTTTCGCATCCAAGTCATTCTTGGGGGATTCCAACTTTTGAGGTTCGGCACAGCTCAGCTGAGTGGAGTGGTTAGGAAGACCCGAAACAGGCAGAGGATTCTGTTTGAGTGCAGGATCGGCATATCTTGGCAAAACAGCCGAAAGGCGACCCGGGAATGAAAGCTGGGGAGTAGGGGTAGGGGATTCAAACTGAATGCTATCTTCATTGTCGGCCTCCGGGATAGGTGAAAGGCTCTTCTCAACTGCTACAGACTCGTTCGGCGAGACAGATCCTATTTCCGCACGAATCTGAGACTGCAGCTCTTCCTCACTGATCTCCTCTGTAGGAGAATACATGTCGTTCTTCTCTTTTGTGGGAGTCTCCATATCTTCGGTCTCTTCAATGGAAGTGTGGAGGATACACTCATCCTCCTCCAGAGTGGTATCAGCGTCGTCGTCTTCCTCTTCCATCAGAATGGCAACATTCTCCTTAGAGGCTTCCTGAGGCTTCTCTTCGATGCGTGAGACTGAAGAGCTCAGTAGTTTCAGAGGTGATGTTGGGCGCTTCGCAGGTGTACCGAAGAATGACATCTTCATAGGTGAGCGGGCAGTGCCTACTTGTTCCTGGTTGAACTGGAAGGCCGGAAGAGATATGTGAGAACGCTTAGCAGGCGACTGAAGCAGCGTCGGCTTAGATGGTGACTGAGCATCTTGCATCTCTGTGGTAGCCGATGGGAAGATGAGTGAAGGAAATCCATCGAGTCTCTTCGCGGGTGATTTCATTGTATCCTTAAAAGGAGTTGGAGGTGGCCTACGAGCCGGGCTACTGAGCACTGAAGGAAGAACTGACTCGAGTGTCTGCGAGGGATCACTATCCTCCTCTTTTTCAGGTGCTGGGAGCTCGAGTTTTCTGACGCCTCTAGTAGGCTTGACGGGACTCTTCATCAAGGGTTTGAGTGGTGTCTTTTCATACGTAGCAAGCTCATCATCAGAGTCAACGTCTCGTGACAGAGGCAGATTCTGACCATCCTTCTTAGGGCTGAGAGGTATCTTCTCTGTCGTGTCTGTAATAGCTGCACGCGCACTGGCTCGGGTTGTTCTGCCTGAGGCAGCAGGTTTGCGAACAGGCTTGGCTCTCAAGCCTGTAGCAGTAGTCGTAGTGGTCTCAGTCTTTGCCTTTTTAGCGGTTTTGGGAGGCACATTCTCTTTCTCCGGCTCTTGGAAAGTTACTGTCTTCTTAAGAACAGCGCCAGGCTTCGATGTAGGACGAGAAACGGCAGACTTGAGACCTGGAGTAGGTTCAGTAGCGTAAGTTGTGGTAATGGTGCCAGTAGCAGCGCGACCACGCTTCTTGGGTGCTGGCTTAGTAGTTGTGGCAGCATCATCGGCTTTTGGAGCTGTTTTTCGTGTTCGTTTACCTCTGGTTGTAGATAATGTTTCTGTCGTAGTGGTAGAAGGTGTGGTGGCAGTCGTGGTAGATCTCTTGGGTCGACCACGTGTGGGTCTGGTAGTAGCAGCAGTGCTGCTCTGTGTGTCCGGCTCTTGTGATTTGGATTGAGATTGAGATTCAGATTCATGCTCTGACTCAGATTCGGTTTTAGGGTCGACGGCCTTCTTGGCCGATCCCCGCAGCTTCTTTGCCGGTCGGTTCATTGTAGGTTGTGTGGTGTCCTCTTTGCACAGGTCATCCTCATCGTCACTATCGGAGGTTTGGGCCTTGCGCTTCCTGGTGATGGGACGCGTAGTAGTCGTAGAAGCAGTCGTAGCTGTCTTCGCGACTGGCTTTTTCACTTCAGCAGGTTTTTCGGGTGCAGCAACAGTAGCAGCTGTGGCAGTGGTAGTAGCAGCCTTCTTGGTTGCGGCAGGCTTCTTCGCAGACGCGGCAGTAGCCTTGGTTGATGGGGTTGCTTTGGCTGACTTGATGACTCTGTCTGACTTGGTGGTCTTGGTGCTGAGGGTGGTCGCAGTGGCGGAGGCCGCGGCTGCCCTAGCACGCGTCATGCGCTTCGGGGGGGTTGTAGACCCCATCGCGGCGGAAGGATGGATGGTGATGAGAAATCAAGATGGAAATGCAATGGAAAGGTGAATCAATGAATCGATTGAGAAAAGTAAGTTACGTATGAACTCAGCAGTGTTGTCAAAGATGGTTGCAAATGCGCGATTGACAAAAGTCGAGGCGGATTGATGTGGAAAGTGAGTAGGTCACGGTCACGGTCACGATCCACGATGGATTCAATATGACAAGGGCGTGCAGGTTTAAGGTTTCTTGCCGAGCGTGTTTTTGTTTACCTGGTCATAGCTCCGCTTACCGCTTTCAGCGCGTTGCCCCTCCGACCACCTGCCAATTCCCCAATTTGCACCGACTGCCCCTCTTTTATAGTAGGGTTTGCTTTAAGGTTTTTACGGCGCCACACCGCTGCGCTGCCAGGAAAGGACCTTAAACAAACATGAAAAGTATTGATAGATACATCAAACCTTGATTGAATATGTAGAACCTAAGTGCAAACCATACCTCGTGATTTGTTTGTCATATTTATTGAAGCTATTAAGTGTACACGGTGCTTTACACTAGAGGCTGGGTAATTATATGCGTTGGTTTGCTACACGTGTGTTAAGAGAATATACCTAATATGGTTCCTCATGTTCTAGCGCGCTGGGAAGGACCCTTACTTATAGTACCCACAGCGCGACAGAGCCTCAATGCAGGGGTAGGCGTTGTAGCTCTGGTAAAGTCAATCTTCCAAATGTTTACTTCAGACGTCGGGGAACATGTAATATTGTCTCATTTAGTATCTGACATGATGAGTAGTTTGGTTCTATCTATTATGATTATCTATTTGTTATATACATGTAAATCCAGAGCACGTGTCTCTTAGGTAGATTTTTCGCCTTCTGACGAAGGTTCAGGTTCAGGTTCATGTCTCTCCCTCTTAGCAAGATTCTGCAAACCAGTCTTATACTCGGTGTGCTCCTTGCTTAGCTTCCTCTGGCCAACCAGGGGACTGATCAGAAGGCCAAAGGCGGAGATGGCAGTGAACACAATAAACATCTCCCTTAAACTGTGCCAGTACGCGTCTCGAGCTACTCTGCCTTGCTCCCCTTGTAGTTCAGCAACTAGGGCCACATTTGCACCTGCGCTGCCACCCGACAGCCGGTTGGCTATCTCAGGACCGAGTTCAGCAAGCAGCGTCGGGTATTGTTTCTGCATGCCGTTTTGAAATACGACGCCACCGATGACGATGGAGATGGATGTCGCGAGTTGACGGATAAACTGAAACGTACTTGTTCCAGCGGCGATGTCCTTGGGATGAAGACCAGAGTGCAGCGCAATCAGCGGAGATTGGAAGTTGGGACCAACACCGATACCTGCAATAATTTGGTAAACAACGAGTTTAGCCCAGTTGACTGGTGAGCCAAGATCAATGAATAACCCGAAGCCTAGAGTTAAGAATACCATGCCAAATATGATAGCCGGTAGGTATTGGCCCGTCTTCTTCATCCAGATTCCCGTGAATGCGGACACAAACGATAGCGGGAGAGCGAAAGCCAACAGGTAGGCGCCGGACAGGAGAGACGAAGAGGGGACGACGGCTTGGAAGTACAGGGGTAAGTAGTACGAGCCCGAGATGAAAACGGCGCCATGGACGAAGCAGACGCCAAAGGCGGCAAGGTTTCGGCGCGACTTGAAGAGTCTCAGAGGGATAACGGGGTATTTAGCAACATATTTCTCGACCAAGATCGCGACGACGAACGTGACAATGCTGAACACGATCAATGCGATGACGGTGACCGACTTCCAGGGGTAGCTGACACCACCAAATTCGAGACCGAAGAGAAGCTGAAGCGTAGCACCGATGATCAACACACTTCCCAGCCAATCGATAGCAGCTAGACCTTCGCGAACCGACGTCCTAGGATTATGCAGCTTGAGTACAAACAACAAAATCACGAACCCCAAGCCAGAGATGGGCAGGTTGATCCAGAAACACCATCGCCAGCTGGCCTGTTGTTGATTAACGTGTTAGTCCCACCACTTTAACATGCCATTGAAAATAACTAGAATAGGCGTACCTTGGACGTGAAGACACCGCCCAGAATGGGACCAATAGCGGAAGCAAGCGCCCAAACACCCCCAAAGATACCATAGTACTGGCCACGCTTGCGCACCGAAACGAGATCGCTAACGGCGATGTTGATGAGGACAACGATGCCTCCACCAGCGCCTCCCTGGATGGCTCTGGCGGCAATCAGTTGACCGATATTCTTGCTGAGGGCCGCGATCAGCGACCCAATCCAGAAGATTCCCACGGCGACGAGCAGCACGGGTTTGCGCCCCCAGATATCGCTGACCTTCCCCCAACTCGGGACAGTTGCTGAGCTGCCAAGCGTGTATGCTGCGCCCACCCACGTATATCCTGATGGCGCGTTAAACTCGCCCACGATTGTAGGAATGGCTGTCGTCACAATCGTTGCATCCAGTGCGGCGAGGAAAAGCGCTGAGCACAGTGCTACCATGATGGCTGCCATCTCCAACCCCGTGCGACCCCCCTCTGGCGAATCATTACCAGCATCCGCTGGTGTTGCTGCTGCCGTACCATTCTTTTCTGCTAATTCCGGATCTTTGGGGGTATTACTAATGCCCTCGGCAGTTGTGTCTGTGTTGTCGTCGCTTGATATCGGCGTGGTAGGTTTTTCATCATTTGCGAGAGAGCCATCTCGCTCGAGATCGGCGAGCTTCTCGTCTGCCACCGCCATGTCTTTGCTGGGTCAAATTCTTGTCGGGTTCGCAGCAAGCAAAACTTTACAAACTAAGGCTAACTAACACAAAAGGCATAGGGGAGGGGGTCCCGAAGGGGTTTTGTAGATTTGGACATTTTCTCGATTGGGACCAGACTTGCCACTACCCATAAATCGGATAACATTAGACACTGCCGAAGCTCGTTCGGCCGACCCATATTACCACACTTATTAGTACCACTCTGCCAGCAGGTACGGGTGTGGTGTGGGAACGGCTGTGGGAACGGCTGTATGTAGGAATCAGATCGCAGGGCCGGAAGCTTCCGCACGTTGCAGCTCTTGTAATCCTCTGCAATTCTGGCATCAACGGGCCTCGGTGGCTGCTTCCGCTTTCAGTCTGGTTGCGGAGAAACGTCATATATCTCCGAGCAAAACCGAGTTGCCTTACGCATAACCCGGCCAGTTAAAAATTTCACAAAGGTTCCCCTAACCCAATCAATCTTCAATGACGCTTACTTAGTTTACAGCACCATAACTGTTAGTTAGCGGTCGGCCCTTGATCCGTCGGGTCATAGATAAAGTCTAGTCCAACATCAATACCCACTTCAACAAGAACTTTTTCGTCAATAATTCAGGGGACCAAGAGTCAAGGGACAATGGATATTTATCAGTTGTCACAGGAACCTTGCACATACGATGAATTGGGCTTCATTTAAGCATTATGTCGGTGATAATGAATCACCGTTCACCGATGGGGCGGGCCAGATCTTAACCAGGCATCATTCATCTCTTAGCCGTCAAGTGGGGTATCGGTCCTCGGATAACATCAGCGACCGAGTTACCTAACTACTTTGTTACTCACGTTTGACAACTTCATACATAATGTGGACTCCTGCAGAGTAAATCTGGTGTGATAAATCCATGTCTGACATGCAGTAGAGTCATAGAAGCAACTGTAGAAATTACTAGTTAGCAAGACCCACGTGGTAATTACTTACGTATATTTATTCTCCAGTCACCACTTCGTATTTCCGGCAACTAAACGCGTACAACCAGCGAAGCAGATGGAGTTAACTCGGCCGAAGCTTGTACGAGTAATACTTACCTGTACTTATAGAGAAAACTTTGGGGCCGACTTAAGTACGGTCCTATCGAAAATGAGCACATAACATTATGGAACACTTTTTCCGAATATATTAAATCCCGGGAAATGCCTGACGCGTAACAGTAGGTTGTTTTGTCATAGGACGGTCAGTAGTCACACACACCGAAAATTGACTAACTGCAGGAACGTAGTAAGATGAACTGGAAAAGGAGAGAGAGCAACTTATAATATATTATCGAGGCAGCATATTTATTGGATTCATTCATGCTGTAGAAATCGATTTCTCTGTTAGGAGATAGCCACAGTGAATTTGTGGACAGGTGTAGACGGTTTTCTGTTAAACTCTCTCCAACAATGAGGATAAATTCATCCTTAGTTGCTCTATCAAGATATTCTTTACCTTGAATTAATGTTTTCTCTTAGTTAATCCAGTTGAGTGGGGAGTTTCAGTTACTCTCTGCAGCTAATAGCAATGAAATCTAGTCTATATAATGAAATGACACTAGGTGGGCGATGAACTTCAGCCAGGTAGTACCGGGGTTTTTATCCGTTAGGGGTATAAAGAAAAGGGGTGGTCTGCTAACTACTTACTTTGCTTTATATACTTAGTTTCACATTTTTCTCCAGGGGTAATTCTGATATATTGATTCTTCTACTCTGCCAGGGGCATAATTCATTTGTTAATGACTGAAAAATCAAGACAGTAGCTCGATCATCAATGTTAACATTTTTGACACAGAACCGAAGAGTTACAGCATTTGAAGTTGCATTACTGACACGTATCTGGAGTGCTCCAACTTATAACAAGGACTAGATGCCTAAGGCTGGGAAGGATATACGTATTGCAATAGTCCACTAGAGCGTCAAAGATTCCTCCATTTCAGCTCTGGCGGCGATGTAAGTCCATACAGGCTGTTAAAATTAGTGGGTCAACTGGAGCCACTGGGGTCCCTTCAGACAGGACCCCTAAAGGTCCAGTACAGGCTCCATTAGGTGCTATAATGGCCTAAGCCACCGCAGGAAGCTGCGCAAGCTATTCGCAAAGCTACTATAGCCCTTACAGCCACTATACCCACCTTCAGCCACTAAACTTATAATAACTGCCCTGATCTACTGCTTTTGCTTACTTATAAAGGGTACAAGTGCAGGGTAGCTGCTTCCATAGCTGCAAAGTAGCTGCCCTTATAGCTACAAAGTAGCTACCCCTACAGGTAAATACTCCTACTAATTAGTAGTATTTTTTTAAGTATATATAGTACTTATAAGTGCTATAAGCAATAAAATATAAAGTTTTTAGTAGATTTAATAAATATATTATAAAGCTATATTACATATATATAAAATCTTTTATAAGTATATAAACTTAATATAATAGCTAAGCTTTATATTTTATTGTTATAAGCTTTATAGCTATAAAAAAGTTATTAGTTTTAATAACTAACTTTTTTTAACGTTAATAGACCTTTTTAAGCCTATGGAAATATTAAAAAAGTAATTAATAAAAGCTATAAGTTTATATAAGCTTTAAAAATTCCGTAACACTTAGCTAGATTTTTTTTTTTTAAATTATTATTAATATTACTACTTATTCCTTTATTTTTTAGCTTATAAGCACTATTTAATGCTTTAAGCTTTTTATTTTAGTAATTATAACCGTTATTTTTTTTATTTAACCTAGGGTATTTATTATACTATAACGCTATATGTTTTATATTTATAGTATTACTTTTAATAAATTATAAGCTTAAAACTTACTACTTTAATGCTTATTTATTATATTTAATTAATTATAGGCTTCGTTTTTTATAATTTAGTACTTTTATTACTTATAGCTTTTTATTTGTACGCTATATTTTTTAAATATTAGTTATAATAAACATAAGACCCTTTAGCTTTATTAAAGCTTTTAAGCTTTAAAGCACTTTAAAATCTTAAGCACTTTTTAATTAAACCTTTTAAATGCTTAATTATAAAAATAAAAATAACAATATTAAAAACTTTATGCTAGCTATAAAAGCTTTAACTAACTTTTTTAACAGGCTTATACTTATTATATAGCGTATTAATATAATAGTTTAAGCTTTATTTTTTAACTATTAATAGCAGAACAATGCTATTTTAAAGCTTTTAACAAAGCTTAAAAACTTAGCAGCTTAGCTATTTATTTTTACAACTTTTAAAAAAGCTTTTAAAGCTATTAATATTTAATATACTACTAAACTAATAGCTTAATTAATTGCTCCTATTATTATTTAAAAATAGTTAAGGCGTAAAATTACTAAAAAGCTTTAAAACTTTTTTAAAACGTAAAAACTTAAAAATTTTTTAAATTATAATTAGTAGCTTTAAAGCTTAACTATTATATTTAAAGCTATTAAACTATTTAAATTCTTTAATGATTTTATTATAATTTAAAGCTATAGCAATTTAAATTAAGCTATAATGCTTTTAATTTTTTAAAATAGCTTTTTTAAAGTTTTTAAAGCTAATATAAGCTACTTTAATAACTTTTTTAGCATATTTAATACGTTAAAGCTGCTTTATAAGCTTAATAATAATAAAGTTTGCAATAAGCTTTATAAATAGTTTTATTCCTTAAGCTATAGCTATATATAAAACCTTAATATTTTTAATAGCACTTTTAACAGTTTAATAACTAAATTAAAAAAAAAAAGCGCTAATATTAGCATTATAGATTAAGTTAATATTTATTTAAAAGCTTTAAAAAAGATTTATAATAATTAAGTTAATTAAACTTATTAGTTCCTTTAAGCTTTAAAAGCTACTAAAAATATTACTATAATTACAGTAGAATTTTTTATAGCTAATGCCTTATAAAATTTAAAGTTTAAGCTTAAGTTTTAACAAAACTTAACAAGTAAACTATTTAAAAAAACCATTTTTTAAATAGCTATAAAAGTTAAAAAGCCTTTTAATATTTTTAATTTAGCAAGTAATTTTAAAAGCAACTTTAAAAATAACTTTAAGTAAAAAAACAAAAAAAATAGCTAAAAGCCCTTTAAATTTTCTAAAAAGTTCTAGCCTTTTTTAAAATAACAAGCTATTTTTTAGATCACTTATTAAGCTAATTTAATACAGTTAATAAATGCTAAATCTATTAAAAGTATTAAAAACAACCTATAACTTTATAATATAAGCAATACTATTTATATTACAAATTTAAAACATTAGTTTACTAATTATTCTAAATTTATAAAAAATACTGCCTTTATATTTATTATTAATAACATGCTAAAATTACGTAGTAAAAAAACTATAACGCTAAAAATACACCGCTTTTATTATAGCTATAACATTATTACTTTTAAAAACATATTATATATATTAAAATTTAATATTAATATAATGTTTAAAGCATTACATTATAGTGCTAATAGCTTTTTTAATAATTATTAGCTATTAAATAATAATAAAAGCTATTTAGTTATTTTAAAATTTAAAAACTTAAGCTTTTATTTTTAGCTAAAAGGGCTATTACTTACCCCTTTAACGTACCCTTTAAAAGCCTATACGATTTAAAAAAGCACCTTTAAATTTTAAAAAGCTATTAAAGCTTTAAAAAGCTAAAACCTATTAAATTTAAAAGCTTTTTCTATTAGTTAAAACTTAAATGCTTTTATATTTACCCTTACTACGTTAATACTAAATAAATCTTTATAAAGAGCTTTTTTAATTTAAAAAAACATACCCTTTAAATTAACGCTTTTATAAAAGCTTAATTTAAGGCTTATACGTTAAACTTATTACCTTATTAAGCTTAAAACTAATACTATGTTATAATACTATAAGCTAAAGCATTTAAAGCTTTTATTACTAAAAAAAACTACTAAAATTATTAAAAGACTATTAAACTTAAACTTTATTAATAAAAGCAAATTCTTTTATAAAAAGTGCGCTATAAATAAAGCTATTTATTGCTTATACCTTTTTATAATAAAAAACCCCCTTAAAGTTTTTGGAAGCTTTGCTAATAATTTATTTATTATTAAGCCTTTAAAACATAACCGTATGCTTTATACCCTTATTATAGTGGACCAAAAATTTCGATACAAATAAATTACCCTTTTAAAAAATAAAACTATTTTTATTATATTTTTAATAATTAAAAGCTTATTTCGTAGCCTAAAAAATTATTATTATTATTACCTAGCACACTTTTAGTACGATTTAAAGCTTAAAATATATAATAAGCTTATAAAGGACTAGTTATAGCGCAAAAGCGTAGATTTTATTACTTTTAGCCCTTATACTTATAAACAAAACAGCTTAACCGAACGCTTTATTAAAGTTATAATAAATAAATTATATATTACATTATAAGCTTTAAGCTTACTTTTATATTTATAATGCTACGTATTACTTATAATAGTAAACTTAGTTAATTATACTACAATAATTAATAAAAACTTAACCCTATATTAACTACTACAAAATAAGCTAAAGCCTTTTATAACCCTTTATATACTTTTTTTAGTACGTTATAAGGTTATTAGTTTAAAAGCTTTAGCAGTTATTGCTTACAAAAAGCAAAATATAAGCTATAAGCTTGCTAAACGCACTAAAAAAGCACAAATTTTAACAGTATTAAGCAATAATACTTACTTAATTTACGTACTTAAAAAGCACGCTATAATATAGTCCGCTATTATTAAGCTGCTAAAAACGCTTATTTTAGCCTTAAATATAAAAAGTTTATACCTAAAGAATCTAGCTTTAAAAAACCTATTATAAAAAATACCCCCTAAAAATACTACCTCTTTTAAAGCTATTAAATCTAATTAGTTTTAGCTTTAAACCCTTTTACTTTTAAAGCTTTTAAAAAAGCTAAACCTATTTAAAATAAATAATTTATAAAAGGCTAAAATAATTATAAAAAACGATATAGTACTAAATTATCCTATTTTAATAAAACTGCTTTATATTTTAAAAAAAAAAAAAGTAAAATATAAAGTAATTAACCCTATAGATTTTAACCCCTTTAAAACTATTGCAAATTTTATAGTACAGGCTATTATTTATATTATTATTATAGCTTTTTAAAAGCTTAAAACTTTTATTAGTGCTTTAAAAACCCCGGAAGCCTTTAAGTAACTAAAAGCTATAATAGCTAAATTTTTATAGCTATTATCTATAAGTGCTTTATGCTTTTTATTTGTTAAAAACTTACTTAAACGTATTATTAATAGCTATTAAATATTAAAACGAAAGCTAGATTAAGCGGGCAATATAGCTAAATTTAAAGCTAGATTTATAATTAAAAGGTTTAAACAAGTACTTAGTATAGATTTTATAAAAACTTTTATAGCTATTACAATACCCCTTACTTAGCGAATTTTATTCGCTATAACAGCTACTTTAAACTAAGAAATCAAATAAATCGACTTTATAAGGGCTTTTTTTAATAAAAACCTCCTTAAAACAATTTATACCTAGCCCTTTAAAAAACTTTTAACCCTTTTAAATTTAAGCTTTAAACTATTAGAACTAGCAGTTAAATATAAGTATAATTTTGCTATAAACTAAATCTTTTAAATGCTTTATTTATTATATAGCTTTAAGCAAACCTTCCGGTAATAATAGCAAAAGCTTACTAAACTATTAAAATCTTTTAACTTTAAAGCTTTAATTAATAATACTTTTATATATTATAATAAGTTTATAAAAACTTTTATAGTAACCTATATAAATAATTGTTTTTTTATAAGCTTTAATAAATCTTATATTTAATAACTAAAAAAAAAAATCAATAATACGTATAACATTAAAAATTAAGGTTTTATAAAGTGGTTTTTAAAGGCTAAAATTTAATAAAATAAGGCTAAAAAAACATTATATTTTTAACAGTTATAATACATTTAATAAGCTTTAATTAAGCTAAATTTAATAAATGTTAAACTTATTAAATTATTCTTATAGCTTAGCATTATAAAGCTAAAAAACTATGGACTACTACTTACCCCTGCTAAAGCCTATTATTATTTAATAGTTATAAGTACTACAAACTACTTAATATAAATTATATAGCTAAATATAACATTTACTTACTAATAGCTTATTACTTATATGTATAAGCTTTATAAAATTTACTTAATAATAGCAATAAAGCTATTTTAATACTTTAAAAGTACTATAAATTTTAGCTTAAAATATATTTAGCAACTTTTATAAAGCTTTATAAAAAGCTACTTATACGCTTTTATAATTATTAGCAATAACGATTACGTTAAATGCTTTAAAATAGCAAAATCTATTTAAAAATATACTGTTTTAGTAGCTAAAAGCGCTATAAGCTAAAAAGCTAAAAAAGAAAACATTATAGCGCTTTTTACTTTAAAAGCTAAATATATAGCATTTATAAAAGCAATAAAAAAAGCTTAATAGCTTTAAGGCTTATATTAAAAGATTTAACTACTTATTTAAAAGCTTATTATTATATACAGCAATAATATAAAAGTTATTGCTACTGCTAAAAACCTTAAGCATTATTAACAGACGAAACATACTTTTATAAAATTTTAGTTTATATAAAAAGCTTATAAAGCAAAACAGGTTAAAATACGCTATATTTTAACTACTAAAATGTTAGCTAATAAGCTTATAAAAGCTTTAACACCTATTAAACAGGCTAAATTTTAAAAGCTTTTAAAGCTTTAACCCTTAAAGCTTAATACTTTAATTAAAAAGGAGTGTTAAAATTAGTAGGTTAATTAAAGCTACTAGGGTCTTTTTAAATAAAACCCTTAAAGGTTTAATACAAGCTTTATTAAGTACTATAGTAGCTTAAGCCACCGTAGGAAGCTGCGCAAGCTACTTATAAAACTACTACAGCCTTTATAGCTACTATACTTACTTTTAACTATTAAACTTATAATAACTGCCTTAATTTATTACTTTTGCTTACTTATAAAAGGTATAAATGCAAAGTAGCTGCCTTTATAGCTATAAAGTAGCTGCCTTTATAGCTATAAAATAGCTGCCCCTATAAGTAAATACTCCTACTAACTAATAATATTTTTTTAAGTATGTGTAGCACCTGTAAGTGCTATAAGCAATAAAATACGAAGTTTTTAATAGACTTAATAAATATATTATAAAGCTATATTATATATATATAAAATCTTTTATAAGTATATAAACTTAATATAACAATTAAGCCTTATATTTTATTATTATAAGCTTTATAGCTACAGAAAAGTTATTAGTTTTAGTAACTAACCCTTTTTAGCGTTAGTAGACCTTTTCAGGCCTATAAAAGCACTAAAAAAGCAATTAGTAAAGGCTATAAGTTTATATAAGCCTTAAAAATTCCGTAGCATTTAGCTAGATTTCTTTCCTTTAGATCATTATTAACACTACCACTTATTCTTTTACTCTTTAGCCCATAAGCACTATTTAGTGCCTTAAGCCTTTTATTTTAGTGATTGTGACCACTATTCCTTCCACTTAGCCTGGGGTATTTGCTATGCTATAGCGCTATATGTTCTATATTTGCGGTACTACCTTTAACACAGGCGAAAGCAAAGTTTTTGCTCCTCGATTTCATTCGTTGAACCTCGCTTGTCTACATGATATCAGGGGCTCCGATCCGTGGTCTGGTCTCGAATATGCAATGCAGTCCTAGCACCTTGGATCAGTGTGCCACAGAACGTGATCACGTTTCCACAGGACTGACTCCTGAGTACTTTTAAGCAGCATAGTAAGGATTAAGTATATTGAATCAAGGAAGTTATATCGTTAGCTCGTGTAGTCAAAACATGTTAGACCCGCTCATAAAATTCCCAAAATCCAAATCGGTCCCAGAAAGTGACGGCTTGATAAACAAATCCTCCAAGACAGAAATATAAAATACAACACATTATTCCTTCACATCAGATTTCTGTAAAAAGTAGCAACATGGCACACGAGACATACTTAATTCTTTAGTATACCCATTTTAAAAAATATCCGAACACCGAAATCCAGACAATTCGAAATCGTGCCATATATGTCTTATACATTACATTGACACCCACTACGAAAGGACCGGCCGCAGAGCAGCAACAGAAACAGCTGAGACTGCCTCTCTGACCGTAGTGACAGCAGCTTCGGCCGCGAAGTTCGTGATGGGCATCGCCAAGCTCTGCAGCGTGATAGGGTAGGTTGTGCGCCGTACATACGTGCGAGTGGCGACGGCGAATGAGCTGGGGACTCCGAGCCCAGGACCAGACGGGTTTCCTTGCAGCGGCGACTTCACCGTGGTAACAAGCGTAGTAGGCTTCGGCCCCATGAACGGAGGAGGCCTGAACGACGGGCCTGGGTTCGGCTTCGGCGTAGGTCGTCCAGGACGGAACGAAGTATGATACGGAGCAGAGTAATTTCCCGCAGAGGTCTTGGACCCGGAAATGCTAGTGTTTCCCGCAGAACTCAAACACGTACTCGTAGAGGCAGCGAAGAGCGTCGTCGAAGCCGTTGGGTTGAATTCTCCGATATCGATACCCGCGAGGTCGGCGCCGACGTCTATAAATACCCCCGCGTTGATATTCAGCTCGGCTGACACGGGGATCGCGCATGAGGAGTTGGATGGAAAGGAGGCCGATTCTTTCAGGATCACCTCTGGGATCGCGATGGAGGCGCCCGCGAGTGCTTTTGCCTCGATGATTTCGAGGTCGGGCAGCATCACGCCTGCTTGCACCTTCAACTGTAGAGCCGCCGTTACGTCGGCGGGGAGGTCGACTTTTATGGGGAGGAGGGAAGCTGATGCCCCGTTGCTTGAAGGGGGGTTTGTTAGTAAGAATGTTATTACTCTTGACGACAGACTATGGATCATGGTGTTTTGGAAAGAGATGTGATAAGTAAAGATGAGAAGAGAAGAGAATTACTTACAAATGGGCAACATTCGGCTTCGCTTCATCGAATGGGATCATGAATGATGAGCCATCGGGAATAGCGACTTTGAAACCCCCTTCTGTGTCGACCTTGCCAGAGACTTTAAGGACTAGATCTACGGAGAAGACAACACCAATCTGGAACCCAGGCCCCTATTCAACACAGACTTTGTTAGTTCAACCCTGACCTCATAAACAACAGCATAAACAACACACGTACCGCAATACCAATTGGGCTCTCCGTCTTTAACAACGGTATAGAAAAGTCCCCAGACGCAACCGCTGTGAGATCTAGATCTATAGTAGCGCCAACACCATTGAAAGCGAGGCCAATCATAGCGTCGTTGAATATATCATCAGGTTGCGTGATGTCGATATCGCTTATATTTGGTAACATGGCGGAGGCGGTAACTTCTCCGCTTGTCTTGCATTCACCACATTTTACCGTCAACGTGCTGTCTCCAAAGTTTCTAGTATAAAGACCAGCCAGTTAGCTTGTTCCCATTCATATAAATAACTACGCTCTCAACACGTGTTGTTACGAGTTCTTGGATTTGAATGAAAGCAAAAAGGTTCCCATACCCATTGAACAACACTTGATTGGTAGCAGAAAAACTCAGAGGGAAATTCGCATCTTGAGTGCTTCGCTTAAGAACATCCGACTGGATCGTGTCAAAAGGATCGCCGAAATTTCCTTCATGACGAGGCAGCGGAGGTTCTGGCAGACTATAAAGCGCAGCGACGCACCTAAGCACAGAAAAGAGCGCCAGGAATCCTGCCTGAGCACGCATAGCTGCACACAACCACCACGAACTGATATAGAAATGAACCCCAAAAAGAGTGAACAAAAGTTGGTATTAATAGACGAAAGTTGAATTGACAATATCGGAATCTTCAAAACCTCATGATGGCATGCTCCATGATATTATTATACATAACCACCCGGCACAATGCCAAAAATTTCCCTATTTCACATCTCCATATTTTGCGATAGATAGCCTAGTTTTCCGGCTCCTTCACAGTCAGGGCCCCTTGAAGGATTTGATACACACGAGAAATAGAGAAAACGATGCGAAAACATGCAGTGGCACGACATTTGTCGAAAGAAGATTATCAGTACTATAGCTACAAGCGAGAAATAACCAACTGATCGGTGAAGACATGAGAAAAGATTATACCGAAGGTTGAGACATACGTTCACGGTGTATGGGATGTAGTATTTTACGTTCTACTGCGTTAAAAGTAGGGCGATGATCTACGGTGCATCTGTAACGAGCTGAGACTCTGGGCTGAAGGGGGATTGCGCTACGAAGTTTCAACTTCGCTCCGCATTGGTGTAGAATGTCGCCGACGCGGGGACGGCAATGCACAGTTGACGTGAGCTGATCTTGTAATGCCAGCATTTGCTTTGTATGTCCCATGGTTCATGATCTCAAACACCAAAGTGTATATACACTATCCATCTAATTAAATATGACCCTATTCACAAAAGCTGTCTATAACATTTATTTATACGCTCATGAATGTCAAGTCTATTGTATCGTCAATTGCACGCGGCGATGATCTCTGTCTATAACTTATATCCCTACTCCCGGAGCATGCCTAACCTCCAATCCCGCTTTGATACACTGGCAGTGGATTGCCAAAGATATTACAAAAGAGAAGCGACGCGCGAGCTGTATAATACATTCCGCTGGTATAACTTATTCATGAGTGGCGTCTATTTTTAATTCTCTGCTTTCTTCGTCTCCATTTTCTCAGAAGACCCGGGCAGCTTCTTTGCTTGAGCTTGGTCAGCCTCTGCATCTACAGCCTCGCTGACCACAGCTTTATCGAGACCTTGCTCTGCCGCGGCTTGCTGGCGGTCTTCCTTCTCGTCGATGTCATCTACATCTTTGGGCGTAGCGAGCCCCGTATCTTGGTTCTCTTGCTCTTGCTCGTTCTCTTCCTCAATGAGTTCCTGCTGCTCCTTGAGTACGTCAAGACGTTGCTTGTTGGTCGCAGCGCCTTCAGCATTATGCACCTCGAGTTCGATCTCGTGATAGAGTTCCTCAGGAATAGATGAAAGAACACCAGTCAAAGCTTCGATTTGGCTGTGGAAACCACCTTCCTCGGATTTCTGGCCGTACATGTAGGCGTTGCTCAGAACCAGGAGTGTAGAGGGTACACCATGCTTCAAACGTAACTCAAGCCAGGACTGGAGATCCTCTCGTAGTCTACTTGGTGAAACGGTGTGTGTCTTGATACCTCGACTGGCACAGGCAGTTTGTAATTCTAAGACATTGAGGCTGTCGACGCCCTCGAAGCTGATAGCCTTGTCATCTCTCTTGATTTGACGCATACGGTGCCGGATTTGGTATCTGAGCATAGTGTCTGTGCCAAACGTGTTTAGGTTTAGGTATCGACACATAGATACTAGTTGTGGTCTCGAAAGATTGTCCAGGGTAAGGTCATCCTTAAAGGCCTGGCAGACCTTGATGACATCATCCGTGCTGGGTGTCTCTCCTGTCGCCCGCAATTTTCGGAAGAATGTAGCGAACTCTTCTTTTTGAGTAGTGGCAGGGGACAACGGTAATCCGGTCTCCTTCATCGTCTCGCGCAAGAAAGAGCTAACCTCCTTACGGGTGGCTCTCAGCGTTGCGGCCTTCTTATCTTTGGACTGTTGACCCTCGTAGGTGCTGGGTAGCAAATTGGGGAAGAGCTTAAGTGCGATAGGCAGAAGAGCCTCGGCGAAGGGGACGATGATGAAAACGGAGAAGGGAACGAGACGACCAAGATCCTGAACTGTTCGCTGAAGTTGCCGGTTCTCTCGTCGGGTTAATTCGTAACCAGCAGCCATCTTCAAGGCTAACCGGCTACTAATCTTAATCTCGGTAGCCAGTAGCTTTGTACCATCCCAGTAATGCTGAACCTCGTGCTTTATCCGCTGACCGAGCGTCAATTTCTTCTCCTGCTTCTCCTCCTTCTTCTCAACCTCTTGCCCTTTCTTCACAGCCAGATCGGTCAACGATTTAGGCTCAGCGGAGGCATCGGTTATCGTGGGCTGGGCTGATTGCGAAGCAGCAGCGGCATTCTCTGACTTTGCAGGTTTCTGCTCTGATGCTTTCTTTGTTGTCGCCGGCGACTCTTCCTTAGGGAGTGGCTTCTTGGCTTGCTCTGCGTTGAATCCGGGAGGGGGGCCGCTATGGCCGCCAACTGAGTGCCGCTCGGTCGATATGCTTCGAAGCGGAATCAATAAGGCGCGCGTAGGCAGATCGAGAGGTAGCTGTCGGGCATGACGTCCAAAATATGAACTTGGAAGCCCAAGCCCAGGCCTCGTCGCAATCCTACCGGCAAAGGGGTTCACTACGACGGCCCGTTGGGCAGCTCTGGTAGAGGCGCTCATGGTGAGCGCAAAGTCGACAAGCGATTGGTTTAATAGTTGCACGGGACACGAGATATACACAAACAAGCGATCGAATGGTATTAAAAATAATATCGTATGTGAATGAATGAAAAGCCGTGTCAGAGAGAATTGCGTGGAAGAAAGTGGTGTAATGGTTTTGGATGAGACCACTCCGGCTAGACTGCCAACTTGCGCGAGGTACCCGGTATCTTTATTTGCTGATCTGCCAATGGACTCTGGAATGCCCGATAATTCCGACTCGGATTAGACTAACGCCTGAGTCACGTGGCTTGGATCTTACCAACCATGACTCGCTGCAGAATTATGGCGGGGGATGTCCCGAGACAGTTGGGGACAGCTGGTCGTTTTTGTGTAGGTAGTATGTTCACATGTCATGCCACAATTGACTGTCCACTTCATGTGTTTTGGAAAGGAACCATCGTGACAAAAAGAAGGTATCTAGGTAGGTAGCTGAATTGTTGTCTATAATGCAGTTTGGGTATCTATTTCCAAAACAAGCGGCCGACGTATTTTGAGTCTCTTGCCATACGCCAATGAATGCTTTTTACATGCCAAATTCTCTAGTAGTATTATGGCGCAACACAAGAAATTTGTACAAACCGAATAAAAACGAAAGTAAAAAAACCGATATGTATGCTCGCTCATCGCTGTTATCGTGGCCTCGTGATATTTGGACCCGTTCCTATGCCAGTCACTGTTCTCACGGCCCAGTGCAGCCAGCTCTCCTTCTCGAGCTGCATCTTCAGTTCGTCGGCTCTCTGTTCAACCTCTTCTACTTGTATCTCGAACTGGGCAGCACTGTCTTCCACTTCTTGCACCCGTGACAAAAGTGCCGTTATCTCGTACTCCAGCTTAGCCGCTTCTCCCTCGATGTGATTGAGTGCCTCGGTGAGATGCTCTTTATGATCTGCGACTATACCTTGATAGTCATACTGCGCTCGTTGATATAAAGCAGACGACTCATGATACATGGTCTGTAGCTCATCCATTTGGCGAGAGTACGTCTCGCTGGTTGCCTCAATCGCTCGTACCTTGCACTTTACCCATGGCTCGATATTCTTTTCGAGATTACTAACATTGAGGTATATGGCTTGTGCGACCTCGAGAAGGTATGTCGAATGTCCTGCCTTCGAGTTGCCATCAATATCTTCAGCGTCGGTAAAGTCTACTACTTCCTCCCACTTGAGAATGGCTTCCTCAGCATCACCAAAGGATAACCTTCGCGCCCAACGGGCTTCGGTCAATGATTGATTCAGGTCTGATTGAGTGCCAATGATGCTATGACGGCGACGTAGACCTAAAGACGCAGTGGCAGGGCGAGACGTTGCTGCTGGGATGTCTTCAATATCAATATCGCCTATACGCTCACCTGCAACGGAATTGGCAACAGATGTGCCTGCTGTGGTGGGATTGTCCTGGGTCTGTACTTGGGATATTTGCTTCTTATCATGAGAAGCTAACTTCTGAATGGCTTCGTTGATTCGAGCGGGCATTCGCGATTCGACGGTAGATGTCTCGTCTGGGGCCACCGCACTAGCATTAGGTATTACAACAGAGACATCTTTCTCCTTCTTCATCGCATTCATGTATTCCTCAGGTTTGTTCTTCCAGGTAAAGGCCTTACCCAGTTGTCCTGAGGGGAGCTGCGCAGGGCTGTGTACAAAGCCTGCGGAGGTACCAGATAGAAAGGAATGCTGAGAGCTATTAAAACCAAACTCAGAAGACTCGTCCCTAGATGCCCGACTTCCATGTCCTCGCAAGCCACTGCCGCTTGTCATGGCATCTTTGATTCGGCCAAGCCCTGAGCGAGCGTCACGAGCAACACTCTTGAACACCCCACGGCGCAAGGCGTCTTTGTCGCCAGGGCTATCGGCTACGCTAGCCGCAGAGCCAGGTGCAGGCGTCGCGTATACCGCCGGGGAGTCCTCTCTTTGACGTTGGTAAGCGTCATCTTCAAAAGATGTCCGGATGTCCTCCTTGCCGAGTAGAATCATGTCAGGCCCAGATTTTTCATGGCCGAGGGCTGGTGTACGCTTAGGCTTTCCGTGCCAGAGCCATTTTGCGCGTTCTCCAGTAACTAGTCCAATGAAACGGTCGAGGTCAATTGTCTCGATATCACCGATACCACCTTTATCACGACTGCCAACCATTCCTAAGACTAGTTCGCCTCGCTTGCCGCCTATATCTGTGACTGTTGACTTAACAGCTTTCTGTACGCCCCAGCCCTCACCAGCCGCTGCCTTGGCGGTAAGAGTGTGCAATTTACGCATGGTTTGCCTGTCAAGTTTTCGTGTTCTCTCGAGCTTGTGGGATTTTTGGAAATGAGATATGCCTTTCGCCATCAAGTCTAATTCGAACACGTCCTTAGGCACTGGCGCGCCCCAGGAACTCAGCCTATTTCTCGCACCCCCCAACAAGCCTAACAATGCAGATACGGTAGTAGGCCCAAGTATACCGTCGGTAGGTTCTACGTTGAAATACTCGACTCCGAATTCTGTCCACCAGTCGCCAACGGAAGTTTCCGTCTTATCACAGAGTAAGCCATCGATATAAGCCGGGTCAAGCTTACCGAACAGGTAGAGTGCGACTTGGCAAAACTTGACCAGCTCAATGACGGCATCTTCAGTTGTGACTTTGTCATGCGTTTTGTAGAGTTGGTGAAACTTTGCTTTGGCAGCAGGTACAGGTTCAGCAAGCGTTATCCCAGACCGCCCTGAACAGCCCAATCTCTTGAGGTTTTCATTAACAATGAAGGTCCGCCGCTGATTCTTGATGTCACCCCCAGGGACCGAGATGACAGTTAGAGCCGAAGGGAAACTACTGAGATTCGTCACCATCAACTGGCCCAAGTCTGTGTCTCGAGGTCGCGCGTGATATTTATGGATGGCCTTGAAATAGAAGCGGAGACGATCGGACCAGGCTTTCTCATCTGCAGGCACTGATAGCACACCGACCGCAACTCCATGATTCGCATCTCCGGTATAAGTGACAATGACGAGAGTCGGCGACTCGCGAGAGCAAGCCCATTGTTCGACCAGGTACAGTTCGTATCCTTTAAGCTCGACTTTCCGCTCAACAACTCTGACGCCCTCGTCTTCCTCCAAATATCTATGACCGTAAACATCAGTACTGTCCTGGCCCACTCTGTCGGTATAGCAACGTACCTAAAAGCAACAGGATCCGGGATCACGACTTTGCGCCGTTCGGGACTGGGAGAAGCTGGTCGCTCTGTAGCAGAGGTTTGTTTCGAGGTGAATGGAGTTATCGGAGTATCAGCTCGAAGTGCACGGCCACCGCTATAGGATATGGCTCGCGCAATGTTAGTATCGTCGTCTCGGTGGCGCGCGGCTTCGTCATTGTAAGATGCTGTCTTCCTTAACGACATGGCTCACTCCATGTATGATAGCCAAACAGACGGGCTCGATGATTCACGGTACTCCGGGCATCATAGCATAGCAATTCGAGCGGCGTAGAAACGAGATGTTGGTTTGCGGAATAGACGGGCAGCCCTGGGCTGATATATGCCGTTTTACCCGTACTATGTGGTGCAAGGGAGAGGCTGACATGTGAAGGTCAGCGAGGTGAGATAGCAGTAGTAGCTGCAAGTGACTGCTCAATGAACGACCTGCATAACCTCAAGGAGACCCCTGAATGCTGGGGAAGCTCGTTCTGTTCTGTTGTCTCCCTACGGTAGCGCATTGCGGTCAGTTAGTCTAGGTTATGTAGTGTACAACTTAAGAGGTCATGCGTCATTGTCCTTTCCTAAAATGGGTAAGCCACAGCTAGCTACCCGGGTTGGTCTTAGCGATGATGGCGATGTAACAGGGGATCACCTAGCCGCCACTATTAATGCGACCTGTACCTAAGTATTAGCGGATGGTTGCGGGCAACGCATTAATGCGGATGGAATGGATGGACAGGTTGCGACCTACCCGTTTATTCCTAACCAACCAAGACCTTCACTGCAACACAATTCCCAACTCAACTGCAAACCACCTTTCTGGTTTCCTTCCTCTCGTATGTCCGACTACGAGGAATAGTGCATACATACCTCTTTGGACGACGTTGCTTTTGGCCTCTCCAGATCAGGGACCCCGAGCCCCGAGCGGCATGTAAACTAACCGATAAGCCGCGGGGCACCCCATGTCGTGTGCATATTCAGAACCATAACTCATACCCTGACCGAGCGTTTGAGGACGATTAAGGGCTCACGAAACTAATACCACCCGATCTCTCCTGTTATTTCGCCATTCTTTCTCCCTCTTACACACAAACAAAGCTTCCGCCAACCCACGTTTCCTGTCCTGAGCTTTAATAATATCAACACCCGGCACGATGTCGCTGCTGGAACTCCAAAAGGAAGTAAGGAAGTTCAATCAGGCGAGCAAGCTCACGGCAGCTGTACAAGATGTGGATAGACTTATCGACTTGCTTGTGAGTGCGAGGGAAGAGGTTGCCGCAGGTACTATGGTTCTCACCACATCCCAAAACTGACCACGCCTCTATACTGACATGTGTGTCCAGCAAATGACCCGCATACTGCAAGTCAATCTCTGGTCAAGCTCCAAAACCGCGTCAATGCGCAACTAGAAACTATAAACAGCGATCTCGGCCGGGTGCACAAGAGTCAAAATGCCTTCCACAAAGCCCTCGGCAGGGCATTCAAGGAAACCAAGGGAACATTGCCGACGGATCACGATCCGATGGAGTCGCAGACGGCCCTCATCAATCGCGCCATAGCTATGCACCTACTGCGCGAGGGGCAGTTCGGAGTGGCATCTACATTCATAGGGGAGGCACAACCACAGGGCGAAGCGCCCCAGTCGCCGTCTCAAGACCAAGAGCAGCCGCCCTCGATAATGATTTCACATCCCGACGAGCCTCCCGACGCCATGATAACGGACGCGGATATCCCCTCGGACTTAACGGCCTTCCAATCCCAGAGATTACAAGAGAAGTTCGCCGACATGTATTCGATATTGAGTTCGCTTAAGCAGCACGACTTATTCCCCGCTATCGGATGGGCAAGGGCGAACTCGACAGAGCTCGAGGCCCGAGGGTCAAACCTGGAGTTCGAACTATGCAAGCTGCAATACATATGGCTATTCAAAGGCCCGGCTGTAAACCAGCTGCCCGCCACAAGGGACAACGGGCTCACAGGAGCGTTAGCATACGGACAGAAGAACTTCGGGCGTTTCCAGAAGAGGCATCTCCGCGAGATCCAACGCCTAAGCGCCGCCATGGTATTCGCACCTAACCTAGGATCCTCGCCGTACCAGACGATTTTCAACACAGACCTCGCCTTCGAAGAGGTAGCGTCATCCTTCACGCGCGAGTTCTGCTCGCTGCTGGGTCTATCAGCCGAGTCGCCCCTCTACGTGGCTGTCACGGCAGGTGCCCTCGCCCTCCCCAACCTCGTCAAATACTCCAGCATCAACAAGGCCAAGAACACCGAGTGGACCACTACGAACGAGCTCGCCTTCGAGACCCCTCTCCCCCGGAGCATGCTCTACCATTCTATCTTCGTCTGCCCCGTCAGTAGAGGCCAGACTACCGACGCTAATCCCCCCGTCATCCTGCCCTGCGGCCACGTCCTCGCCCGCGAGAGTCTGCAGAAGCTCGCCAAGGGCAGCAGGTACAAGTGTCCCTACTGCCCCAGCGAGGGCGTCGTGAAAGACGCCAAGGAGATCATCCTTTAAGTCTTCACGATATACTACTGGTACGGACGCATGACGAACAGTAAGCTAGTGTTTGATTCGATCGATATGAACTAGGGGGGAAGGTCTTTTGTCTATAAGTATTGCAACGCAGGCGCTTGGAGTAAAGATAGGAACGTTTATCTTTAAAGCGAGTGAACTTCATCAGATCCCGGGTATTCATTCCGGGTCCACGTGGTTTATTTATCTTATCAATCACTCTGCTCTGTCTGTCTGTAGCTTGATGCATAATGGGCTGGGGCTGGGATCATGCACGTTGCATACGAAGCTAAATTAAACGTTTTATCGACTTCTGATCCCCAGGACAAGCTGTCGTCATTAAAAATAAAATACTCGAGAAAAACATTTACTACATCACAAAATCAGACACCACTTAAGCTCGTGAGAGATGATATGTGAGGCAGTGCTATATCTTGTTGAAGGACTGGAAGTTGCTGGCATCAACGACGATGCGAGAAATAAATCTATCCTGACCTCCCTCCCAACTTCCTTCTTCTGGTTGAGCCTGATGCTTATAAACCTCCCTTACTCAAATTCTTCTCGCATTCCTTTCCAAGTGCCTGAACGGTATCCAGTCCGAGCCAGCGCACCGGGGGTGGCCATAGTTATATGCTTTTTGGAAAACGGAGAAATCCAACCATCAGATAGAGAGGTGGGGCCATATGTTGTAGTCGCCAGAACGCCTTGGGGAAAATAGTTATCAAGTTCGTAGTTACGGGTCCTGTCTTGGTGCCCTGATTCTGTGTAGCCTTCCACGGCCGGATATCTGAATAAATAGAAAAAGATGCTAGGAAAGTCGTATCAAATCGTGTCGCTTTTGTACATCTATATCAACGCAAGGACCACATCTGAAGAAGCAGATTTCGGTTTAATCGATAGTCATTCGACTGGGTATCTGAGTCTGCTTGACGTCGTGCATCGAGTAACTGGCCTGGTCCCCGTCCATTTCTTTTCGCGACGACTTGAGTAGATGTTGCTTCAGGCCATGATTAAAGTTGAACAAGCAAACCAACGCATTGATAATTGTTAGGATGATGAGAATAATAGTGAGTACTGCGAATGCAGTCAACGACTTCTGAACCGGCTTATACGACGCGTTTTGGGATGGGTCGTAAATTCGGGCAAGCTTGTAGATGAAATATGTCAACCCTCCGAGATACAGAATCCCGACAATCCACATGCCCGTCCTCCACTCACGACGGGTGGACCACGCAGCACAGAGAAGAATCGCGATCGTAACGGGAATAGCAGCAGCAGTCAGACCGAACTCGACCCTTGACTTGCCACCGACCACTACGAGAAATTGGATTGTAAAGCCAACAAAGAAGAAGAAATCGAACTTTAATAGTGCGATGTAGATCTGCAATACGCATTAGTTTAGTTCAGTAGCGGGAAGTAGCCGGCACCGCGTACCTGATAGTGCAAGAATCGCTTCTTCATCCTGTAGTCAGCTCCTATTTGCTTTAGGATATCCCACGCGAATTCCTGGTAGAGCTTCCAAGCCATAAAGCTCAGGATGAGCGTAATTAGTCCGATGATTGCTGGGATGGCAATCAGTTCGGCTTGGCTCTGGGTCCAAACATCTTGGTTCCAGAAAAGGTTCTTCGTCATCAGAATGGTGATGGCTGTATGAATCTGATCTATTTGGAGTGCGCCGTATATGAGCAAGGCAAGGTTCGCAATGCACACTCCAATTATTTGAATAGTATTCTTCGCGATGAGCGCATCCCAGACCAGGATGACTTCGTATATGAAGCCCAAAATAAATAGACCAAGAAAGGTGGGGATCGTTCTCAGTTGTGCCTGGACAGTTGGGTCGGCCAACGTCGCGTCGTCTGTCTTCTTTAAGCCGGCCTGAAAGAGACCGAATGTGTACCTAGATGGACTAAATCAGTACGGCTACGATGCGAGTTACGACCTATAGGCGTGGAAAATACGTACGCCTCAAAAACCATACAGACAATGGCCTGCGCAATAATCGCTAGGAAGAACCATCGCGGCCACCTCCTCGTGAAAATCTCAATCGTCCCCTTTTTGAACACTGCTAACCGACTGGGTGAAGCGGGAGCCATTGGCGAGTTAAGGTTGTTACTGTATTGAGGTTGTGGAGGAGAGGTTTGGTATTGGGGGTATTGTGCGTATTGGTGCTGGTCGTACGCGGGCTGGGAGGGATACTGATCAATGGAATATCGCTGGTAGGATTGCGAAGAAGGGATTTGTTGGAAGCCGGCGTTGTCGCCAGCCGCAAAAGGCCGGTGTTGCTGATTAAAATCCAGCTTGACGGCAGTTATACGACTCCTCAGATGGGAGGAGTCGACTTGTCAATCGAAATACGGTGGCAAAGTGAGTGATTGATTGACGGGTCTTTGTCTCGGCGATACAAGTGTGAATACGGCGAGCGTCGGCGTCACGTCGGCTGGCCTGAAGGGGAGAATAGGGTGGATGGATGGAAGAACGAACGGGAAATGAAGAAGAGGAACGAAGAGACACGAGAAATGGGAAACGAGTGGCTAGAAGAGGTTAATGATGATTGATGACTTGGCGAACGACCGAGCGTGGTGAGATGCCGAGCGAAGGAGGTGTTGAGTGAGTTTGCTGCAATTTGGCCGGGGGGAACTTGGCTCGGGTTGGCTGGGTTTGGCTGGGTTTGGGCTGGGCTGGTGCTATGAAAAGACCTGACCCCGTCGACTTTGCAGTGTTGGGTTAGCTGAAACAGTCTGATGGGTTTGAGCCGTGACGGGGGTTGAAGCAGGGGGGCTTGCTTGCTTGTTCTGCAGCTGCCGGCGTGTTTTGTCGAGATCAGGTTGTACGTAGTTGGACAAACAAGGCAGAACTGTTGGAACTGGCGAACCAGATGCCTTATACTATTGCGCGAAACGTGAAACATAAAAGCAAGAAGATCTTCAACAGGTCCCCGACTAATTACTTAACTACCCAGACTGAGTGATGCAATCAAATGTACTGACAGGAGTACCTAAGCCAGTTTAGGTGTTGGCAGCTCGGTCAGGCGGGAGAACGCATGCAAGGCTGTTTTAGCGAGAGGCAAACAATATGTCCACTCCTCGTATCGCAGTTCAGTTTAAAGCCCCGGTAATGTAATGTTTATCTTAGCAGAAGAATACACAGCAAAGATAAATGCCCACAAGTGAATTAACAGCAGTTCTCACGAGGAAAATAATACAAGAAGTAGGTAGGTCCGTAGGTAGCTCAAGCTTGCCCAGTGAAGTTTGTCAGGGACCAGATTGGATTTACAGGGACAAGGGACCTGAATATAGGTACAGTGGATGCTGCTAAGGCTTACCACCACCAAATGCTGCTAACTGGTATACCGGCTCAGTGGAAAGTTCAGTCTAGCATGAACTACTGACGGCTGTGCACCGATACTGTACTTATGCGTACTGCACAGCACACAGGCACACTTGAGGGAACCCATTCAACTGTTCTTGAGGTCTGCCCTGCGATGCACCTAGCACAGCCACTGCACTACCTACCAAGATCGGAGCCAACCCCTCAATATATACCGCACAATGTTGATCGGCTACATCAAGTTGTATCTCGTAGCTATAAGTATAATCTTAGACTTAAGTAGCCTTTTATGAAACAATGTCTCGCTCATTGGTACCTAGTAGTCAGCTGGCTTTATCATTAGCCATTTTGAGCGGCGCCCACAGCTAGCTACAGTTTATTCACGTGGGCCAAGTGCTCTAAGCTGCATTATGTAAGTATATATGGGGCTTGCCAAGGGAGGCTATGACAGCTAGCTGAGCCACCGGCACTGCTGATCGCATTCGCATTCTGTGCGACAGTCGAGAGTGTCGCAATTATACCTTATTCTACAAGTACGTAGGTCAGTCAGTAAGAGCATCGTTAGATAGATTATCAATAGATTAATAGTCGGCATCCTTGCCGGATCACATATGGGAACTGTAGTCTGTCAAGTCTGTCTAGTTGATAGATAGGACGCTGTCTATAAAGTTCATGGTATTACACCTGGATCAGCCCTATGACAGTCCCTGGGTTACCTACCTATACGGTAATTATGCGGCTCATAACGTCAGCTTGAATACCGCCGAAATACTCTTTTTTCCCTTTATTTTTTTCTCTCAATAAGATTATTGTAACGTTACTGAGTAATTTGAGAATGAAGTAAGTTTTAATGCTGGGTCTGGCAAATGAAACATGTTGTTTACAACCCATATTAGGCAGCTTAAACAGATGTCCACGTTTCAAAGAATGCAATACAACAAACAAACTCCCGCGTTGCGGTTTCGTAGGTGCATAAAGGATTCATAGTTCTTTCTACAGGTGACACGGCAGTGAAGATAAGGTTTGAACAGCTATGCGTGTGCTGTGCTTCGAACCTGGAAAGGGACTGACCTTAACTATATCTAAGTACGTACCTCCTACCTAGTTACTCTCGCGCCCCACTTCACCCAATAGTATTGCGTCGCTCTTGCTCGGTCGTCGCGTGGGCTGCTTTCCTAAGACGTGGATGCTGTATCTGATAATTTGAAGCTTGTCGCAAGTCACCCGTCAATCCAGTTCCAACCAACTCCAGCTCTTCTACCGACCGTCACGGTAGCCTCAACATGATGGAAATCGACGAAGACGAGATTCTGCAGGGCCTCTCTGCAGGCCGTTCCATGGACTAGTGAGCTTCAATCCCTCCATTAGCCCACTCGCCATCATTATTATTATTACAATAAATGTGCTGACTACGGCCTCAACAGCTCTGCGTGGCCTGCTTTGCTGTCGCAAATACTCCTACGTATTGAGAAGGTCTGCGCTCGCCCCAGATGGTAGCTACATAAGCCTGACATCTCAGGAATAGATTGCGCACGAGGCGTTTCCCATACCCAACCTCCCACCACCGCCTCCGCCGCCAGCGCCCTTTACTTCTGCATCGACGATACCCTCTTCTATCCCGCGCGGTCCCGACTCCGACTTATCAGAAAGCTTCCTGGCGCCATTGCCGTCATCTCCCACGGAACCACGTCTATCAAGCCCGTCTTCGGACACAAACAAGGAAAATAACCCCGTTTTACCACCGACGACAGCGCCTCTTCCTCCCGCTCCCACCCCAGTGGCAACCACCTCCGCCCAGCTCCCGCCCGGCACTTTACCACCACAGCTCGCCTCTATGCTCTCCGACATTACATCATACCTCAAGTCTACATTCCCCACGTACCCGCCGCACACCATACAGCGTATCGCAGAACTCGTAATAAATCCAAAGCAGCATTATCGCTCACTAGCCAGCTACCTTCACGCTCTTGATCGTGTAGTTCGCGTTACTTCAGGATTGAACATTTACCCATTACCTTCAACTCATGCAGAAATTCCAGGGAGTCTAGCAAACGGCGTGCTAGAAACAGCCTCTCGCCCATCGTCATGGGCTTCGCCCGGCAGCGACGAAGCGCTAGGGGGCGCTCTTCTTACGCCCATCCCTTGGATTACACATAATCAGCGACCTATCTCAGGTTCTTCAACACAGGCACAATTGCTGCAGCCACAACTGCAGCCACAGCCGCAGCCGCAGCCACAGCCTTCAGCTTCCGCTCAGGAAGTGCCGGCGGAATTTGAAGGAGAGGTTCGGACGGAGAGCACCGAGACAATTGACGGCCCCAACGGAGTGGGAAGCGTTGAGACGGTATCAGTGTCAGTCAACGGTATCCCTTCAATGGGAGCCCGGGGCGTTAGCGTAACCCAAGGTGAGTTACTACGACAAGAGCAGGAGGCAGGACTTGTCCCCATCAGTCAGCTCGTGCCTAGCCACCATATCCTTGTGGGATCCAATGCAAGTGCCGTGGCACAGCAGCAGCAGCAGATCCAAGCCCGTATTCACCAGCAACGAGCACTAGCACAATCTCAAAACCAAGCCCGCGTCCCGTCCTCAGCGGGATCCCCTAACTCACCGACTTCCGTCTCCAATACCGTGTCGACACCGTCTTCCGCAACTCTCGATGGGGAGAGTGTGGACGCCGCTGCTGACAAGGTACTAGGTGCAATAGGGTCCATTCACAGCAACAATGCTGAAGACCAGGAGAAACCGCATGCACGTGGTCCTGAAGAGATTGGAGCAGACGACCTGGGTCCGCAAACCGCATCCTCATCAACCCTCCCGGCCTCGACTACAGCAGGCAGCGTCAGACAGGGAATTGACATCCAAGCGGCCGTTGGCCGCAAGCCCCTGGACACCTCGGCTTCTTCGAAGAGCGAGGAAAACACCGAAAGTAATCAAGACGATGATAAGATGGAAATCGATGAAACCCATCGAGAAGTGCGGTCCTCGACTCCCAAGCGAGACGCGGAAGACCAGCTCGGTGGTTCAAGCAAAAAGTTGAAAGAGGATCCTGACTCAGATTCTGCGGGTACGGACTCAAAGGCAGCCCAAACTGAGCCTAAAAGCGAAGAGAACGACCATAAGGACGCTATGGACAAGGACTAGTATTCATGTTTGGTTCTCCTGGCTCGAGTTAATATCCCAGGTCCATAATGTGATAGGGACAAGCACGCACGGGCGAACGGGAATAAAAATTGCCAATAGAATAATAGGTCAAGAGCGAGGAAGTGACCTAAAGGAACGTAGAAGATATGTCTTAATTCTTTTAACATGACTAAACTAGGAATGGTTTTCGTGCGGTGGTGTCTCGGCGAAATGGGTATGAATCGACAAGGTGTCTGGATGGCGAACAATTCAACAGAGCATAACTGCTGACGACCACTGCAGGGTAGGGTGTGTTGCAATGACATGGTTAACGGATACAGGAAATATATCAATTGCTTTGGGTCTGGGCCCTGCTTTGGATTGACCGAATGTGTGTTCACGGATGTGAAGTCTTTGAACAATACTACCAGTTATCACATTATTAATTGTAAAGAGAATTAATTATACCTAGGAGTTGACCCAGAAAAAATGATTCCTGACAATCATTTCATAGAGACCTCGTGGTTTACCTACCTTCAAGCGGTCTTCCTCCTAGAACGTGAGAGGTGCCAGTTTTAGGGACAGTTTCTCTCTGATTGATGAAAATACAAGGGGGCACAGTTGATTCCCTTTGAGGAGGGACGTACCTATCCGCCTTACGAGACGGACTTACAAAGTTCCCTTGAAAATACGTCCTGGAGCCAGAGTACATACATGTAGATTAGATACTTTGTATCTGTAAGCACTTACATCGCGGGCTACTACTTGCTCGGAAATCATAAACGCTTCCCAGCTGCTGATGTATTCAGGTTTCCCCAATTAACGTAAACAATGTCAAATATGTTTTCCTTAGAAGTATCCAGGAATCGTAGCAGGATGTGTATTAAGGCGAGTCCATATTTCCTTCATAGTTCGTTCGTTGCATGGCTGTTTACAAGGTTTTTGAACATCACGCATCACTCAAAAGTCAAACAAAATAAACGGGAATGCCACTAGCACAATGGCGAGATACGTTGATTAAGGGTTATAGAAACTAACAAGCCCTACTAGTGAGCTCAAATCTGATGATAATGTACATGCCCGTCCAGCCATTTCTCCTAGAGCCAAATACAGGGTAATGTGGCAAATAATCCGTGGAAAGTACTTTCTTGCCAAAACGCCTTGCTATGTAGCTAGCTACCCTCTACCCGTGGAACTTCACGGTACCTAGTAGATCATATCAAAATTAAACGTAATACAACCAGTCATTCCCAAACACCAGGCTAAAGCAGGCGGCGCACTCAAAGAATCGTAGAAATGCTCTCCCGCTCGATGCGGCTATTCTGCTTCTCATCGCGGCTAACACGCCAGAAGTCATCGCAGAAATCAGAGCAGCGCATGTGTCGAAGGAACTCTTCGTCGTGCGTGATGACGATGAGCTGGAAGTTGCTCTGGGAGCGGCGGGTTTTGATGATAGCATGCAAGGATTCGGCGAGGGACTTGATATTGTCGCGGTCGAGATTGGTGGTCGGCTCGTCGAGGGCAATGAGCCCGCAGCCGATACCGAATGACTCAGCGAGAGCAAGACGGATGATAATGGAGGCGAGCACCTTCTGACCGGCCGAGCACCGTCCTCGCATGTCCATCTCCGTGTCTTGTTTTACCATGCACACGCGGTAGTTGTACGAACTGCGCCCACTCGTGGGCTCGCTGTCCGATTTGATCAAGATCGTGTCGATATCTGTGCCTTGGTATGTGCTCTGCCATAGCTCGCCAGCAATCCGATTCACTTCTTCCATCTTCATTGCGTGGTATTGCATGATGGCATTGGTTAGGGCTAAGCCGTATCGTCCCAGATCCTCAATTGCCGCCTTGGTGGTCTCAACCATGACATGCGTCTCACGGTATCGATCAGCCGCATATTGATATTGAGTCTCCCACTCATTCATTAGGCTCGCCAGTTCATCGTCTTTGGATTTGGAAGTCCCAACGACGGATCCCTTTTCGGCATTCTTCAGGTGATATTCGGAGTCAAAATTTTTTGCCTCGGTCGATAGCCGTTCATAATCATCGTGCGCCTTCCGAGAGTTTAGCTCTGCGACTGCCTGCTTGAGACTGTCGACATCACGCGCTGCCTTGCGATGGTTCAAGTTTTCCATAATATTCTTCTTTTTCCCATCGTTACTCGCCATCTCTTCTTTGATCTTGTTTGATCGGGCAACCAAAGCATTCATATCGTCGTCGATACGCTTGATAGCCTTCTCTAGTGAATCGATTGCCTGCTCATTGAGTTTGAGGTTTGATGGGCCACCGGAGTTCATGTAGTTCTGAATATCACTATCAATCATCTTCAGCTCACTCACGGAGCTGGCAAGGCCGTCTCGCTCGCCGGCAACTTTTCTCTCTTTCTCGCGGCCTCTTTGTAGGATATCATCTCTAATGGCACGCGCTTTGGAAATCTCGGGCTCCACAGATTCCAAGTCTCTATCAGCCTCCTGGATATTTTCTTTCTGCTTCATAATATCACTTTTCTGAGCCTGAATCTGATCCTGATAGTCTTTCTTTCTCTCGAGCTGTCGAACCGCGTTGCTTAATTTGTTTCGTAACTCGCTGCGTTCTAGTTCCAGTGCATTAACCATATCTCGCATGCGTTGTTTGTCATTCGTGAGCTTGCTGATTTTGTTCTGTACAGCTTTGAGCTGCTCGCCGCATTCGGTTTGAAGCTCTGTGATTTCCTGGGTGCTTCTGATCGTACCGCTAGACTGCTGCTGAGACATGATTCGGTCGACTTGGGCCTCAGCTTCTGCGATGTCCTTATGGATTTGCGTAATGTTGGCGACAGTTTTACTCATGGACTCAAAATCATGTCGCTCCTCTTGCTTCGTACGAACGGTCTCATCCATCTGCTCAAGACGACGAACAATGTCAGCTTCTTTATTCTGCACTCCGTGCTGTTCTTTATCAGCTTCTCTTTTTTCCGTAGTCAAGCGCATGTAAGTCTCGCTCTGAGGACGGACTGCTCGGAGTTGACCCAAAAGCTGCTCTGACTCAGCCAATTCATGCTTCAGCTCGTCTTTTCCAAACTGCTCGAGAACGGTTCTAATCTTCGCGACCAGCCTCGATTTCTCGGTTGCATTAGTGAACGGGCGTTCGCAAAGCTCGCATTTATTTTTCTCGTTCATCGCTTTTCTGCAGTCCACATAGTATCTGCTCAACGCTGTGGACAACGACAAGTCATTCTTCATAGTCAGAATATCGCTCTCCAGACGCTCAATCTCCACAGGAAGAGCATCAACGCCCAGATCTGCATCTGGGTCTACGTTTTTGAGTGCCGCAACAACAGCACTCTTACACTTCATGATATCCCCATCGCGTTTCTTCGCTTTTTCTTTTAAGCTCGCCAAATTCGCCTGTACCGTTTTAAGTTGCTGCAAGACGTCGTCACGTTCACGAGAAGCTTCATCAAAAGCGTGATTCTTGACTTGTAAACCTTTGTGGAACTCTCGTTCGAGTGTTGCAGGATCCCAGGCCCCACCAACCAGCACAGATAGCTTCTGGTTCCAGGTACTCTTGAGTGTTGCCAACCTTCGATTCTTCTCTGCTAGCTCCTCCTTGCGAACTTCTAACTGCGCGCGGTCGGAGAGTAGTCTTGTCGATTCCACGAGTTCACGGCTGAGCCTACTATTTTCGCCCTCTAGTTGCTGCAAATGCGCTTCTTCTTGCTGTATTTTACGGTCGAAGTCTGCTGTTTGTAAATCTCGAGATGCCTGCTGAAATCGCTGTTCCAGATCCTTGGAATCGGTATCGAGAATTGCCTTGGCTCCTTCGTCAATCTCAACCGTGTTTAGTTCTCTCTGGAGGACGGCGATATTCTTCTCGCAGGCAGCGATCCTTTGCTTCGCAAAGACCCGATTCTGTGTATATCTTGATTTCTGACCTTCCAACTCAGTTATACTAGTTGTCTGGTTGTCCATCTCACTCGCATTCTCAGCCTGTAAGCGGTCCAACTCCTGCTTCTTGTCTGCCAAGAGTCTTCGTATGCGTTCGTAGAATGCTTGCACCTTGCGGTCATCTAAATCACCTTCAAACCCGCGAATACTGTGCAATTGTGCAGCTTGTTGCACAAGCTCGACCCGCGCTTCGAGTTGGCGTTCGTACTTCGCCTTGTCGGATTGGTGCTTGCCTTGCTCAGCAAGCTTCTCGGATAGTTGCTGGCGAGACGCATCAAGACTGTCTTTGTATTCTTTGTATTGGACCCTGCTCTCCTCAATGTCTCGCGCGTATCGGGCTACGCGGTCTTCATATTGTGCTAATGCATCTTGTAACCGTTCGTCGGATTCGCTTAGCTCCTCGTCCATCCTGTTCTTGGACTCCTCTAGAGTCTCTTTACGGATGCGAAGTTCGTCCGTCTTCGTCTTTAGATCATTCACGATGAGAAGATAACTATTGGCAGCCTCACGCCGCTCTTTAGCCTTTTGAGCAGCGTCGTTCATCTGCTTGTCGAGCTTTATCGCTTCTTGCCTAAGATCCTCGATCTCTTGTTGCAGCTGAAGAGCACGTGCCTGTTTTTTCTCTGCCAAATCCTTGTCCCGTTTCTCGCCGGGCTCCCTCGCTTTAAGTTTGGCTAATGATTCTCCCTGCTTCTTCCGAAGCAATTTGAGGTTTTCAATAGCCTTCGTGTATTTCATCGCCTCAAATATCTCATCAAATCGCTTCTTGAGAGCACCGGATTCGCTCATGGGCCACAAGGATTCTTCCTGGTGGCAGAAGATGACTGCGTCGAGAACGGCGGGTGAGACACCGAGGGTATCGGAAACAAGCTTGTTTAGATTAGCCTCTTTGGAGGAGATAGACATCTTTTCGCCATCACGGTGACTCCATAGCGTGCCCTCGAGGGTCCTTTGCGTTCTCGTGTTCTTCTTTACGGTCACTTGTAGACTTCGGGTGGCGACGTAGCTTGTGTCAGGCGGGGTGTTGTATCGGAGTTTAACCTGAGCAAGGACCTCACGTTCGCCACAGAGCTTGGGGTCGTGGACGAAGGCTCCTCCCTTGCTGTTGGGAGGAAGCTCGCCGGTGGTGGCATATTTGAGACACTCAATGATGGTGGTCTTGCCGGAGCCGTTGTAGCCGACGATAAGGGTGAGAGGGGTAAAAAAGGAGAGGTTCTGCCGGTCGTTGGGGCCAAAGGACCGAATGCCCAAGATGGACAATCTGTCAATTTTAGACATGATGACGGACGAGGGGACGAGGGGACGAAGTGGGATGATTCCAAGGTCAGTCAGGTCAGATCGCGCCTGGCCCCATGAGGAGCGCTATTCGGATAACGCAGGATGTCACAACACTGGTGACAGACAGAGGTGTCGTTTAGGATAAGTGATGAGATCAGAGAAAGTCTCCCTTTGTTTGAGGGTTGCGAAGCTTGATGTCGTAATGGACTGAACAACACAAGGTGAAGCAGCCTACAAATGGAAAACGCGTTTGATGTATCTTTTTAATGGAGACAGACGCGCTCGTCCAGTGAATTACCTGGTAACCATAGGTGAACGTACCGGTTGGGCTAGGCTCAGGTACCCTCTTTCGATAAGGATGTAGATAAGGTAGGAGATAGGTAATCCAGGTGTCTTTTCAGGCCAGGCAGCCAACCCTGGTGGGGTAATATGCAAGCCAAGCCCAGGATACATCTCCCGGACAGGACCCCCGGAATCTATAGCAGCTGCCCCACCTAGGCAGTCGAAAGCACATGCATTGCAGAGGTTAGCCTTAACGCATCAAACTCAACTTGCTCTAAATCACAGCGCTTATCAGCCGCAGTTTCACGTACAGTAAGGAGTATAGAACCACCTGGGCAGGAAGCTCTAGCCCGCTTACTAGATGTTCTTGCTTCGGAACTGTCCTATTACCATGGTACCCAATTTTGATGTTTCTGTAGTCATATGGCAATTCATTGGAGATGATAGTTGTGGTGGGCAGGTATTCCGCTTTCGGTGCCAACTAGACAGCCTCTCGTCTATTCTTGCCTCTATATTCAGGTAGGCACTAGAACAAGGCTTCCCCACGTGTTGTTTCCCGAGTTAGGTTGCAAAATAGCTGAGTTGGTAAGTTAGGCGCAGGAAAGGAACAAATGCTCCGTAACCCACTTAAACCTCTAGGTAGGTATTTGGTTCACTTGTCGAGTTACATTGCCTACAGCACATAGACTGCAGTGTACTTACTACCTACCTGCCCCTAGGTAGGCGGTTCCATCTACACTGGACTGAAGGACAATGGCCAGCATTTGTATAACGGGTTTCATCAACTGGTGAGTGAGAAGCTATCCAATACACAGTAATAGGATAGGTACTTAATGATAAACTAGGAGGCACCCACCTAGGTAGTTAGTTAAGAAATGCCTCTACGTTGCACCATGGGTAACCTAACCTAACAGGTAGTAAGATGTTTCTAAGATGGGCTCTGACGTACTGCACTGTCCATCCATCAGATGCATCTGATCCCCTGCCCCGCCCTTTCCCGTCTTATGTCTCTTCCAGGTTTCCCGTTTTCCCCTCCGATCGCCGTCCAGACCATCCAATCGTCTGGCGGGTTTGAGAAGCAGACGCAATCTGCCTGATCCAATTTGACTATCGAAAATGAAAAATCCCATTCTCTCTACCAAATTCCGCCTTTGCAAAACCATCCATCCATCCCTCCGTCATCCGGCTTCACTACGCTCTCTTGTCTGCTGTCCGTTGTCGCAACGTTATTCCTTCAAACTTTAATGACGACTGTCTCTTGGCAGCGCACCTGACCTGTCAGATTATTCTGCTAAGGCGCATTTGGTTTCATGCGGTCGAGTTGAGTCTGGCGTTGCACAGTTACAAGGCATACGAGGCATACAAGGCCTAGACCGGGAGAGACGCAGAGGCGCAACCAATTCTAGAGCGCTGTATAATTTTTGCAGCGCCACTCCCCGGTCCATCACATTGGCATTGCAAACTCGGCGGCCTATATGTAGTAGATAACCAGGGGGGCTGGACTGAGACTGTCGCAGCCGTTGCCGTCGTCGTTGAGCGAGTTTTATTTACATAGCTGCGTTGCCACACCGAAGTACGCTATACTGCATTGTACTGCAACCTGCCGCGCTGCACTGCGCTGCATCGCGCTGCTGCATCGCACCGCGCCACCACCGCACCGCACGAGCAACCCCCCGGCCGAACCCGCTATCGATACCCGGTCGCAGTCGCAGTCGCAATCATGGATCCTGGACAACCAAATCCAATGTTTTACGGCTTCCCAACCCCAGGATCCATGCCCCCAGTACGTCAATCCACCTGACTTTAAGTCAACTGTCAAATGCTGCGGATGTGCTGTTCTTTTGAATTTTCTGTCTTTGTGGCGGCAGCACTAGTTTTGCGACGCTTTAAATTTTGTTCTTCTTTCCCAATTGCTTGACTGTTATGAACTAGCTAATCTGTGTGCGTCCGCCTGTCTGGCCAAGCTCGCTGATCATTCACAATAGTTAGACGCCGACGCTCACAATGATATGATGGTACCAAACGACATGATGTCAATGTTCGATATGACTGGCTTCGATGGCGTACACATGAATCTCGAAGACCTTGGGGAACTGAGTCCTCCCCAAGACCAAGCGTTTGCGCATGCCTCGAATCCGACCCCGCCAGGTACCCTAGTTCCCACCGATGGCCCTTCGAGGTTCTCGTCCAACCCAGATGACAGTCCAGTGGGGGCGCCAGTACCGTTAAACTCACGATTGGGGGGTTCGATGCAGCAATCTGCACCATCGGCACAGCCTGCGCAGAGTGGAAGTGCATTGACCGAGTTCACCAAGCGTAGAAACTGGCCCGCTAAGGTTGTCGAGGAGCTCAAAGACGTGCTTTATATTCTCGATGCGAATGGCCGTATTAAATACGTATCTCCTAGCATATCCGCACTTACTGGGTACGAGGCAGAGGAGATTGTGGATACGTTTTTAAAAGAGATCGTCCACTTCGACGATATTGGTACTTTCACGTCCGAGATGAACGAATGCATAGCTACGGGGAATCCTTTGCGCATGTTCTACCGTATGAAGAAGAAGGATCAACAGTATGCTATCTTTGAGGCTGTTGGGCATGCACATATAGCAGCCGCCAAATTCGCCCCGAACCCCAGCAACCGGTCGCCCTTCTGCCAAGCCGTGTTCCTCATGGCGCGGCCCTATCCGACGCGAAACGCATCATTACTAGACTCGTTTCTAGAACATAAGATCGAGAATGAAAGGTTACGACGGCGCATTGCTGAGCTACGTAGAGAAGAAGACGAAGAAGAGGCGTCTCAAAGCTGGTTTCAGGATACTCGCTCCGATGTGACACCATCAGAAGATACTATGATGTCCAACTCCTTGAACACCCCCATATACAAACAAGTAGCAGCCGATGGACACGCAATGCCTTCGCCTGAAGGGCTGTTGAACGGAGGACTGACAAGAGAGAACCTTGAAGGCGCCACAGCAAAGAATAGACCAGATTCCATAGGGGATAAGATGGCCAGATATGAGGGAGCGTCTTACACAGACCCGATTGAAATGTACACTGGACTACGATATATGGCAGGCGAACGGAGCCGTGGCGTGACCACGGGAAGTCCCAGTCTAACGCTGATCAAAGGCGACATCGGGATAGCCATACCAGTCGACAGAGATCCTAAGACCGGTGAAAAGAAGAAAAAACTAAAAATTGCAGAAGAATACGTTTGCACAGATTGCGGTGCGTCCCTGACATGTACTAGATGGGTAAGCTTTTTACTGATTTTCTGTATCTATAGGCACACTAGATTCACCTGAATGGAGAAAGGGTCCTAGCGGACCCAAAACTCTATGCAATGCATGTGGTCTTCGCTGGGCCAAGAAGCAAAAAAAGGGAACCGCCAACGGGTCAATGAACACATCGGCGGCGCCCCTATCTGTGCCAGCTGGCGATACATGATCAACACTACCTCCCTCTGAATTCGTGTTGTTTCACGGTGGAAGACACAGACACATTGAGAGCGTTTCATGAGATAAATTGCACGCTTCACTGGGATTGGCTATTGTGTATTGGCGATTATGGTGTTGGGCCTTTTAAAATCGCAACGGGACTCATGATCTTGTTCTCCCGTTTGATTATGAAACTGACTTTTAATTCTCGAGATATCCGGCCGCGATCTGATTTGGCTCTGTCTTGGCTTGGCTGCATTTACGGCAAGGGTACGGACATCTCACACAGGCAACAATTTAAGGTTAATAGGTCTGCGGGTTTAAGATTTACCTAGATACCTAGGTAAACATGCAGTATTGTCGAATAGTCAAAGAAACAGGACTATTCCATGTAATATGCTGTGTATATGAGCCTTGACACAGTGAGTGTAACGTACTTTGCACTACCGCTATATACATGGGTAGTTGGGTGCATTGATTGCATCACGCCAAGCGACCGTTTAACACAGTTCCCCAATAATGCATCCATCAGATCTTAGGCTTGAGGGCATTCTTATCCTCCTCCTTCTCTTCCCACCAGGGCCAGGCGGTAGGACGATCCTGTTCCCACACAGCATCGAAGCTCGGCTCTCTCTTCTCGAGGAAACTGCGAATCCCCTCAACACTATCGCGGCCGCGGAACAGATCGAAGAAGACGCGGGACTCGAGCAGGAACGCCTCCTCGGGCGTCGCGGGCGCGCCCTTATACAGCATGTCCTTCATGACACGGGTAGAGACCCCACTCGTCTTATCCGCGATCTCCTGCGCGAGCTCGACGGCGCGCGGGACGACGCGCTCGGGCGACACGATCTCAGCAAACAGGTCCCGCACAGCGGGGTCCGAAGCGCTGTAGACGGAACCCGTGGTCAGCAGCGTCAGCGCGCGTCCGGCGCCCAGGATCCGCGGCAGGAAGTACGACGAGCACGCCTCGTTGTTGATCCCGCGCCGGCTGAAGACGAAGCCCACCTTGGCGGCCTCGCTGACGACGCGCAGGTTCGCGGGCAGCGTCATGGTGATGCCCACGCCGACGGCGTGGCCGTTCAGCGCCGCGATCACGGGCTTCGCGCACCTGTAGATGGCCAGACTGACCTGTGCGCCGCCGTCACGGTACGCGGCGCGCGAGGCCGCGATGTCGGATGCGTTTTCTTTCCGGGTCGTGCCGGAGCCCAGACTCAGAGAGCCCGGGCTAGCGGCTCCCTTTGTTGCTGAGGCGGAGGCTGCGTCGAGGTCCATTCCTGGACAGAAGACGCGGTTGCGCGGGTCTGCGCCTGTGAATACGATTGCTTTTACGCGCGCGTCGGCGGATAACATGTCGAAGGCTGATACGAGGGATGTTACCATCGTGTCTGTGAATGCGTTGTTGGCCTTTGGCCGGTCTAGACGCAGGAGTATCACCCGCGTTGCTATTGGGGACGTCGCAGGGACATGCTGGAAGCTTATTTCCGGCAACGCAGTGTATGTTGCGTATGATTCTGGGTGTTGCGGCTGCGCCATATTGTTGATAGTTATAAGATTGGATTTGTGAGTATGTTAATGTGTAATAATAGGTAAGATACTCAAGTACTAAAAAGTTGTTGACGAAGTTTCTATCACATGTAAACTCCAAAGTTGAAGTTGAGGTTCTAGTTGTCAATTTAATGACAAATAAAATAGAGGATAGGATTTTCACGACTACCCAATGTGGTTGCTATACATTTATGATGCAGTTTATGAGTTCTCAAGGTCGTCGAGCGATAGAGAGAATCATTTGTAGTTCGTGATGTGGTGGAATATTAAGCTTAACCCGAGACTGGGGGTTGTGCCGAGGTTCCCCGGAATGATTTGAGTACTTACCTATTTCGTACAGTATTACTATTCAAGGATATTTTCCCTTCTTTGCTAGGTATATCTAAGCTCCTTGTTAACAATAAGTATTTCGACATGTCTAGTGAGGTATCTGAAGCAGACTGTAGCGTAGACGCAATGTCTGCAGATACCTTCCCTGATCTTGATAATAATGCAGTTGTCACAAGCAGATTGCCAACGATTTATTAGCCGAGGTGTTTTTCGGACTTAGATTATGCTGTTCTTTGATATCACTGGTTTGCAAATTGTCCAGAGCCGTTATCTACCTTCAGTCACGCCTGATTAATCAGGCAGTAAACTGTATCTGAGTCTTACTACATGAACTTCGAAGCCAGCCCTAATAGACCAGAAGCTCCTGACGACCCGCCTCCTTGGCTCTTCATGTACATCTTGAGCGCCATCTCGCCAGCCTGCATCACAGCCGACTCCTTGCTGCTGTCGGACGAGACCTTGCCTTGCGAAGCCTGCTTGTCAAACAGCTATAAAGGCGGGATATTGATTAGTACACATACGTATCAGTATCTCAGGTAACCTCGCTCCTTACCTTGCTAGCTTCAGCCATAGCAAGACCCACGAAGGCACCCTGGCTACTGGTTTTCTGTGCTCGAGTTAGTGCTATCTCCCCAAGGCGGTCGGGGTTCATTAGGCTAGGAGGCATACAGAAGTATTTCCGCTCTCACCACCTGAGAACATCTTCAATGCCTGCATGGCTGCCGCAGAACCCATAGACCGGTCGTCGGCATCTCTGTCATCATCATCACCCTGGAAGTACTTCTTGTGGGTTCGAACGGCCTCTTTCGGAACAGAATGTTAGCCTCGTTCTCAAACCATAACATCTTTGCCTCCCTGAGCCAGTATACGTGCGTCCGTTGTTCTCTGCATAGATGGCGATAGCCGCAGGGAAAAGTACTAACCCTCTTCGTCGATGTCCTCGTCAGCTATACGCTGCTTCTTCTGTCCCAGGGCTCCAAGCAGATTGGAGAACAAGTCGGTATCCCCAGAGTCGCCGGCGTGTTGGCTCGCATGCTGGGCTGCACCGTTCCAGTCATCGTCGTCTGCGCGAGGACCACCAGCCGGGTATGCGCCGCCATGAGTAGCTGAATAGGGACTGTTAGCACCCTATTACACTGTTGTTCGATTATTAATCTCGTTGTGAGAATTCCTTACCGTTGCCGCCAGCAGCGCCGAGGAAATCTATGCGAATTGCATGTCAGCATCCGTTGACCTTCAATACACCACCATCGATCTTCAATATCGTGTCCCCAGTATAGCATCATCCATCTCGCAGCTGAAGCGGGGTATGTGGGTGGTGTTGCGGGGTGTCCCAGGGGGTGCTATAATAATTGTACCTTGCAACTTATCCATGGTTTGTGTAGACAGAATTTTCAAATGGCAGATCGTTATATGTGTAATCAAGGTAGAAATGTAGGTATGAAAGAAGACTGCTCAAAAATCGGGTTTATTTATTCCGAAGTTGAAACATCTACCTATCCAGACGCTCAAGCAAGCAGCAGCTGAAACGACTAGATGACGTGGACGGGGCAGTGTAGCTTCTGCCAATGAACATCTTAAAGGGCCTGGATCTGGATTGCCTACCGGTAGCTGCCGGCTCCTAGCTCCCCGCGACTGACGTATTTCCTCCGTCTAGGGCCTTAGCTAGCTAAATAGGAGGTGACCCTATAACGACACGTGATAGCCGATGGGTTGAGGGAGGTCGGCGTGCTGGAGCATCACACTTGGTACGACAACCGCAGCCGACCGGATGCTGATTAATTTCTTGCTCATTTTGACCAAAACCGGTGTGTATTAAAGGTATAATGTTACCAGGGTAGCAATTCGGCTCCCACCCTAAGCGGAACACGATCCGAAGAGGGGATCAAGGCCGCATCAATAAGGTAGCGAATATCAGTAACAAGAAATATATGTTGTGCCTACGATCGGTTATTTCCCTCAGCTATCAATGAAAATAAGAAGTCCAAGGAAACCTAAATGGCTAACGATGAGAGTCTTGTAGATGTGCTGGTAGTCGGTGCAGGCCCAGTAGGTCTAATAACAGCCTACCAGCTGGCGCGGTTTGGCGGCCTCTCCGTCCGTATCATTGAGAAGCACACCAAGTCCATCCAAGACACTTATGGTCGCGCTATCACACTGTTCCCCAGGACGAGCGAACTATTGGATCAACTAGGCTTGGCGGACGAGCTACTACAGGAAGCCTTCGCATGTCGAGAGACCGTAGCATATAATTCACGAGGCGAAGAGGTCCATGGGCGGGGTTGGAGCTTCATGAATCAGATGAAGGATACCGCCTTCGACTTCGCGCTCGTGTTGAGGCAGAAGTATCAAGAGGAGATATTCCGGAACGCTTTGAGGCGGTATGGGGTCGAGGTCGAAGCCCCTGTCGAGCTCATCGGGGTGAATGTTGACGATACAGCAACCACTTCAAGTTCCCATCCTGTTACCGCAACCGTACAAGATACTAAGAAGGATAATCGTAAAATTATACGGTGTCGATGTCTCGTTGGAGCCGATGGCGGACGCTCCTCAGTTCGACGTTTGCTGGCGATCCCATTCGAAGGCTCAACGACCGAGGATAGATGGGTGCGGATAGACGGCCACGTCAAAACGAACTTGCCTAAGTCACGCACATATTGCTCTATCGAGTCTCCTACTCACGGCAATGTGTTGTGGGTTGGTTTGGACCGTGGCGCAACTCGCATAGGTTACGCCTTCACTGATGATCGAGCCAATGCATATGCCGAGTTCAACGAGCAAGCTGCCATAGCGGAAGCCATAGCAGCTGTCAAACCGTTCACTCTCGAATTCGAGCGGGTTGATTGGTGGACTATATATACTGTAGGACAACGAATTGCGAAGCGTTTCTCTGTTGGCGATCGCGTGTTTCTTGTCGGCGACGCCTGCCATACCCATTCGTCAGGGGCGGCACAGGGGTATGCATTTCTCGAAACCATTTTCTTCGAGCACGAGTTTTCCTTTTTAGGCCAAGACAACGTCTAGAAGCTCCTGAAGCCCTCATCGCTCCAGATGACGATAACTAATTTCTAGTGCTACAGTATGAACACCGGCATTCACGATGCCGTAAACCTTGGATGGAAACTCTCATTGGTACTAAGGGGCTTAGCACCCTCTGCATTATTAAAAACCTACGAGAAGGAGAGGCGGCCGAATGTTCAGAAGCTCATCCAGTACGATATGAACATAAGCCGTCTCATGAACAACCGCCTACCTGAGGACTGGCGCGGAGATCCAAATGCTGATGTCAACGAAATTCTTGGACAGGTTTTGGAAGAGGCTGGGACGTTCAGCAGCGGCTTAGGCATCTCCTACGAACCACTGATAGACAACCCGCTCGTACGGTCTAGCAGCTCATCTAGAACACTCAAGCCTGGAATGAGAGCGCCTGATATATATCTTTTACGACCTGGAACATTCGATCGAACGCGTTTGATTCGAGAAACTCCTAGTGTTGGTTGTTTCTACGCTGTTTTCTTTGTTGGAGAAAGTTCTCAAACGTTACTAGAGGCAGGTCTTCGAGAGGTAGAGCAGTCAAGGCTCCTCAAAGGATATATCCAAAGTGAGTATCTATCAATGTGTGTCTATCATACCATGCTAAGCCTCGTCAAGATCGCTGTTTAACCTACCTGACCATCCTCGCAACCAAACAGCCATCAGTGTACGGATCACTTGGGCGCGCTTACTTTGATATTGAAGGTAGACCAGGCTACCAGAGATACGGTGTCGATCCGGACCAGGGCTGCATCTTCGTAATACGCCCGGATGGATGGATTTGCGCCGTAATACCTCTTGATATGAATGTAAAACATCAATTGGAAGCTCTGTTCGAGGGAATACTTTTCGAACCCTCACAAAATCAGAGGTAACGAGCAACGCTTGCCTGCCCCAAGTTATAAATACGAAGGGACTATCAGAATTGCCCTTTGAAACAGTAAATAGTGCTAATGGCCTCGCGAGGATGTCGATCCCTTGTCGCAAGGCTTGCAACTACATAGCACTCGAAGGCCTGTTCTCTGAGCGAAGTTTTCTACGAGCGCGTTCAGATGCTATGTTGTTATGTATAGGAAAGCCAACATTCGTGCTGTCTCAAGCCTTTTGCTTAATATAGTCGAGTGAATAATCAGGCTGAAGTCATCAGGGCTGAGAATCGAATTATCTCAACGACGCAATATGATATGATGGTAATTCTCTGTATATCTGGTTCCCTTCTCCCTATTCGGTTAGAATTTCCGGTTTAAGTTGTCATTGATCGTAGTGTTAGAGGGTCAGATAAAGAGGCGAGCATTAGCGAACAGACCGCACCTAATCCTCGCATTTGAGAAGAGTATTTTGGACCTGATAAAGAGCTCTCATTGATTGAGTTAGTAAAGAATATTTTGAAGGAGAGTAATACAGTATTTACTGCTTTCCAACGATGTGTCCTTGATTTAAACCTTCAATAATTTTGTCCGATGTTCCTTATGATCAAGTCATTGGCCAGTTCTTGTTTCAATGCATTAAGAATCAATTGCTTTTGCTCATAGATTTGCCACCTTTATAGAATCTATGCCTTTCAGGACCTTTATATGAATAGGTTTCCCAGTCTATCTGCCAAAGTACCACGTCTCCAAGCTCCTTAAACCAAGATAAGCAATGGCAGTAAAAGAGAACGCGAGCTCAAAACCAACATCTCCACCGAACTCAGCACCACAAAGTCGACCAATAGGACCAGTGTACCAAACCTGCGCTGTGCCAAGTACAGCACCAGCTACACCTACAGCAAAAGCTAATATCGCTGCAAAGCCGGGTGGCAGTCTTTTGGAATTCGAATAATCCTCAATCCGGTACCCCTTAAACCCGCGACGAAACACGAAGTGCTCAGTAAGAGAGACGCCTTCATATATAGCGAGCCAATACCCTATAAGCAACAGGAAGTTCTCAAGCGCCGCCTCGAAGTGATCATACCCCGGTATTGCGATCGCGATGTAAACGGCTGTGCCTACTCCCGTCCAGATGAAGCGAGGCACACGCTCCGTAGTGCGCGCCAAGACCTGGAGAGATAACGACACGGAGTAAATGTTGGGGCAGTTATTGGCAATGGTAGACAGCGCGAGTATTACTATGCAGAACTCTCCGAAACGACCGAGAGTTGGTACGAGGGCCTGTGCCAACAGTCCGCCAACGCCAGATGAGGAGTAGGCATCGCTATAGGCCGAACTCGAAGTTATGGCTGTTGCAACTGCAGCCCCTAGGAGCTGGGTGAAAACGAGAGGAAACAGCAACCCTACGAATGTCCAGAGGAACACATGGGTGGGCGGCCTATCCGTAGGCTGATATACGGTATAATCGGCTGCATACGTCGCCCAGCCTGTTGCGAAGCCGAAGACTGACGCTGCGAATGAGAGGATAGCTCCAGCCTCAGCTGCCCCGGTGGTCAACGGAAGTCTAGCATCGAAATCCCCAGACTTTGCGAAAGTTCCAAGCACGATAAGAAATATAATGAAACTGGGTATCCATGACCAGTGTTCATATAGATGAATGAGTTTGTAACCGAAAGCGCAGATTATGAGTGTCGAGAAGGCAGTTACAATGATCCCAGCATAGCCTGGTACATCATTGTTGATTGCGTGGATAAGCTGTGCGCTAACAATGACATTCACGGCCGACCAGCCTAAGCATGCCAGAATATTGAAACAAGCGGCTGCGAAAGATACAGTAAGTGAGTGCCTCATTGGCATAAAGCCGGCCAAGGAGCGAGTTGACTAGAATGTCTCACCTAGCTTAACTCCGTAGTAGCCGAAATAGAAGCGCGAGAGCACCATCTGACGCAATCCGAACCGGGGACCGAATGTCGAGAAGAAGCAGACTGGTATGATGCCGAGAATGTTGACAAATATGATGGTAAGTGCGCTGTCAATATACCCAAGGTTGAAAACTGGGATAGCGAGAGCGCCTATGGCAAAGGAGGAGACGACCATGTTCGCAGAAAGCCACTGATAAGTTAAGTTAAGATAGAATTATATAGACAGGAGTAAATGTAGAACGCATACCAAGGTACCTACTTGGCTCATGCTAGAGTCAGTCCTCTCACCACTTGAGACCCTCTCAATTCCTCGTTGTTCAACACCGTACTTGCCCGCAAAGGCTTGAAGCCTGGCATAGAGCGACTTGTCCTTGGGGGTGTCATTGTGCGCAGCATCGATATAATTAATGACTTGTCCAGTTTCGATATCTGTACCGGTGGAATCCCACTTTTTCACCTTCTCATCATCATGTATCGTTGCCATAGTCGCCATGTCTACTATCTGAAAGGGGGATGGATGTTCGGCAGGGGCAGAGGACCTGACAAGCCTCATTTGAGTTGCACCTTCTGATGAAAGCTGTCAGCAATGCCTGGAGGCTATGGCAACGCTCTCGAGATTTATTCGAACCGTCACCTTCCAAGTGTACCAAGCTAAGCGTCCAATTTATGAGGGTGTAGGATAACGCCGAACTCAAAACTGCGGAATTTGGAGATCGAAAAGAGACGGAGGAGGCCGACTATCTAACATTATTAGTTGTAGGAAGACCGCGATATGAAATAAGTTAGGATAGCCATGAAACTAATGTAGGTGAAGTATCCGTGAAGGTGGGTAAGTTCGCGCAAGAGCATGCAGGTAGTCTACCACCTCCACGGTATGCCCGCAGCAATCATTGGCCGAGACTCCAAGATAAGGAGGCACAATGACGAGGATGACGGGGATGACAATATCAACCCACGCCTCGTCTTCCTGGCATACTGGATCATGGCTTTTTCCGTATAACTCATAACGTATAGCGAGTGGTGTGAATATCTCCGGCTACACGTGCCTAGGATCAGCTTCTTTGTGTACCCGAGTAGATAACACAAAGATCATCTTCGCACCGGATATTGCAGCGAACTTATTTTTTTCCCGACAGCTGAAAATTAGGCAATTGATTATATTTTCTGGGATCTCATAGCTCTCTACGGATTTCAACCACTGCTTTCTGGTCAGCACATTGCGCGATTCGATAGTGATGGTTGGCTGAGCGCCAAGTTTGAGATAGTCCATTAGATAGATCAATTTGAAGGCCAGACCCGAGCCGTAGTGCTATAGTACACTTCCCTATTTAATTTTTATTTTATTTTTGGTGAATAGAGCACTTATCCAGGATGACCTTGTTATCCATGATTGAAGGCCAACATTCTATGTTGCACACTAATGCACCACCTTCTTCATTAAGGATTGATAAGACCCCTGTAGAAACGAATGATAGGGATTTTGGCGGAATGTGAAAGGATTGAAAATAAGAATTGGCGTTTACAAAGGGTATCAATATCCAGATACGCCGTAGGAAGACATCCGGGAAGAGTTCGCTCGACTCCGCAAAGACGCATCCAAATCGGGATCGCCCGCCTGCGGTCCTTCATCAGGGAAATCAGCGCTTGAATAGTAGCGGCTTTACCTTCAGGGGTCCTTACGGCACGGGTGCCCACTTGGTAGATTTCCTAGTGGCGCCCTGTCAGATCAAGTCTTGTCTTGAAGTCCCGTTCTTGGCTTCCGGTATCCGACCTCGTTGAACCCAAACTTTTTCAAGGCTTTGTGAATCTGTAGGTGCTTAGCTGCATACTGGAATAAGGACAACAGTGAACGTCAACGAATCAAAGCATTCGTGATCCGCCAATCGGATTATACTTAGTGGTGTTCATGAACCTAGGACCTTTTTCTGTCACTCACCAACCCTCATACTCGAATACTCGAGTTGCATCCGGAGCTGTAGTCAAACGTATGTCAACATGTTGCCGTGTCTCGGGAATTCCCACGTGTACACAATATCTGGATCCGAAACCCCTGCTGTGACTTTGTGCAGCGGGCACGTGCATGACAGCTCACTCTGTGCTTCACGCGTGGTTGGGGATACGAACCATTAATCTATGGAGGCGGCTAGAAATCCTATTGCTGTTTTGAAGCACCTAGTTTTGGAGGGTAATGAACGTTTGTCACTCTGTGCCCGTCAGAGCAGGAAGACAAACAAGACTTAGTCGTCTCGACGGATCTCTCGCCCCTCTTCGAATCACTCTGGTAAATTTATCAAATGTCGTGCTTAGATGACCGCTGAATTTGCCTCGGAGTCCGGAAAGGCGGTGACGCTGAATTCATTGCAGCTGGAAGTCATGTTACGGCCAGTCACTTGAGATTGTAGCACAGCCCCTACGAATTAGTCGACCAACACCACAAGCACGTAGCACACTGACTAAATTGTCCAGCCAGTTGGCCTTGTAGAGCTGTAGAATAGCGCTTGAACGATGCAACGATTACAGCCAAGGACTCCAGAGAACGCCAAGGTCTAGTTAGGCGATGGCCATTGTCGAATTTATTTTATTCGCCGGTTACGGACCGGCTAGATATAGTGCATGGGTCTATCCTAAGCAGGTCGATGATATAGCAGCGTAAAAAGTATTGATTGGGCTTGTGATACGCGGAGAGATTACGTATTAAGAGTAGAATAGGTATTGAAAATCGTTCAGTATGTACCCGCCGGCCTACTCAGCCTCAAGAAAAGACTCTAATCTAGAGTCATGCTTCTTAAACGTCTTAGGTATTGGCATTTCCACAGCGCTTGATGTATATATATAGGCAGGACACACCAGTCGCCACTAGTCTATTTAAATCGTTTGAGACAATCAACGAAGCAAAAGTTTAACGTATTGATACCAGCCTTTTCATAGTATACTCTCGGTACTATCCGCGCGCGGGTTTAGTTTGCATATGTCATGTCGGATGCCAAGAGCACAAAGGGACATGATTCGGGGGAAAAAATGAATTCTCCTGAGGGTGACTCGAACACCCGACCTGTGGATTACAATGCAAATTTCTATTACAGTCCAACGCGCTACCAACTGTGCCATCAGGAGATGATTGGAAACAACAATTTTCTAAAAGTATACATATTGAGTAAAGAATTTCTGAATTCTACCAATTGAGACTTAGTACAAATCACTGTTTCTAAATCTCACTATTTCATGCATATTATTGTTTCTAGCATTACCCTAGGACTCATACTCGCTGTGGCTGAGCATTCCGTACAGCTGCATACCATAACAAAACCTATCATCAGGTGGACTTTTAGGCAGGGATATGTCCGAAAGGTGAATAAGTGATTCAAGCTACTAAACTTAACTCGCAACAGAAAGACCTAATGTCATTTAGGTTGTGTAAACTCTATGCTTTAGGTATTTTTTGTCTATTGACAGGCTAATAATAGAGATAGGGGGTTGCAGTATGATGGCCAAATAAGTCGCTCGGCAAGAAATAACTAGTTTCAATGATGTCGTAAATGCCCCTTGAAGGACATTGCTCAGATATTTTACGAGGGAAGTTTCGCTAGATCTATGAAGTATGACGAGTCTTTCTAATTAAAATAACGAAAAAAGATCGATGCCGTTCTTTTATTGCGACGATGCTATGATAGTGTAGGAGTCGAGTAGAATTGTAGAAGTGTGAGTCTCGAGATACCTTGAAACGACGTAATCAGTTCTCGGAGATGATGATTTACATAACCTTGATTTTGGAAATATGAACTAAAAAGGGGAGTCTGTTTATGTTGTTACTAGGAAACTAGTACTATGTATAGTTTGTACTTTCACCTTATTTTTTACCCTATATAGGATCCCCTAAACCTATATATTTAAGGTATTATCATATATTGCACACGCTCGCATTCTTTGTAGTACTTTAATTACTTGCTCCTTGATAAGAAATTAATATTCTGTTTCATCAATACAAGCAGTATTATCACTACGCGGCCACTATTGATAAAGCTAACTCTGTTAATTCATTATAACCCATTGCTCATTCCTTATCATTCGCATTTGCAAAGACTCTTAGAAAGTTACCTCGAGATAGTATTCAAGATGGCTTCTCATGCCTCGCTTATCACCGCTCATGAAGCCGAAATTCTGCACGAGGAATCAACCCAAGACCTTCATGAATCCTGCATTAGACTCAACTCTGAATGGCGTTCAAATTCAGCTCTCCCTTTCACGGCCGATGTGCAACTAAGTGCCCTATCCTGCGACAACCTAGGGAACCGCTTGTCCCCAGAGCTATGGATCATGATTGTCAAGACGCTTGATATCGCATCGGCAATTCGGTTCAGTCAAGTTAATCGCTGGACTCGGCATTTTATCTCAACGATGCTTGAGTGCCGCAGGATCACAGAGCACGGAACAGAGTGCTTGTTCACCCTTCTCCGATCAGGGTTGGCTAATCACTTCACCATCGAGTCATTATATTCGGTCCTCACAATGGGGGAATGCGAACTGTAAGTAGTCCTCATGTCTTCTTTTTTTTCTCTCTTCTCGCTTAGCCTGTTTTAGATCACACGTTCTCCTTTTAGGTTTTGATAACGCCCAGAGTCTTCAGAATCCTTTGCCAATCATGCTCAAAAGTTGTGATAACTAAGTATGATGTCCAGATGCCACCTTTTCGGTGGATACGTATTTTTACCGACCCTTACGCGTTGTTGCTTCTCGTGTTATTATTGGAATCCGAACAACATGTTCGACCACTACGTATTGGCAATATTTAAGCAGAAGAAGAAGTCGCACGTTTACGGACAGCCATTGATTGAGACGGACCTCCCCGTATTTACCACTCCGATTACAGAGGACAAATGGGTATGCCAATTTGTAACTCGAGAAGCGGCGATGAAACTAGCCAGATTGAATCATCCATGGCTCATGGCGGGTGGTTCTGAGGTATTCAGCATGGTTGGACCAGCAACGCCATTCGCGCGTGATATACAACGCTCTTTGATCATGCGTCTCCCGTTCTACGACGTGAAGATCTCTGAAGCTGATCTAGGGCGCTATTGTCTGTCATGTGTACGTGCCTCTGCCCGAGATGATATTTGGCGTTTCCTCCCGAAGCGCACTCGGGAGGGCTTTCTGGAACACTATGAAAAATGCGAGCACGCAGAGAAAGAACGACATGATGTCGACGACAAGCAGACATGATATACGCCATTGAATTAGTTGGGGAAAGGGCGACGGGCAAGTAATGTTGTATCTCAGATCCCATTTGCCGCGATACTGCCGACCTCTGGGCTGCACGACTCGGATAGCCCGGATCAGACATATGTGAATTTGTGAGCTTGTCTCAGCACGAAGTTCGATTAGGTAACTTATAAGAATTGGATCAATAAGTGACGATGTATAGATATATCATATCGAAGGACGAGTGTACAATTTATTCGTGCTGGAGATGGAATTAGATCGGATGCTAAAGTCGCAGGGCTGCATCTACCACTATCAGATTCACCATACACGATTAAAGAGCTTACTACTTGTGTATAGGAGAAGTTTTTAGACATGGTATTAGTTTGAGCAGCTTTGAGTTTGTAAATCTACTTTGGTTGTTTGATGCGAGTCAATTCGTGTGCTATTTGTAGACTCTGGCTTCGGCTCTGTAAGTTGATGTCCTGGACAATACTATCATAACTAACTTCATTTAAAACACACTACGTACAACTATATCAGTAATTATAAAAGAGTTCCCTGCCACCCTCCAATGTTATCAATATAAGGCGTGCTGATGCGCATTGCCTGGTGAATTGAATACGAGACCCTAATTATTTTTATACTAGCAGAGAAAAGGACAAGAGCAATTGCGATACGAGAGCGCCTCGCATCCACTTTATTCATCTTTACCGACGCTTCTGGTTTTAATCGGTCAAATCCGGCTGCTGCGGTTAGCGATGCTTTGTGGTCAGGTTCACAGCCTCAGAGGATGAGCTCGGAGTCTTACTAGCCGCGTCATAAGCCAACGATTCTCACTGTATTAGGGCTCGTAAACGTGTGTGGCGCTCACCTCGTGAGATAATACTTTTTTTGTTTTAGATGGTATATATATAATTACGATATCTCCTAGAAATTGGTTATTATTGTTTAAAATCTTGTCTCTCATTCTCGATTCATTCACACAAACCTTCAAGCTTCCCAGCGCTCCAGAATTTCAACAGGAATACCCTTAATCACAAGCCATTCTTCACTTCGTTTTCAATTAAAACTAAAGAAGCAAAGGTCAGTTATAGGCAGCAACACGCGCGAGAGCCAGATCGAGCACATCACCAATGCAGTTTAACTTCTTGGTATCGACACTTATAATTACTATATCCTTAATTGAACCAGGTTATACTTCGCCTATGCGCTGTCCAGATGTACGTCTAGTCCGCTGCTCGACCCTAACTAAACAGCTAACGTTACCCAGCATAAGGTGGATGAGATCATAGCGAATCGTCTTGCACCTGAGGAATGCTGTAGCTACGGCTTTTGTCTTAAGGATGTCGTCGTCGCTATGAGTGTCGACGACGCTTTGGAGATGAAGGGGTCCGCATTACGATATTCGGATCCCCGGGTACCAAGAGCGGATAGTAGACTTTGGCAACTCATCGATATACAGTTGCGTCGTCGCTGAATAATACACGCTCACGTATTTTTGTTCAGCAATTATTTGGCTTTCGAAAGTCAACCTGCCAAGGCCGTATCAACAGGAAATTGCTTGTCCAACGTATCAATACCCGGCGCCATTCGCAAGATGCAATTGGCTAAGGCTATTTCGACGCTGGGTTTCGAGTCATACGAGATCTACCCGCTATCTCTGAACTTAAGCAAATTGGGGAATCTTACAAAGAACTTGCTAAAAGTTCGTGAAGCTATTGTGCCTCGGCTTATGCCGTGGACTGGCCAGGGTTCCTTTCTCGGGAACCAATTAATAGCGTCCACTATTCCCCGTATCCAGCAGTACGAGACGCCACAAGCTGTACTAATTAAGATCCGGTCAGACTATACAGACCCAATAATGTTGAGATAGGCACACACGAACAGACCTTAATCTTCGATAACAGTCTTCCTCAAGTTCCGAAGTCACGGCATTTTTATTCCGATTCAGCATATATATGAATATCTATTGAAAAAGAAAGCAAAACGTCGTGGTCCTTACTAAGTCCGACCCCCCACTTCGTCCCGAAATATGCACGTAATAGCCTACCGGATCGACTTGTCTCCCCCTCATTCGCTAACCTGCCACTGGCAATAGCTTTTCAGGGGGGGTCGCTTGGGTTTGCGGGGAAAGATAAGCTTTTATTCAAACGGACGGCTTCCCGCTTTCTCGTTTACGTTCACACGCCTCAAACAGTAGTCCCTAAGTCCGCCGTTCACTAGGGCAACCTATTCAGATCGCGGAGATGAGGAAAAAACTGGTGACGCACATTATCCCGCTTTGACGAAGAGGGCACGAGGCCAAGATGAGGGGTAGTCATTTACATGGTCGGGGTTTCACGACAGAAAGAAGAAACATCTTTATCACTTTGTCGCAGATCGTGGACATAAGGGAGATTGAAGGAACTTATATATAGATCGTCTTGTGTCACCGGATATAACTAGAATCATCATCACATATCGCAGATTTCCGGGATTCGTGAGCAGTGCAACCAACTATCGTGGGCTGTTAATATCATATCTTCATTCGTGCCAATTATCTAATAACCGATCACCATGTCGACCACCGACGTACCTAAGACGCACAAGGCATGCGTCTACGACAAGCCTGGCTCCTGCTCAATCGCCATCAAGGATGTCCCAACGCCGGAACCGGGGCCGGGCGAGGTGTTGGTGAAGCTGACGCACTCGGGAGTCTGCCACTCTGACTACGGAATAAGTGAGCTATTCCCGTCCGACGATGACATGTCGTCATTGACCGAGCCTCAAGCTAATCCACTCTGCGAATAGTGATGAATAGCGTACGCATTACGCACATTGTCACGAAGTAGCTCATCAGCTGACTAAGACCAACCTACCTGTAGTGGAAGCACCTCCCAGCTGAGACGCAGCCAGGCCAGATAGGAGGACATGAAGGCCTGGGCCACATAGTGAAGCTGGGCGAAGGCTCCGAAAAGGAGGGCGTGAAAGTTGGTGATCGCGTCGGCATCAAATGGGTCGCCTCAGCGTGCCTAACCTGCCGTATGTTTCACCGCGTCCTTCCCATGTCAACTTCGGGGCTAGGACAAGGAAATAATGAGCTGATTCGTTCCACCCCCTATTAGCACCATGTGCCGAAGAATTAGAGGGTCTTTGCTTCAACCAGAAAATCAGCGGATACTACACCCCAGGTACTTTTCAGCAATATGTTGTCGGGCCCGCCAAGTAAGTACTCCACGTTTCACACCCACTGATCAGCTCTCTCTTGGAAAACATTACCCGTATGAAACGCAAGTAACCCCGACTTTCTAGCTATGTAACACCCGTACCCGAGTCTCTCCCAGGGGAGCTGGCGGCCCCTATGCTCTGCGCAGGCGTAACAACATACGCAGCGCTACAGAAATGCGGCGCAAAGAAAGGGCAATGGATCGTGATCGCCGGCGCAGGCGGCGGTCTAGGCACAGTGGCGACGAGCATCGCGACGAGGGGGATGGGACTCCGCGTCATCGGGATCGACTCGACGCAGAAGCGAGAGAGCGTCCTAGAGGCCGGCGCAGAGCACTTCCTCGACGTGACGGCATTCGATAACGATAGCATTGGCAAAGAGGTCATGAAGCTCACAGGACTCGGCGCCGCGGCTGTGATCGTCTGCACGGCTAATAATAATGCCTATGCCCAGGCCTTGTCGATGCTTCAGTTCAACGGCACCTTGGTTTGCGTGGGAATGCCTGAGGGCGAGCAGGTGCCTATCGCGACTGCATTCCCGGCCTTCATGGTTAAGGGCCATTATAAGATCATTGGGTCGGCTGTCGGGAACCGTCGTGAGGCTATCGAGACCCTGGAACTGGCGAAGCAGGGCGTCATTAAGATGCCGACTCGCATCGTTGGCATGGGTGAGCTACAGTCTGTCTTCGAGCAGATGGGACATCACGGACTCATAGGACGAGTTGTGTTGGATATGTCCTCCGTGTAAGTGTGCTTGGGTCTATCCCTATTCATTGAACACTACTCAGATATTTCGGATATGGTTTCCCCTTGTAAAATAGCAAAGAGCGACATCTCGAACATGGTCAAGGCTACATAGCTCTGGTGGTGTGTCGGATGATGCTGAGTGTGCACATTATGAGAAAGGTCTCCTTGAGTCTCTAGATACCAGATAGTATCTTACCAGCCTATCACTGAACACTATGCATCCTGTATGCAAGACAGCATAAATGTAAGCGAACTTTTTACTGCAACAACGCGAGTTGTCAGCGGCTCTTCACTCCGTCACCAGCTGGACTTAGTAATTGGTAATTAATATTAAGCCCTTCACCTAATCGTATCGCTGTCCGTACACTAGTGGATCAAGTCTGATACAGCCTCAGCTGAAGAGTACTTTCTATTCATACACGCGGTCCTACATAGTCTAGGTAAGACCTACAGCGCCAAGGACACGCCTTCGAATTGCAAGAAAATCCACTGAGTGTTTCATCTCCATTGGGGATTTGAAAGGCGCGATATTAATCTTGAGACCCTTGACAATGCACGAGCGATTAGAGAAACTACGAGGTGAATCAAGTCCATATCACATTGCATGGGATAATTTAGACGGAAGAATAAATCGCACCATTTCATTCACCTAAGCGCCTGCTATAAACGTAAAATCCAAATATCCACCACATACCACCAAGATCTATTTTCAATCCAAGAACTATCGAGCTCCTCAGCTCTCAGAAGAACAATAATCGTGAATCTGTATGTGCAGCAAGATAAGAATACATGATGTTAGGTCCAACGACCTTCTCTTCTTTGTCTAAGCGTTCACTTTCCTCTACGAGGCAAAGCTCAATATGCTGAATAGACTGGGTTCCTTCTCGTCGTTGACCATGTCCTGAACCTGCTCCGAGGTGAGGCTAGTGCTGAAGTCGAAATCACTAAGGACCTTGATAGAAACAGTAGAGGAGGCAGCATCCATAACGACGGCGACTGTGATGGGGCTGTTGACGGGGCGGTCAATGTAGTGAGAGTCACCGACACCGTTGGCAAAATGGAAGGTGGACTTGGCGCGAGTGTCGCCAGAGCTGAGGATCTCGACCACATCCAGCTCACCGCATCCGCCCTGGAGAGGGCTTTCGTTGTCACCCTTCCAGCAGCTGCAAGAGGCGTATTGGGCGGTTCGGGGAATAGCAGCATTGAGCAACCAGAAGGCGGGCATGTTGAGTCCAGAACCAGTCTTGCCGCTGTCAGGCATGCTGAACTGGGCGACGAAGACCTTGGAAGCACCCTCAAATCCCTCTGTACTTCGGTTAGATATTTGCGCATAACTATCAACACAGCGGGTTTCTTAACGTACTGTAAGCGACGGAATCAGGACGAGTGGTGCCGCAAGAAGCATCACATGGAGAATCGGAGAAAATAGCAATCTCCTGGGTATCGTCCAGCAGCTTGTCCTTCAAGACGCAGGGGGAAGCCGCGGCGCTGGAACCATCCTCGTTCACGTAGGCAAGACTGGAGCCCCAAACACTGTGATATGGTAGCGTCAGTAATCGACCTTTTTCTTGTATTTTGTCCGGGATATAACTCACGTGTCCCAAGTACCGGAGACACCCGGGCTGCCAACATTGGCCAAGAAGACCAGGCCATCGGCGGTACCATCGGCGGCGCTATAGTAGGCAGATCGCACGAAATCACCGGTAATGGGAGTGCTGCTGCTGCTGCTCGAAGAACCTTTCTGGGGGGTCTTCGAGCTGGAAGACTGTTTCGTGGGGTACGATTCAGCGGGAGAAGATGCTGCGGTGGTGGCAGCCGGAGGAGCGGCATCAGCTGCAGCGTCGGCGGTGGGGCCAGCGTAGGTGTTAACCCAAGATACAACTTGGCCCCCGATTGTCGCAACGACCATATCACCGACAGCTCGCTCCTCATTCTGCTCGTGGTGTTTCTTGTGCAGGTGCTGGTGGCCGTGGCGCTTGGAGTGGGCGACCTTGGGCGCGTCACGCTTGCTCTTCCCAGGAGTGTAGACGGCAACATTGTTCAAGTGCAGAGGTCCACGGAAGTGCAGTGAGAGCTGTTCGAAAGGTTAGCAAAGGCCCGAAGGGCTAATGATACACTCGCAGACTTACACCCTCATCGTAGGGAGCGATGGGACCTGAGTAGGTCTTGTCTTCGTACGTGCAAGTTCCCGAGTTGTCCATGCTCGCGACAGCGCGGTACTTGCCAGGAATGTCCAATCCATCATACTTGATCTGCTTCACACCGCCTGGGCAGAAGAAGTTGCCCAGGATATCTTGCACTGCATCAGAGCAATAGGAGCCAGCAGAGACCACCGAAGCGGCGCCGCCGAGGAGGACGGCGGAAGTGTATTTCATCTTGAACAGATTTGCGCCGCCTTTCGCAGTTGGGATTAAGACAGAGGGTCGCGCTTTTTTATGTACCTAGGGCGTTGTCGAGGTGGCAAGGGAGGACGAGTTGGAATGTACTCGGACTCGTCAAACCTTGATGAGACAAATACAATTGCAAGCGGTGAAATGAACGTGGCAAGCTGGCAAACCCACAAGGAGCGAGTAACTTGAATTCAAGTGTTTGTAATGAGCGGCTTGGTGACAAAAAAATCACCAGAACAATGAGAAACAAGAAGGGATCACGACAAAGCGTCTAGAGGCACAGGGTCAGGGTTAATGAGTTCGGACGGGAGAAGGCTAGTAAAGGGGAAAAAGGTGGATAAAATTAAAGAAGAGCCATCTCACAACTTGGTGACAGGGAGGGAGTGAGAAACAAGGGGCGGTTGAAGATTTACGCCCCCCTTCCCATCTTCATCAGAAGCTCATCGTCCTGTTGGTCCAACCAGCCAGACTCGCCAGGGTCAGCATCAAAATGAGCTCAAATTAGCCACACCTCCCCAGCCGCCAAGGGTAGCATTGGCCTCATTATTCAGGCGGCACTGCCAATTGGGCTAGAACAAGCATCGTGTACCTGCGTCGGCCAGCGAGGAACAAGGCCAATGAAAAGTGTCGGCAGTGATGTGCAGGATCAAAGCGCAACGCCAGAGTTGCATTGGGAAATGCGCTAAGATGTCTCTTCAGGGGTGGAATTGCTCCAGCCGAGCCAGCCCCCCCAAAAGGGATCTTGTCAGCTAATGACGGCTAGTGAGGTGCCTAGGCATTTATACTAGCAGAGGCTAACAGTAAGGTAACTATAAGTAGCGCGTGCTATAGCAGTCTAAAGGGTTTTTTGATGGAGATGAGAGACACGTCGACTCGAGGGTCGTCGAAAACCATTGTGAGAATATGCGCACCCCCCTGGTTTCGAAAACCGAGTCTGAATCAAGATGAGGCTGGTTGAACACCTCGAGAAATGTGATCTCAAGAGGAGAATCAAGATTTAGATCAAGATCAGGACGGATTTCTGAACGGATTACTCTGCCAAGCGGAAAAGCTGTTTTGATCGGCAAGGGGATCATCAACGTTAATACAACTAAGTTTAGGTTGATGGATTATGTTTTCAGGAACAGGAAGCTGCTTAAGTAATTGCCGGTACCTTGATTTGCGATTCCCATAAACGTATGCATATCGCGATCAGTAGAACTAGCCTATTCGAGGTGAACAAGTAAGAATGTACACTAATGAAAGAGGTGGTGGTAGTTGATTCGTCCCTGGTCATTGATATTTGAGACTTGTCGCTGTATCTTAGCGCTAAAGCCAGCGAAGCTTGTATGTACGTAACGTATTTCTTAGTCTGCGGTGCGGCTAACAATGCAGTGAAGTTATAAGTCGGTAGTTGTGATAGGGTTGGCTGCAGCGGTCTTGTCCTACACTGTAAATATTCCGGGAATCGTTATCGACCCTTGTTGTTTGAGAACCCCTTACTTGTCTAACCTTACTATTGATTTACTTATATAACAACATAACAACTTTGCGTTGTTCAATTAAGCTCAGTCAGTGACACTCCACGATCACCTACCTACTTCGTCCATTTGTTGTTCTACCGACCACAATGCAGCATGGATTGTGTGCAGCTGATTCAAACATCGTGACCACGTGGCAACTCTATCACCGGTGAATCACAGTGAGCTGTACAGGAATATGCCAACTCAAACAAGTGACGCGAAGATCAATACCATACTTACTTGCTTATATCAACTTACTTACTCATCATGCAAGGTCTGTCTCCCGTAGATACCTATCCGTGTTAGCAGATTGCTGTTTCTGTAACCGTTTCCATGCACAGCCACTAATCGAGAATACGAATCCCAAGAGTAAACCTACTTTTACGTGCCGCCAAGATCCACAGAAAACCCCTGAGACCTTATCTCGATCTAGAACTAAAGCCGACGCAGAGGAACCCCGGTCTTGGCACCGTCGCATCCTCCGTCCCAAAGCGAACCTCAGGACTACCTGAAGTAGCGTACAATCATTTCGATAACGCACGCGCTTGCGGCGCGACGGCCAACCCATCACCAAGTCTAAGAAGCTGGCAAGCAATTGGTTGCTTTATGATTTCGACAGCACGTCGGGCTGCTGCTGCTGCTGCTGCTGCTATGGCACGTTGGCCGAGATTAATCGCCGATTTGCTGACTCGGTTGCGACTTTAAAGTTGAACTAGATTCTACCACTACGACGCATTATGAGGTACTGGAATTTGATGTGGTGCATGCAGCGTACTCATAGGACAGACGGTTAGCCCGATGCATTGACAACGTACCGCTGGGTCAGGTCTGTTCAAATGTCGATCTGCTCAGGTCGTAAAGAGGCCCTTCGCCAGATAAAGCCATGTTGGTGAAGAGGTTACCAGCAATCTTAGTAATAATTGGTGGGTAGTATTTCGCTCTATTTATCTAAACATGCTAGTTCTCGTTCCCCTGTCCAGATAATTCCCCTGATCTCCAAAAAGCGAATTTGACGTAGGGATGGCACAAGCCAAACGCTTGCAAAATGCTGTCATCAATATTGATACTGCGATTAAGGAGACTGCGGCCGGGCCGGAGACTGGTCCGGAGATTGGTCCGGAGACTGGTCTGGAGACTGGGTGAATGGTAATCCGAAAGTCCCTGTGGTTGATCTTGTCCGGTCTTCACTATTCTCCAGAAACGTTGATGGCATTGAAACCGCACGAGTACTTCTCTCAACTGTTGATTGATCCCGGTGATGTTGATCCAATATTGGTGTAGAAACAGTAGATGGCCTTGCCTGATTGTCTGGTGCTGTTTGGGGAGACCTGGGGATATCGCTATTCGGTGGCAGTAGTAAAAACCTAGACCGGTGTATGACCCGATTTCGAGAAGCCCGCAAGAAACGCTCGGCCTGAAACATAACTACAAAGCGCCTGTCAATGTTGCTACGATGATCGACCCAAAGAATCCGATAAACGATGCGCGCAGAATCAGGGCGTGCGTTATCAAAACCGTTCGGCAAGCATGTTTCGCATGTCGGATACGTCAGAAGTCCGCGTATTTCCTTAATCTGCCGGCGTTGTAAGTCCATATTGGTAGTTCCGCCATAGATCTCAAGGGGTACGTTGTGCCGTTGCTCGCAATATAAGGATTTCCGACATAGGGGACATGTCAGTGTGTCAAGCCGTTGCATGATAAACCACTACTATTTGCGTTAGCTTGCATGTCTATCAGACACGTTGAAATAAGAATGAAACTGGGTTTCGTCTGCATCGAGCTCGAGTGCTGCGAAGGGAATTACTCACATTGGAAATACATTTATAACCAAAAGCGTGGCCACAGCGCCTCAGCACAGCGTATGCCTCATGAGTGGTATCAGGCGGCTCCTCGCCATGGCGGTGAATAAGCCATAAATCTTTCAACTGACAGATTGGGCACGGAATACAGAAAAGCGTTCTTTCATCTATGAGGTTTCCGTCGCTGTCAAAGGAATTAAGTACCTCATGGAAGTTGTTTGTTGTAACTCTGACTATTGACTCGGCAATAGGAGCAAGCCCAGTCTCCTCTACTGGAGGCGAGGATTCTGATGTTGCGTTATCTTGTTGCCGATCCATCTTCGCTCGTAATACAAACTATAGTCTTCGGCTTGCTTAGATAATACTTATAAGAAGGTAGTCCAAAGAGGGGAATATTCACGGCTTTGATGTTGCAGGAGATTCAATGCAAGGCGTGCATGGTACGTATATGATATTGTTGCGACGCAATGCGAGGATTCAGAAGTGTGGTTAAGCAACTCGTCTCTAAAATGTATATAATAAAGCAGAGCGCGCGCAGCCGTTCCGACCGCTGATATATGGAAGTGACAAGCGGATGACTGCAACTCATAATAATCAGCAAGGTAAGCATATCGGTGTCTGCATGGCATATTTCCAGAAACGGCCGGAGCAACTCATGATAAACTTCCATCAGAATGCGCCTTCCTACGCCCAGTTCATCGTGAGTTCAACTGACTGCGCGTAACAGGAAAGTCGGGAAAGGGGCAGGTCATATGTCCTATTAAGACTATGATCTTGCTAGACACGTGAGCTTTATATTGCAAATATTTCTGAACAGTTTCACCCGAGAAAGCATTAGAGTAGCGGTGTTACAAAAAAGGTAAACTCAGTATCATAAACAAACTTTCTATAGTTACTCATGAGTGGCGATATATACAGCTGGAGACCTAGCGTAATCGTAGGTATTGGTTTCGTGTCCTCCGCAAGAAGCCATCTCGCTTCCTTTCGGAAACGTAGCGTAACGTTGACCCTTCCGATAAACCTTGCACCAGGCACGCGTCGCAGTCCTAAGTTATCACGCCTGACCTAAAGTTTTTCTTCTCTAGAAAGCGAGAGCAGCCCACCCACCGATGAGACAAAGCCCGCCGAGAGGTGTGATCGGGCCCATGAAGCGGAAGCGCGCGGGATCCAGGACTAGGGCGTATATGCTACCACTGAACACTGAAGGTGAAGGCCACATTAGACTTGTTACTCGTACCACTTACTGAATACGAACGGGAAACCGGAGGTGCACATACTGGTCATGCCTGCCGTGAACAAGCCGGCCGCAAGCTTGTTTTCTGGTGCCGCACGTGTCGCGACGAGGAGGGCGACGGAGTGGAGGAGCTTGGAGCTATGTGTTAGCTAGGTTGAACTCGGCATTGGCTCTTGTGATGAATGAATGCATCGCTCTGCTGTCTTGTATTGGTCTTTGGATATCATGACCATGGGCTCCGGACAATATTATAACGTGTCCGAGTAACTATTTGTCATCTGACAGTGATAAGAAGCAACCATCTTTCTTTCGGTTCAAAAAAGAGTGAAAGATGACGCAAGAATAAAAATGAGCCAAGGTATATAAAAATGTCGCAGACAAACACATTCGGGGGTAGATGATATAAGAAATCCCCTATACAAACCTGATAGTGAGCAGCCGTAGCAAAGCTTGCAAGCTTCGCCGGGTCCGTGACGACCTTTTTTAGCCCGTGAGCGCCGAAAGCGCCGAAGCCAACGGCCGTCGCGCCGTAGATGCAGCCCAGCGTCCAATACATGTTCTTAGCTCTTCTCGATGTGGATGTTGATGTGGGAATCAATGGGGCGGATTCATCGGACATTTTCAAAGTTAATCAGACGCCAATTGGAGATTCGGAGGCAAGAAGTGTCATTAAAAGGCGTAATGGCGAGAACCGCGGGATGAGACGGGAGTGTCAGGTTATTGCTTGGTGTGGCGGTGCTGTGGCTTACGCAGCCTTCTAACACATCCAGGAGTTACAGTGAAGACAAATGACTACCTAGGTATTTCACTTAGCTATTAGAATGCTATAATATTGCGAATATATGCCTTTATGCTTTTCGTATTCATTTCGTATTCTTGATTCTTTTGTTTGTATTCGGAGTGTTGTTGTTTTCTGATGAGCAGGACAAGACGCCCTCGCTAGAAGCCATCCATATGCACTCCTCGCGCATGTATGAAAATACATGACATAAGAGAAGTTGTGATTGGTAATTAACAATTATTTATTGAGTAGCTCTTACACTATTATACATTAACGTTGAATGTACCTAAAGTAGAATAGACCCGACTTCTAATTGTCCAGGTATCATGTGCATTCGAAATAAATAAGGCCACCTCAGTCTCCCAATCCTCTTTACCTTCCTGAGGCAGGCTGTATGAAAGCGAAGCGGGAGGTGTGGCTCCTTGATCAGGTAGAATCGATTGGCGTCCCCAATCCGATAGTTATCCAAAACACTCCAAAGCTCATCGAGTAAATTCCTGCGACAGAGGTTACCAACCCCAGAATGGCGACGAATATCAATCACCCAGGCCGTCATTTGCTCACACGCCTCTGGATCACGCCGAAGGATTTTTAAACAACGCCGCCAAAAGCTGGCCTATCTGGCTGCCCCCGCAGCATCCTGACGGACGGCGGCGAGCGCGGCAAACCGCGCATTCTCATCAGCCTCAGCATAGTCGGCTATGCTTACAGCAGCCCCTCCCGATACTGCTTGATTTTCGATAGTTGGCTACATCTTAGGAAGACTTATAAAGGATCAGGGGAGCACTCGTGTGTGAATTCTTTTGGTGAGACTGAAGATCCCATCAATTGTAATTTTCATCGGGTAATTAGTACTTCGGTACTATTAACCTTGTCGAAACAGTCCTTAATCTGGTCTCACAGGTTAGCTAGTTTGTAATCTTCAATATCATATTCTAGGTAGGCCCTTGATCTTCATCGTGTAGGATGCAAGGTAAGGTAGTGGAGGCTAGAAAGAAGGAGACATGGAGGGCTAGTTCCGAATAAGGTGAAACATATCCTATATCCATCTGTATGTGTTGCTGGACCCAAGCGCAGCATTCTGGATAAAGGAAGGTCAAGACGGGGCATATTTACCTGACTACTGTTGGGCAACGGAAGGAGTTCATATCGAACGGGTGATTTACGAGGGGATGTTCAATACTTTCCAGATTCCATCTTACGGCGAAAATACTTGCATCCGGAAGATCTTGATCGCCCTCAGGCCAGAGAATTAGAAGGTCACTTGTATAAAAAGGACCGCAATTTGCCCAGATGAATTCCGAGCCGGGGAAAGACGACGCGGGCGAGGTGTCGAATGATGTGGCTGGTGTGCTGGACGACGTAGCTTTTTTTATGCACTTTTTTATATGGGGAAGCGTACCCCTTTTGTACAGGCTAATAGGAGGAATAAAATGACACTTCGAGTTTGTGATATATGAAGTTGCTCTTAGATACGCCTTATGTCTTAGTGTATTTTGTGTCCGGAGAGCGTTCTGTTCCGAGGGGGGGTTTGCTACTTGACGGACAAACACTGGCTGTAAGCCATGGTGCGGATTAATGCCGAGAAAAATGCACCGGTCCAAAACCGGCGGAACTTCTAGGACAGCGACGATACCCGGTGCGCCAGACGACGTGGCCATGATGAAACCCGGAAACACAACCGAAAGAAAGTAGAGGTTTGGGGAGTCGCGGACGCAGACTCGTGAGACAGAGCTGAGGGCAGATGTAGTCGCAGACGCAGACGTGAGGACAAAAGTAAGGACAAAGGCGAGGACAAATGCGAGGACAAACGTGAAGACAGAGGGAGAAGTAAGGACAGACACAGAGACGAGGGCAGACGCAGAGACGAGGGCAGACGCGAGGTGAGGGCAGCGGCTGGAGAGAAACAAAATGCCGGGACCGACCACAGTTTAATCGTACTCCCCGTGCTAGATTGCATCAATATGTGTATACCGGTAAGTTGCTTTTATTCACGAAGTCAATCCATGACGTTTCGCGTGTGGCGCCGGTACGTAAGGCGTGTACGAGCAGGAGCTTGATGGGGCAAAGGCAGTTGAGTGTTGGTTCGAGCAACTCGGTGACACTGTGTTCCTAGTTTGTTTGAGGGTCTCTGCTGTCCAGGAGTTAGTATACAGCTTATGGATTATCTAGAAATAGAGCAGATACTTCTACTTACTTGTAACTATCGGTGACTTCGAGATTGAAAGATGAGAAATTTTTGAGAATCCTCAAAAACTGTATCGAATCGCCAACAAGTTCGAATAAGCTTGCAGCCTATAAAATCTTGACCTCGTATGAGCTGTCATGATCATCGATGTGAACGCTTGGTAACCTTACTGTTACTCGATGTTCTGTTGGCATCAACAAAGCGAATGCGAGCTCAGGAAATAGTACCATCCCAAAGGAGCAGAGTTGAGCCACGCTGAGATGAGCAAACCATATTGGCTGATAGTGCAGCCGTCTTGACATGGATTTTGGAAGAAGAGAGATAAGCTTGTGGTCGCCGTGATTGGGGAATTAATGCTACACGTCATCTCGTTTGCGCTTCTCAGAATGCTCTTTAACAAAGCCACTGATGTGGTAAAGCTATCTTTTGTTAGCTGGGAAAATTGACAGGCACGAGCAACGTCCACTTACAATGCGTCAGCATGGTGGCTTACGAATGAGGGAGGGTTGGCTTTCTTTGGCCACAGAATGTTTGGTAGAGGAGAGCGTGGTATACTTGATAGAGGAGAGCATGGTATATTTGATAGAAACAAAAGCATAGGAATACCACGTAAACTATAATAGAGCAATTTTGGTTGAGGGACTGGAAGTAGAATATTGAGGGCGGGAAACGCCTATATTTATATTCAGATTAAAACACATCTAGCTACGGACTATACCTAGTACCTTCCCCTTCCCATAAGGGCTTGAGTTTCTCACGGAAAAGTTTAAAACTTGTGTAATGTCTGACATTACTTCCTAATAAGACTAACAGCCAATTGTACAGCGCCAACTTAAACAGATACTAGGTTTGTAGCGAGGAGTTTAAGTGAATACTATATAAGTCAAGGAAACTGCAGTTCATGAATCACCGGAACGACCTCATACCTCCTACTCTGTGCTAGCATATCGCTATAAGTGCAAGAGCGAGCAGCAATCTGGCTTCACAAGGATTGCGAATTACTGGGTTAGCCCGCTACTATCAACACACTCCCCCTTCCCACGTAAAGGCTACCATGTGAAATGACGATACAGGCGCCAAATATCAGCTTGACTGGAGATCACATGAAAGCTTAAGTACAAGAAGGTTTTCCTTTGAATGTTTGTTATGTCAACTGCTATTATGCTTTCTTAGACTAGGCTAGGCCTGGTAAACTCGGCAACTTGATAACACAGACTGCGATCACTACCAGTGGATAAATTCCGTCACCGGCTCAATCAATAACTATGGATACTACCTGCATTTACGTTAGGTAGTAACTAGCAAGTAATCATACCATATGCTATACAGGCGCAGCAGATCTTGTATTTGACTGTGAGCTCGAACGGTTCTACACGCCTGCGTTGAAAACGGTACAGTAGAGATATTGCAAGGCCGCTCTATAGAGTTGTAATTCATGGAACTGGCCGCGCCGAAGCCTGTCTGAGCGCGTGCGCGAACAACCCATGTACAGGGCATGGTACAATGCTGCCGCGCTCATATTGAATCGAAATATTGACACTACGTGATACTGTTGGTTGATCTTAGAATAGATGACTGAGTCTAAAAAGCGACTGCCCACATTCTCCAGCCCCTTTATGCTTGCCGTCGTTTGCCCCTCGGTATAATTACCATTGTTCTCATTACCCTCAACTTATTCTCTTCCTCTATGCCACCATAACCATGATATTCTACGAGCACTGTTGCTAATTTGTAATTCGCATCAAACTATCACTATTATACCTATAGAAGCTGAGGAAGGCATGCTTCACAAAATTATACTCAATCAAGGCTCCATATGAATGTAATCAAGGAATACAGTAGGTAGTACGTACCGCCGTATTTATAGCTGGTGATGCCAAGACGTTCGAATGAGTGGCGGAGTGGCTATAGTAAGCCATCCTTCATCCAGCCTCGCAGGCCTCAAATGCTGACGTGAAAACATTCATGATACACAGCTCAGATCATGACACAGCCAAGCCGAAAAATCAAAATGACAAGCAATATAGACGCTAGTTCTCAGCACAGCAACAATAAGAACGACGAACATCAGGGCTCGCCTCGCCGAGTGACTACAGTCCCGACCGCGCTACCGCGAGCGCCAGTCGAGCCCATAGCGACGCGTTTTCGGGAACGATACCAGAATCTGGGCTCCAGATCAAAACGATACAGGAGTGTTCTCCTCCAGAACTGGCAATGCATCCGCTCGCAGCGCGAGGGCCGAGAAATGGAGCAAGGCAACGGCGAAAGCGTGCTCTCTACCGGTATTCTGGGCGGGCCACACTTTATCTCGGACATGGGGTTTCCCTATCCAGAGACGTTTCTCAAGGCTGTTGAGCGCCAGCCAGCGGCGGATGTCGGCAGCGACCGCGTGGAACAGAAGACAGAAATACCGGCGTCAAATATCGAGCTCAGCTTGCCCGCCGTCCCGCGCCAGCTAGTGTTCGGCTACACGAGCGTGAAAGTGGCAAATAAGATCGTCCCCATTCAGCCCACGTATGTGGTACTAGGCATCTTCCGTCGCGGCCATCCGAATCCCCAAGAACGCGTCGTATTCGTCCCTAAGCCGGAACAGCTATTTCGGAAACTCCGCTGGGGCGTGTATCGGCTGCGAGGGCTTCGGGGTACATTTTTCTCGCTAAAGCATGTTAAAGGGTTCAGGGTATATAAAGTTCGTCCACGTCTCTTCTAAGTATTACCCACATACACACCTAGCTGCGTTTATTTATCATGATTCTTTATTAACTGCTCTAGTGCGACGCCGAGAAAGGGACACATGAACGTGTCGAGCTCGATAGAAATGGGGTAACGGATTTGCAGGTGTTATTCTACATGTGTAAGAAATGGCACGTTTCCGACTCGACGGCGACGGTCTGGGCGGATTGGATTCACCAGGCTTTAAATAACGGATCGAATGACGTAACTAAGGGCACGTACGCGCTCGAGCTCGTGCTTAGCTGGTCCATATATCGGATCTCTATCGTGGTCCTTATACCGGTTCTACTAAGTTTAGCAATCGGCCTGCATCTTAACGCACAAAACTGGACGGATCTCGCAACTATACAAACTGCTTGGGGCACTGCGTCGTATGTAGTAAGCACTGGAGGCTGTGAGTTACCCTTTCAGCGCGGCCTTGAGCCTGCCATATAATAGTGTCTAGTTAACTGAGTAACAAATAGTGCTTGCGGCGTTGCTCGCTATCCTGAGCACCATCGAGTCCGAATAGTAGTCAGACGAGAACTTAATAGAGGTAGTATAAATCACGATGAAGTGTCTTACTGCGGTACTCGTTTTGAACACATATGAGCCTTTCCGTGTTATTGCCGTCAAGCAACCTTCTTCTGGTGCACTCACCCCTGATTTGCATACCTCTAATAAAGAATCTTAACGGGTATGAAGTAAGAATCGATCATAGGAAGTGAAACAGCGCGTTAACGCGAGGGGTTGATTGCAATTGCGGAAAAGTATCAAGTAGGTACTTACGAAATGGCTACAATCTATGATTGCCTTGCCCTTCGGGACCTAGAGATGAGTACCGAAAGATGCATATTAAGATGTAACCAAAATCATAACAGTGCACGGGGCACATGATGTCAAGCCATTGTTCGTCATCGATCGACAATAAAGATCAAGTCTCCATCGGTTTATGTTTCATCGTTTACAGAACTATACATATTATTTAAATTGAATCATATGACGTTACTTGATAGATAAGTCACCTCTTGTCTCAAGGAAACACTAGCGTCAGTTCGCTCACATGTCAGAGTAGCCGTAAAAACTATAGCAGTAGACAACTAAAACCTATGTCTTACAATTCTGAATATTGAACATAAATCAATTGGTTGAACTAACTTTCGCTCATTTTTCAGGAGAAACCGTCTCCTACCCTACGAATTCCGACGATGAAACATTCTGACAGATTTAGAAGTTTTCAGAGCAATAATTGAAAAAAAAAAAAACCCAAAAAAAAACATCGAATCTATGAGAAAGTTCACAGGATTAATGCATCCTAGTCGTGCTAGTCAGTAGGAAATTGGTCATACAGCTCGCAACGCAATCGTGACCAGAAGGAGAGTAAATCAATGCAACGGGCCAAATGTCCACAAAGCTTAAATCAACCAAATTATATTACCCACTTTTGCGACAGCCATTCATAGGAGAGATCCAATGAGGGACACACAACTTCTCTATATGAAGGGCTATTATTGCTCTGTAGAGTGATAGACGAGAACTGCAATGAATTATTTTCTTGTTTTTTCAATTAGGTGGGATTATGTATGTCCCTCTAGCTAGCGCACATGATAAATCCAACAACCTCATAAACTGTTACCGAGGTACAATGTCCCGTAACGCCCTACCATGCAACCCAGGTCCGGCTCTAAAGAATCATATGAAGTTTCGTTCGGCCCAGATTATTCTCAGTGAAAGGAAACGTCAGGCGTAAGCCTTGGCTGTACATAGGACCGGTGCTCTCTATCAGGAAATGAAGTAGTGCTTGCCTCATGGAGATATCCTTCTCCTGTAGACCAGCTGGTATTTTTGTGTAGAGTGGTCCAACAAAGATAAAGACCTCGTGAGTCGTTTATTCTTCTTCATTGTGCTCGACGAGAGTAATGATGGGTTTTTCGCCAAGTAGAGTTGTACCTTTGAGGTTGATGATGTCAATCATGAAGAGATAGCCCATTATGTGCGCCTCGGAAAGCTCAACGAGTTTCCCCGCAGCTGAGGCAGTGCCTCCTAGCACTAGGATTAGTATATTGCGCCCCTTCAAAGCCGTTTGATGCAAACAAGTGGATGGGAATGCGTAGCATTGTCACTTAACAAAAGGAGTTTGCCGGAAATCTTCACAGAAGTAGCCAAATTGCCATTCTTCTGTCTCGACACTGTCGAGCAAGTCGCCCAAAAACTTCAGGGATTAGGAAAAAAAAAGAGGTTGCCTATGACTTAGCAAGCCAGCATAATGATATCGGGGGTGGGTCGCGACGGTGTTACCGAGTGTTATCGGGTACATCCGTAGCAACCCACGTGGAAAGGGTTTAAAGGGATTGCGAAGTCACTGGATAGACGAGCAGACCAAGGCATAAAGAATAGGAGATAAAGGAGGCGAAGGAACACTATTTAGGAAATAAAATATTAGCTTACCGGTCGCAATGATGTCGTCCACAATTAAGCATTGCTGCCCAGGCTTGATAGCATCTGTTTGGACCTGGAATTCGTCCTTGCCATATTCTTTGGTATATTCAACAGTCCGACAGGCACCGGGCATTTTGCCCTTCTTTCGCACAGGCACGAAAGGACGGTTGAGACGTAGTGCGAGCGTTGGCCCGAAGAGAAAGCCGCGGGCTTCCAGGCCCACGATGACATCTGGGACCTGGTTCCCGAAACGTTCTTGGATTAAAAGAACGAGGACATCGAGAAGAGAGCTGAAGGCGACGGGATTCTGGAATATAGGTAGTATGTCGATAAATTTGATACCGGGAATCGGGAAGTCGGGCACAAATCGTAGATTATCGATGACGAGCTTCTTAGCCACCGCGAGCTTCTGTTGGTCTTCAGGCGAGAGCACGCCTATCTGTTGACTGGCGAGTTCGGTGGTACCGGAGGTGGTGGAGGCGGGCTGTCTTCGCGAGGCATCGAGAACGGTAGAGGAGGTGAGTCCTGGTTGGTACGGGTTGGCGGCCGAAGTCTGAACTTGGTTGCCGTCTGTGGGAACTGGAGCGCTCATGCTGAGGAGAAAAGGAAGAGGAGGGGCTTTCGCGCGGGTGAGGGACGGCGCGGGCAATATCTGTCTGTCCAGCACGGGTGGCAGCGCAGAAAATTTTCGGGGGTGTGGCCCAAGCAACAAATGCGCGCAAGGGGGAGGAGTGTGAAGAGGAAGAGACAAGCCAAGTCAAGTAAGACAGGGCAAGCTAGGCAGGCTGATTTGGGTTTGTCGACCAGGCCGCGTCTGGGGTGACCGCAGCCGAGCGAACGCACGCACGCACAAAGCACAAGCACACACAAGTTAAGTACGTACAAGCAAGCAAGCAAGCAAGCAAGCACAGGGTAGCGGGCGTAGCGGGAGTGGGAGGAGTGGGCGTGGTGGTTGGTTGGTTGGCTGGTTGGTTGGTAGGAGTGGCAGTGGTAGTGGTAGTGATAGTGGTAATGGTAGTGGTGTTAGAGGAGACGGTGAGAGGCGCGTGGGAGAGTGATAGTGGCCTGCCTGTCTGCCTGGGCTGGACTGTTTGGGTTTGTTTCGTATGGCCTTGTCTGACTGTTGAAACGAACGAGCCGGGGTTTGCAACCAGACTGCTGCAAGCTTGCTGAGAAAAGTCTTGAGAGGGGGACAGACCGGACAAGGACAAGACAAGGCACGGCGGGACAAATGCGGAAAAGAAACGGCAGACTCTGAGTGTCTGGCACACGGGCTAATGACAGCTAGAAACGAGCGCAGGACCAATTGAAAGCATCCGGGGCGTTTCGGTCGATAAGCACAAGACGAAAAGCAGAGGCAGCGAGTGAGAGCGCCGAGGAGAGAGCAGAGTGGGTGTCGATGTTGCTGAGGTACATCAAATCAAGGTGGGGAGTGAGTGTGCGGGCAGCATTTCGAAGTGGGATGGGAGTGAGTGAGTCCATGGCCCAGCTATCAATTTTTCATCCTTCCCCTCTTCCTATCGTCCCTCGGTTTGGCGGGGCAACTTTTTTTTTTTAATGCTGGTCCCGTTGCAGAGTATCAGAGATTTTCTTTAACGCGTCTCCGGTCTGACTGAGGGCAGCCGCTTCTAGCCCGACTAGGTAAGTGGTTGCTTCTAGCAGCATACCGAATCAGGAAGTTAGCACCCCTGTCCATGTTCGTGGTTCTATAAAGATCAAATTCCTATTAGCATTCCGTACAACTCGCAAGGGGTCTTCAGGCACGCCGTAGTAAAACGACAAAATTAGTTATTTATCTTGATGGAATCTGTGAAATTAGGGACCCTGGTCAGGCCAAGTCGGGTCTATTACGGCAAGATTACCGTATGTAATCAGTTGCTATATTGGCTTAGGAGGGGAAAAACTTGATGCACTTAGAAATCAAGTACTTATACTTAGATATGTGAGGCGTGATGTCTGGATTTGGGGGTCTCAAAAACGGCCAAGTTCCGGGGCTATCTAAATGAATAATAATAATAACAATAATACTACGAACCCGTACACTATCCTAAATGAACATATATGTAGAGAGGCTTGACGTGATGCCGTCGTCAGATACGAAGAGCAATATAAGAATTATTGATTATTACTCCCACTCCACAGTGTCCCTCCTCTCGCCAAACGACGCAACAACCACTCATATCCGAGGAAGTGTATTCACATCGTCTCATCTGGCCTTCAGGGTGTCTATCGGTCGTCGGCATGCCTACGTGTATGGCTACAATCAGGACAGATGGTGGCCCCTCGTGGGTGCAATTGGTGGACGTTGCAAGGAGAGGCCTCTAGCACCGTCCCATCAGGGTCGGCCAACCCCACCATGTCGCGATGCCACCATACCGAACAAGAATTAGAAGCCCTGCAAACCGCCACGCTGTTGTGCTCGGCCGCATGGATCGCTGTTCAGTCTGTCCTTCCGCTAGCCTAGCTGGTAGGACTTTGCGGCGCCGGGGTCTCTGGTTCGAATTGGTCCGGAAAGGCGGTAAGCGAAATCGTCAGCGCGCGTCTTATATCATTAAGTACCTACTCCCCAGATGTTGCCTGCAAACCTGCAAACCTGCAAACTCCGACAATGGGGGATGCATGCAGGCCAATGCAGCGCAAGGCATTTGTAGGTAAACCGGTCGCCTGTGTTGCCTGTTGTTGCCTGTGGTGTAGGTTGCTATGCAGACGCGACGCTTGGAACTTCGACCAGGTCCGGTCAGGCCATGGTCCGGTAGGTATCATACTGAGAGCCGGCTGTGAGACCGGGCTCACCATGTTTCATCAGTCTGTACCTGTTGACCCCATATAGGTTATATAAGGCACCATAAGACACCATAAGACCCAATAGGATCCGGAAGAGATGCACTACTTAGAACTTCAGTCCATTGACCTAAGCCTGTGCTTAATCCGGGGAGGCTGGAAGCTGCCTGGGTACTACCTAGTAGTCAACATCACAGACCCGAGCGCCACTCCGTATATTATTATCGCTACCAGGTAGTAAGACCGAAGCAGTAGCTACATAAGTCAAGCTCCAGACACTCAGCTCACTCCTATCTACACCGTCTAAATGACTGACGAATCCTTGAAACTTACCGGCCTGTGGGACCGGCTTCTGAGATACATGGTGCTCCGCGGAGTGACCCGTCACCTTTTTACATTTTGGCGTCTTGCGTGAGCATCGACTAGAGAATCAGAGCTGTCTGAGCGTTCCGGAATCGTTGAGACATGTACGTGGACTAGCACGAGCACGCCTACACCAATGAAAATACAGGACATATGTGTGTTCGATGGAAGATAGGTTTTTATGAGATATCATTTCTCCATCTGATTCAATGATGAGATGGAATGGCTTAGGTACCGATCTGCTTGCATGTGGAAGTACTACCTGAGCCGAGCTCACATTTAAAGAAGTACATAGGTACCTGTTATTGAAGATATTTAGAACCTTGGAAGTTGCATTGGTATCGGTTTTGGACCCCACCTTTACTTACCCTTAAGCTCACCCAGCTGTACTTACCTAGGTAACCTTATGTGCCCTTCGCCTTTTACCCCACATCCCATCCCCACTACAACCGTTATCAGCATCATTATCAGCCAGTTCTTATTCCTTAGCTTACACATACAATCCTCAACGTGGCACGTCTATATGTCCAGGTTACGGATTCCCTTACGTCTTGTAATCAACATTGCAGAAGTTCCCTCCACGAGCTAGAGTATCATCTCTGACCTGGTTCCGACGGCGCCTCGAATGCTACCGCCACCGGAAACCGGACCAGGGTCACGCAAAGGTGGTCAACCAACAGCTGTTGCTGCTCAGGACGCTATCTCTTGTTTACATGTACTAATATTGGTGATTGCTGATGCTGAAATTGGGAACTAGAAACAACCATTTCCCCCAGATCCATGCGCTCCACAGTCAAACGAGACGCCATACTTCAGCAGAACACTTAGAGACAGGCAGGACAGGGCCGGCAGAGCCGGCCAGCTATGTACTTTGTAAGTTCTCATCTTCCCTTTACTACGTACTATGTATTATCTTGCAGGACCTGGTCAAACTGACCCCCAAGGTCTGCGATCCTTCCTATACTACCGATCAACCGAGTTATCTGGTACCATATCCCTACGCATTGCAACCACACCTATCCCGCCGTCATTTAATTATATGCTCCCTGTTCCCGGTTCTGGCTATCCGTGTCCCTTTTCGCCGGTACAGTCTTTTTCTCATTGATAAGTATCTCTTTGCATAAGCCATGCCAGCGTGAGCATGAGGTGGGCTCGACCAACATGAATCACTAGCCTAGTAGCTGATGGTTATACGTCTTGATATCTTATGATATCTTAATAATGCATGACTCGTTTACTACTAGGTACCATTGATCCGGGCACTCATCAGCACGTTTGGTCATGCCGAGGACAACTATCGACAAGAAGTTGGACTACCGAAATCTAACCGAGATGTGGATTCAGTAACCTCTATGTTGAGGTCTAGTATGCTTGGTTATCTACCTCGTCTGCATATGGCATATGTTATCAACCCGATCAATACAATTCCGTCAATTGTATTGATAACATATCGGGACTTGAGTAATACCAGCACAAGTACACCGCCACGTTCATGACTCTCATGCCAGGCATGTTCTACTCTCAGACTGAGGGAAAGCTCATTGATATTGACAATTAATGCACGAATGAACGACACTCACTAGCGTTTGAAGTAGTTACACGATTGTGGCCGACATCGGCAGTTAACGGCACTCAGTTGACAATCAAATCATGCTCAAATTCACTTGTCAGCCTGACTACAACGTCAACAACGTCCAATTTACATCCACCAAAAGACTCATCTAACTAACCCTTTAAATCTTTTTGTGGACCCGCGTCTTGATGATTTAACCCCCTGCAGATTGCGCGACCTTCACCGAAATTTTGCACTTGATCAGAGTATGCAATATCTTCTCAAACGTTTCAGTACGCATTCCATCAAGCGGGGCTTTAGTCATGAAACAACTTACAGGCAGGGACACTGCTTGCCTGGGTTGGTATCGTCTTCGTGCCAGATGAATTATGCGAAGGCGTCTCTTACCTGCTCTACTCCCGTCGTCACTGAGAGCTGCTATCTACCGAAGCCTGTGGGATATTTACCCTGTTGGCCAGCCTTGTCGGATGATGACGTTCTAGCTGGTGTCTGCAATTTGTCGATCTCCTTAATTCGAATTTAATTACCACATCAGCCTTAAAAAGCCCCAGCAGTTCTTAACTGACAACCCTTGGTATCGGCTTGATCGTCACCGATGATATCCTCCACGAGAGATCAAATCCTCCCCCAGAAGACATGGCGCCAGCCTACATTGTGGAAATTGAACACATGTACCGTACCCATGCGGGGAGGGCAGGACACGTACTAATTGGGCCGCTTCAGATGGACCAGGGCAACGCGTTGCAATCGTGCAGCCAAATCTGGCACGTTGCAGGAAGCTGCTGAAACTTCACATTGCCAACAAATGGGTGTGATACTATCTAGGAACAGTACAATGCTAACAATCAACGAGCTAAGCGCGCCTGAGCGTCATCCCCTTCCTCCTTCATCTCGAACTTCGCCAGATATGCAGGATTTTATGCATGCTGCGTCGAAGACCTCCACAACATCTCCGCTCTGTTGCAGAGGACAGCAGGTTTTCTTGCAAACAACATCAAACCTCTTTGGATGCTGCTATTTGGTACAACTGTTTAGCCTCCACTTGTGAATTTGCCCTCTTCTTATCACTTCGGTTGGACCACAATTTTGATCTAGACACTCTAGACTAGTTTCCACTTTGCTCCCCTTAACCTGCAATTTATGCACCGGATCTGCACTGGGGATGCAGATGTCAAATTGCCGGCTGCACGCTTCCTCTAAATTCTCCTTCCCGCCCCAAATCCATTAATCCGCAGCCGGGTGTCCTCTAAACATTTCGTATTATAATTAGGGATATCAATTCTATATAGGCGATTCTAGAAGGGGGTATCATCGGCTGCACATTGGGCATCTCTGCAGCACATCATAAAACCAAAGAAACAATGCCAAAGAGAAAAGTGAACCATGATAGCCACCCGCCTTATCTTGTAGGGCGACAAAGTAAGGCTGTAATATGATCGCCAGATAGCCATTGTAACAGGCAGGCATTTCTTCCTTGACTTGATTGGCTCGTGACGATCGAACGAGAATCGGAAGATCGTCCGGCTGGCGCTAGGCTAAATTCCTCACAATCTAGCGGGGAACCCAACATCGTGTGACCATCAGCTGTTTTGTCGTTCTTTATTAGTTTCCATCGATATCTAATCTCTGCTCTTTGTCTTTCTATTACTGGAAATGCAATCGAATGATGGAGAATAACATGTTCTGCAGGACATGGAGCATGACGGCGACGCTCGTGGGGAGCAGCTCGGGCCAGACGGCCAGGTCCATGCGGCCCTCGATGTTAGCGTTGACGCCGAAGATCCAGCGGATGAGGCCCCTGAGCACGAGGCCCGCGACCAGCTCGCACGCCCAGGTGACGGCGGAGGCGCCGAGCGTGAGCTTGAAGTTGTAGGGCTCGTCCGGGTCGTCGAAGGCGAAGTACGGGTAGACGTCCGTGTTGGGTCCGAAGTGCAGGACTACGATGCTGCCTAGGAAGGCCAGCATGCTCACGTTCTCGGCCAGGAACCGGATGAAGACGTTTCGTGTGCAGATCTTCTGGTACGAGCCGTAGGACTGGGTCGTTAGGCCTAGCATTGTCAGGGCTCGATGATAGGTTTGCGTCATTGTTAGAGGGGTTAGGATGATGAGGAAGCTTGAGGAGAGAGCCTGTAGCCAGATGAATTGCTTTGGCGAGCGTAGACGTGCGTATAATGCGCGTACGTAGGTTTGGTAGGTTAGCATGAAATATCTTATAGAAGGCATGTTAGTAAACCGTCTTACCAATGTGTGGCCATGACCTGAAAGAGAGGCAAAACTCACAACTTGAATATCCAGCTTAAGGGATAACTGCCTACACGCTCCCCTTCGTTGCCACCAAGGATCCACCCCGTAAGCAGATCCAGCAGATGGACAGTGACGACCCAGCTGTAAACGTAGACGATGGTTTCCCAACTGTTGTGCGGGAGGGTGCGGAGGTAGATCTCGGCATATGCTTCTCCTATCAGGTATGCGAGCAAGCTTATAATCAGCGCGAGGCAGAACCACACAAAACGCACAAAGCTCGCGGGCAACCACCGGCGCCTCATAAACGCGCTAGTCTGCGGCGGTGTTTGCTCGGCGGTGATTTGCAAGACGTCGGCGTCGGGACCGAATGCGCCAGAGCTAGAGCCGAGCCCCCACCGCTGGGCTCGGCGGGTGGTGCGGGCGTGGTCCCGCATCGAGCCGCCGGTCTCGCCGGTCCACCACGAGCTCGTGAATATGCGCTGCGTCTCGGAGAGTGAGTGTCGGAGCCGAAGATGCCGCTCATGCGTCATCAGGATGCAGAAGGCAATAGCGACGGGCAACGCCATGATAATGAACGTCCAGCTGATCCACGCCGTGTTGTGGACCGTCAGGAACCGGGTCTCCGGGATGAGGTAGACGGGGATGGGTCCTGCGATGGAGAGGATCGCGATTAGGGAGATGGTGAGCGGAAAGCCTAGCATCGAAGGCCACCAGTTCAGCGAGTAGAGGTTGAATACCTTGGTGATCCATATTAGGGCCGTGAGGTTGTAGAACCCGTAGTACACGAAGAGGAAGAACCAGAAGTTCACCTGAACACGCGCTTCGCCGTGACCGGGGGCGCGATGTCCGGGTGATGCTGGGGGACGAGCCGGGTCCTCAACCCTGGCCGTAAATAGGGTATCTATGAAGGTATGCGGTTTCGAATGCGAGGCGTCTAATGGATATTGTGGGAATGGAACTGCACACCATGCCACTGCCTAGGAAGAACACACTATTAGCTAGCCGTCTAGAATCTAGCCACAAAAACCGAGGTTTCGGGCTTCATTGGTCTTCCATATTTGAATAACCAACTGTGTGCCTTGCCATCATATACACTCCCCCCCTTTTTTTCTCAAATCGAGAAACGGAATGCACTCACCAAAACAGCAGGCAGTAGAACCAAGAGCCCCCAGCGACTCCACCAGGTCTCGACAACACGACGCACGGCACCATGTCTCGGTGCGACCCAGAGGTCCTCGACATTGCGCCTCGTCTTCCTGGCGGCGTGGCGCCATATCCTCGCCATACGAAAGCCCTTAGGTCCGCCATCTTCGTCTTCATCCTCGTCGGAGCTCCAATCCCCCTCCTCGCCTTCGTCGTCGAGCCCCGCCGCGATCAGTGCGCCATACCCAACATGCACACTACCCCGCCCTGAAGAGAGAAGATTCAGACCCGCCGACCCGGACGGTGGATCTCGCCGCCACCGCCGCGAGGGGAATATGCTGGAAGAGGAGGCGGGCGTCGTGCGAGGCGGGACGGCGCGGAAGCGGCCCAGTAGCGGCGATGTGTTGTCGGCGCCGTGGAAGCGAGATGCGGCTGGACCCGTCTCGGTGCCTGGGATGAAGGGGAAGAATTCGGGCATGGTCGGTCAGTCGGCGGGGTTTGGTCGGTCCGGCGTCCCTCGAGGCGCGACGTGGGTTGGTTGGTGTGTATTTTCCCGGCCGTGCCGGTCCAGATCCAAGCCGAACCCTCTGCTTCCTGCTTTTTGGTAGAGGTGTTGTTGGTGTTGCGGTGCAGTGTGATGTGGCACGGTGAGTGGAGACGCAGGGTTCCGGGCGCAGTTGGACGGAAAAGTGTAGGTGTCTAATCCCACTTCGTCCTTCGCTTCGGTATCGTGGACAAGATCGTTCGTTCGTGCGGTCGAGCGAGGTTGCTGTGTTGTTCGTATGTGTTGGCTTTATTGCTTGCGATGTTACATATCGCTAATTCTTCCCTTTTTTCCCCCTCTTCCCCTTTGCTTTTCCGGAGCCAGGTGTTTGGTACGCAATATTATGAGTCAATACTGCATTTGGATGGCAGACGAAACGAATCCCGAATCAAGCCCGCGAAGATGCCGGGAGAAAGTTTCAACAGGTTGAGAGCAGAAGTTTATTATTCGTTTTTGCTTGGGCCGGGAACGGAAAGCGAAAGACCCCAGTTCAACTCGGTACCGAAGTACCTCTTTAATACAACATGACGTGAGCTTATATTAAAGTGCTAATGCATAAGGAAAACTGAGAAGGACAGATGAAGACTAGACAGAGAAACACGTTTCCAGCCATGCTCATTCACCGAGACATTTGCTGTGCGACAGGGGACTTATGGTAGCATTTTGGCGTGCAGGAGGTAAGTGGTAGTTCTGCAATCGTGAAGTTGGATCGAAGCTCGTGATGCTATTAGGTAAAAACGTTTAAGGGTCCTGTCTGGAGACGGATTTGGAAAACATGGATCCCATGTCGTCTTGGGCAGGTGACAATATCCGGTTTCTGATCGGGTATGCGTTTATGCAGTAATCATGGTGGGGCATCGGGCATCGGGCATATATCAGATGCCGAAATCAAATCGAAGTTACATTGAATATCGAACCAGATCCCAGATGAAAGTTCACAGAGCTAGGAAGCATTGCAACGTGGAACCTGGCTCGCCTGGAAAAGCTTGGCCTGTCACATTCAGAGTAGCATTCAATCGGTAGTGCAGATCATTAATATCATAGCTAGTCCAACTACTCTTCTGCATGAGTCTTGGATACTCACGGGAAGGCCTTGGTAAAGAGATAGATGTTGCATAAACTGTGTTGCAAGACTGGCTGTTGAATTATTGACTAACTATTCCTGTAGAGACTATATACCTAATGCAGCAAGTATAACTGTAATCTATGATCCAAGATATCAGTACTCCGCAATATGCTATGAGTTAAGTTATGTGCAACTATTGATCATGTCCAAAATGACGCCATCGCGAGTGTTTTACAGATTTGTGAGACACATCTTATCCGCCCTTTAATAAACGAAGACTGCCAATTATAGCATAGTGCGTTATGATCGTGTTGTAAATAGGATATATTTTTATACGACATCGCTCCAATGATGCTATCGATGTTGTTCGACGATTGAGGTCGAAATTTATAACGCCAGTTCGGTGGATAGATGCATAAAATAAAACTTCCCCCTGAGAGAACATTTGGCACCGATAGCGGAGTTAACAAAATGGCGCTGACGAGGAAACCAGCTACTACGGTTGAGAAAGCATTTACTCTGATCTCAGAGTCCCGAAATAGCCGGCGTCAGTCCCTGTGGTAAGAACGTAGATACCATTGGCGATACCACATGATCAGACTGGTGATAATGCATCGGTATGGCTTGCATCTGCGAATCTAGAAACGAGCAGGGATCAAACCCCGCAGTTGATGATTCGAAAAAGGGGGCACTGCTCATGGGCTCAGTGAACACGGTGCTCCACCCATCCGAGTGTGAGCTGGACGGGTCTTTTGGGCCCAAGTACTCGTCCGCGACAGCTTGGATGTCATCGGCAATTTTTCTGGACAGCGGCCACGTTTCCCCATGTATTTTGAGGATTCGGATGAGAGCATTGATCCTCTCACGAAAGATTGGCGAGTCTAGTCCCAAAAATACGCATGCGTCCAAATAGACAACAGCAACCCTTAACAAGCCCGGGACCATCTGGGGAGATTCTTTGTTAGTAGCTTACTCTTGACGGAAAGAAGGTCTTGTCATTCAAGATGGAACTGGCGCAGAACGCCTGAGAGATTTTCCGCCTCGTGACCACACGTCAGTGAAAGGAACGACTCTGGTGTTTGGCTTACCATGGGCCGGAGGCTCTTGATAGGAAAAGGGAACCGAAACAAATCACACACGCTATTGGCTGCTTGGATGTCGATAGAGTGAGGATTCCAACCGAATCGTTTCACATTCTGTCCTTTATGATTTGGCCCGCAATTAGGGCCTAAAGGAAAGTATTCGCGTATGTTGAGGCCATTTCTGAAAGTGGACTGTCTGAGTCGAATTCGGCTTCTGTTAGTGAAAGTCAGTGATTGATCTCCCGTTGCTTGCCGTATACTGCTTTGGTCTTACATATGTGCCCACGCCACAGCACCGAAAAGAACTTGGTCGGGTTTTCCATCTGGGTCAACTTCATAGAGGCACGTCCAGTTAGTGGTAGCTACTTTGAAAGAAGCATGTGGAGCATGAAGATGGAGACTACGGTCGAATGTCATCGGCCTCGCGAGTCCGTGATATGAATAAGGAAACGACTCACCAACATCCATTTTCCACTGTGGGATGCGGCGCAAGAAATCACAAATTCTTGAATCCGCTTGATTTATATATTCTGATCTTTTCTCGTCTTCGTCACCGTCCTCGCTACATATACGTGCTACCTCGATTTGTATGCGGCAGATCTCAATTTGAAAAGCCAAAGACGAAAAGTCTGAGCGGCCAAGATTAATTTCTCTTTCGTACTGTAGAAGCGACATAGGCAACGGAATGTCCTGGAGGCATTGTCAAAATCTTGATCGGTAAGTTCGTTTGGAGGAAAAGATGCATCCTTGCGCAGAAAGAAATAGCCCGGGACAAGAAAGCGTAACAGACGGTAGGCTTACCCCCGATTGATACTCCCATTCCTCTGCGCATGGTATATCCGTGTCTGATTCAACGTCGTAAGCGTCGACTGTGAACTCCGCCTCATTTACTTGCCGTATCGTGCTCTGAAATTTTATGCACCACCAGGTTCTTCGGCAACTCTCTGCCCATACTGAGTCCGAAATACGAGCTGCGAAAGACCTGCGATGTATTCCGAGTTCTATTGCCATTTCCCGACTCCGGTTCCCAAAGCCTGTATAGTGAGAGAATTTGCTTTCACCGAAGGCAATGATGGCCAGGAGATGTAGACCTTGCACAGACTGGACTGTGAAGGGCAAGGGACCACAGGCCGCAGAATAGGCTGCTTCTCGTAGGTCGTTCAACCGGGCATGTCCGACATACAGTGCGCCGCAGAAATCGATAACTGATAACAGAAAGTGATAGGGGTTGGGATCTGATTCGACATATTTGAGGAAGAATCTTTTCGGTGGGAGAATAGGGTGGCCAAGATAAAAGTGGTCGAAGAAAGCGCTGACTAGCGATTCGTTTGTATTCGTGCCAGTTGGCCTTGAAGCCGTCCAACCATTCGATAGGTGTTTTGAAACGCTGAACGGGACAATAGGCGCGCATTTAATTGTTGTACTTATACGTTGTGGCGAAGATATCGGTGGCAAGTCCGAGATCAGACTCCGTTTCTTCGGATCTCGAATGCCTCGCCTTGATTTTGCATAATAGCATGGTTTGCCTTCCCCTATACATCGACTGCACGCCGGCTGCGTTGCATCACATTTTACACTGCGACGGCTTCTTTAGCAACTATCGCGAAGCAATAGATTGGAATTTAGACGCGATGCAGTTGGGTAATCGGCGGGTAGTGATGAAATTCATAGTCAATGAACATACTGCTTGCTACGGCATTGAACGCATGCCAACGATACACGGATGCCTGCCTTTGATCGATTGCTTATGGATTTCGAATCAGCAGTCTCGAACTCGGTGGGACTCCAACGGCTCGCGTCATCTGCATCTTTCCTCTCGTCGTGAGACATCGGCACGAGTCAAAATCTGGGTTGATCTTGGGGAACAAAGCATGGATATGGTGCGACAATCCTAATGCGGACTAACTGTATGATGTTGATATTCACAAGGAATCAGATGGTGTGTTAGAGTTGATGTTCTCCTATGATAGATAAGGCGTCCTATGTCATAGGTAGGGCTGGAGCGATCATATATGAGCTGAGGGCTCCATCCTTCTTGTACTAGCAAGGATCGTCCTCACGCATATGCACCACTCGGCAGCTTTGACGTTGAGGTAGTGTAAGGCCTTTGCAGGCCATCGAGCCCCTCATAATGACAGGGACGCGAGATGCCAAGAAACGACGTTGCCAAGAGGTCAAGTTGTTATTGCGATAATGACCTTCTTTCCCCAGGACATACTAAGCGAGGTTATTAGAATTCGAAATAGAGATATCAGACGACAGTGACCTGACTAGACACAGATAGATAGCGCAGATTTTCTGCGGGATACAGAATGCGAGGGGACAGGGTTCCCGTTGGGTTGCCACAAGGATGGTCTACACTGACTGGTACGTACATTAGAGTGGTAGTATCTAATGTAACCTCACGGTGTCGGGTTGCTGACATTTCACATACCCTGCTTGCATCGTCTTACCTACAGTATAGCACAAGATTAGATAGATCCTAGGACTTGTCGCTCGCTGACTCAATTTCGACCTGACGCTTGGTGAACCGGAGGATCACCAGCCCCAGGACTCGAGACTGCAAAAATAGCAATTGAGCGGGGCATGAAAATGTCTGGACGAAGATCGTGAGTTATCTACTACTAAATCATAGATGGAGACAACTTTTAATTCAGAGCACATGTCGGAGCTCAAAACACCTGGCTGATCGTTTCTACTTACTACACTTCATTATGGGACGACTGTTCCGGAGATTATGTCATCTCGCTGTTCATAGCCATAGTTCTGGAATCTTGTAGGTAGTTTCGACGCAACATGGTCACGAATAGACTGTAGGCGCCAAAGTTCTTATGCGGAGAGGAATAACACCGCCTATTTGTCGGTGTATGTATAGAAGAGAAGGGAAAATCTCTGGGGGATGAGCATAGAAGCAGGGATGAAGCAGGGGCAATGATTGGGTTGTTTGGCGCAAAGATGGCATTTGTTCCAGACTTATTCTATTGTTGAGCGGACCAGGTTCCTGGTGAGGTGGTTCGTTCCCGACAACAACGTGGATTAGTTTGTATGGAGTGTGCGGTGTGTGGCTATTGTGGCTGATATGGTCAGCCCCCATTGCAGCTCTTGGCACGCTGTAGCTGACACATCTGCCTAACTTAGTAAAGCGTACTTACCTAGTCGGTAGCTTGGCATGATGCTGGGGTGCCGAAAGAGGGAGCGTCGGCAGGTGTTGCTGTACCTCGGCGATTGAATGCAGTCGGCATTGCCGTGATTTTTGTTCAATACAATCTTCGTCGCGCGCAATAATCTCAGCTACACCTGTCACTTTACTCGAAATTCCATACAACGTTACGGCTACGCATTTACACACGTGTTGTCGATTAATCAATTTGATCGCGCCAGTTCACCGCTTTGATTACCCACCCTCTGTTCATGACAGTTAGTTGCGTTGCATGCCCTCTATCGTCTGAGCTCCTGTTCAATATCGAATATCGATCTCAAGACCGACAATCGGAGCCCACCCGTTCTGGTGCTGGTCCTCGTGATCGCGTGCTAAAGTGACCAGTCCGACAATGACAGCGTAGTACGTCATTCCCCAACGACAACACGCGCCGACGCCGCTGTCCGTCCCGTCACTCCACAATCCACCCGTATGAGTACCACAGGCTTTGCTCAGGCGCAGCAGCGTCTGGCTGCGCGCCGCCAGGCCCGTGAACGAGAGGCTCAGGCACAGCTCGCTGCCCACCGTCAAGCCTCACGCGCCTGGTCAGAGGTTACCCGCTTACCTTTTCCCTTCGATCGCCTTGGGTCGACGTCACTCTCTACATGGGAGCTGATCTCCTCGCGTGAGGGTACCAAACCCGCCTTTCGGGTTGGACAGGTCGATGCTGAGCTGTTAGATGAAGATCTGGTACAGCAACTGCGCGATCAGGTGGGTGAGGCTCTAAAGTACCTCGGGACGAACCTACGAGACGACTGGTCAGCCGAGATTCTTCTCACTCTCCGCGCCATACTGTTTAAGCTTACTGTCTGGGACCATGATGCCACCTACGGTGCTGCCCTGCAAAACCTCAAATACACCGATGCCCGCCGCGAAGGCCCTACCCTGACACCCCCAAGCAGATGGCAAAAGAGTCTGTATGGCCTGATGACGGTCGTGGGGAAGTATGGGTGGACAAAATGGGAGAACTGGCTCCTAGATCAAGATAACGGTTATGATGAGCCCTCGCCTCTTGTAAGGCGATTATCTGGCCTGACAACACGGATTACGACCGTCCATTCGATGGCCGCCTTCATCTCCTTTCTTGTATTTCTTCTTCACGGAAGGTACCGCACGATCCTCGATAGAGTGTTGAGGATGCGCCTGGCGCCTCCTACTAGTCAAGTCAACCGTGAAGTTTCTTTTGAGTATTTGAATCGACAATTGGTCTGGCACGCATTCACCGAGTTTCTCTTATTTGTCTTGCCCTTGGTGGGCATCAATCGATGGCGGCGCTGGCTAAGCCGCACATGGAGAAAGACAAAGGAACTTATCCATGTTGAGTCAGAGGGACACGCAGGTGAAAAAAGGGGCGAATTTGCGTTCTTGCCTGAGCGTACATGTGCCATATGTTATCAAGACCAAAACAGCGCAGTTTCGGAGACGGAAGTCTTGGCAGCGGCTGCATCAAGTGGTGTGGTAGGATCGGCGCAGACAGATATCACAAATCCCTACGAAACAATTCCTTGCGGTTGCATCTACTGCTTCGTCTGCCTAGCGACACGATTGGAACGAGAAGAAGGCGAGGGCTGGACTTGCCTGCGTTGTGGCGAACTCGTGAAAGAATGTAAGCCCTGGAGCGGTGATGTTTTAGAAGAACAGCCTAAGGCTTCTTCTCCTGGCACCAAGCACGTTGGCTTCGCCGACGACCAGGATGGCAGTACGCATTCAGACGAGGAGGGCAAAACTAAGTCCCAGAACGTGGAACTTGACGATAATGCACACAATAGTGCTCAAGATACAGATTCTGAAATCTATGAAGAGGAAGAAGCTGGAGTAGATGATGATTTTGAAGATTGATAATATGCCCATACCCGGCTGACTACACTTTGATTCTGCTTTCCACGGAATTGTACAGTTTCCAGTCACGTCGAGAAAAGTGTTTCCATTATCCAAGACAAACGAGTCATATTGAGGGACCCAGCGTGCTAAGCTTTTTCCGCAGCTATTCTTGGCTTTTTTAATACCCGAAGCCACAAGAGATTCGCGATTTCTTGGCAGATCAACTTGTACATTCTGTTACCGAAGATCTGAGGCAAGACTCAATCCATCATTAGGATTTGTGGCCTCCAGGCTGTTTGAGAAATGCGTCCGTCCGGCTATATTCACGGAACAGTTGCTGTCGCGCTCTCAGTCGCTTCGCTGGCTGTACACGATGAAGCTCCTCGATGCAGGAGATAGGCTATTCATCTCTACTTCGGAAGTGATCGGCTGCTGGAGGTAACACAGTTAGGCAAAACGATCATCGAATAAAGAACACGACGCAGATTAGTGCGGTTCAGGAAACAACTCCGTTTCAGCATCCAGCGCTCCCCCCTAAGGCGCTTCGCAAGAGATGAGTACACTATCTATATTGACAGCTATCCACGCAACACTCACTGGAAGTTGTAGCAGTGTCTGCTCTCCGATAGGCAGGGCCCAACGATTTAAAGGAGGCGACTGAGATTTATTCACCGCTAGCCTATCCATGTATTCTTATTGTAAATAATCCCAAGGCGTCCCAGCTGAAATAAAAGTACATATTCTAATGAGTCTAAATCACACGTTTACACTGAATTTTCTAGGCAAAGAACAACACTAAGACACAATACGTACAAGCATATAGTCAAGAAGGTTCTGGCACGTTACATCACTTCGACTCAAATTATAGGAGTATTTCCTCCTTACGTATTATCTTATGTCCCATACCACATCGGCCTCCATCCGGTGCATCACGTCAGTCACATACTTCTGTGCGACCGCCGGATCAATGCTGACTACCCAGTTTGACCAGCCGCAATAAGCGGAAGTGTCCAAACCACTACTCTTTACGTGGCCGTCTCAATATTGAGCCGACGTCACTGTCTTTTTTTCTACACGAGGTTACATCACATATTCTCAGCTCGTAGTATACACACTGTGATACTGGCACAATAGACAGCAAGCATCAAATGACAAATAGCCAGCGGAAGTGCCGCCAGCCTCGTTCTAACGGTACTGTGATGCATTATAGAGATCTCTGTAAGCCAGATTGCCGCTAATGAGGCGTTCAACGAGGCGCCGAAGCCGCCTCCATGTCTGGCGGATATGTCCGGCCACGACGACTCAGGCAAGCAAAAACCCTTCTCGCTGCCTTAAGGAGGGTCGAACATGGGTCCTCGGCCTGTCGCAGTTGCCGCTTCCTATACATCTTATAGCTTCAATGCCGGTCCAAAGCAAAGCAAATATTGGTTCTCCTTTGCAACTTATCGCCAGGGTAGGTTTCTTGCCCGAAGACCGAGACTTCCTGTAAATGCGTCGTAATATCTGCGGCCTAGTCATGGAGAAAATGCAGATCTGCATATTATTGCAACCCATTTATCTTTCGATCTGTGTTGGAGCCCAAGCGATGAGTACGTCCGCATGCTCGCTTGTTGTATCCATTCGTTTCCGTTGAGTACGAGTGCAGTCAGTGACTTGCATCCTTGTTAGCCTGGCAATTCTACTGTCGTTTCCTTAATTCTTCTTTGAGTCTAACAGAATAACTCAATTCAAGATATGTCAGAGATGCAGGAGACACACGAACACTACGAATCTATGCATCACTTGATTGGAGTTATGATCAATCGAAGGGTAAGAACCAATTGGGTTTACTTAATTGGTTGCTTTCTAGATATTCCAGATCCTCTATCTTCTGCTCCTGTTCTTTTTTTCCTGTATTGGAAAAAATACAGGTAGGTTTTGGCTGGCTTAGAAAATTGTAAACGGGTCCTTTCCACCTGCAATATTAAATGTAAGGGGGTAAGCAACAAGGGTTGGGGTCATATTACATGCAACTTAGCCAATTTTCTAGAACAGCACTTAGTTATTCGCTATACAAATCTACTCAATTGCCTTGTGTTCCACTTGATCACAGGATTACACATCCATTTGGCCGATTTCTACTAGTCTTGGATGCGTGATAAGTCAGATGACCTCCTTAACTAGGGCTTATTAGAGTTATGCAGGTTACCCGTAGCCATCTTAGTATCCCTTCCAGGAAGACTACAGCTTGTGAATTGATGACTGTATTATAGGCATTGAAACCTTCTTATAAGAAGCTTTAGATTATACCTTGGCAAATTTGTGATAGCTGCTGGCTTTCGCCCCGAAGCCGTGTATCTAACCCCTAGTTTCGAAATTGAGGTAGAATAGGCTTCGAAAGCTGCCAGAAACTATCCACTACTAAACACACCAACAATAACGATCTAGCATATACCGTGGCAGTCCAAGGGATAGCTAGTGGTAATATATTCGTGTTGGGTGTGCTCTTTGAAAAGGAGAAGTTGTGTGAGGGTGTCTTGTAGAGCACCCCATTGATTCATAAGGAGTGCGATGCCAATGCTGGCTGACGTATATACCGGCGTCGGATCAAAAAACCTCTTATGGGAAAATTGCATGGCGCAATATAAACGGCCGGGCAAGGGAGATGATATCCGAGTAACTTACGTCCCGCTAGCTAAACCTTCTTAGTGGCCCCCAACCCATCCTCTTCCCAATGGCGTCTTGAAGATTTCTACTTTCCTTGCTCCTAATCTACTCTTCTCGCCGAAAATGTCCTCGACATGCCTGACCGGACGCTGTGCCGCCTCGCTCTCAAAGCAGCTTCCCACCAAACCTCCGACGCCCGGCCTAGCCTGAACCTCGCTGACGTCGCCACGGACTGTACTAAAAGCCCAGACTGCTAAGACTAGCCCCAGAATAGATAAAAGGAAATTCGACGCCACCAGTGCATATAAAGGCTCCAGAGGCACCCTCGCCACCGTTTTCTCCATACGAAATTGCGCCTCTGTCGCTGGACTAGAAGTCATGGCACTCCCGCCGAGGGATAGTGCGGCGAGGCTATACTTAGTAGCAAAGCTATCCGCTATTATACCTTGGCTGAGTTGGCTAACCAGGCCCCAATGCTGAATGACAGCGTCAGAAACGGTTTAGCGATGTGAATGAAGCATTTGGTCCTTAGTATGATGCTGGCATGGACGTGTTACTCGGCGATGTTATGAACCGCATAATACTCTTATTGGTTGACGTATATTACTCAGTGTCCCAGACGGTGGTGTTGCACGCCACCACAACAATGGTGGCGGCGAAGGATTCTATCGCAATTCCCGGGTCACTTGTGAAAGCCGCCTTATCTCCGTTATTCTGGTTGACGCTCACATTTTCTTGCGCTTGACCTCTCATGGCAGCACTGCTGTAATATTTGATGGTCATCTAGTTGATAGAGTTGCCGGCAGTTTCGCCTTCGAATGCGATGAATGAGCAGTTCTCCAGGCCAGAATTCTGGGTAGTACATTCTTTTGTGATGGGTGTGCAGACCAAGAGAGGGCCCAGGTGTGCACACAAAAGTCGACGTCATAAAGACCAGTCCGCGCCGGAACGCCCAGGTACGCAAAAGTCTTCCCGTTCTCCGTCTATATACGTTTTCACTTCGCCATCTATCGACGAGTTCGATAGCAGTGTATGCAAGACGGCCCATCAGGGTAGTGTTGGCCACTTGTACAAACAATGTGCAACCTTTTGTTGAGATTCTCCGAACTAGAAGCAGTCATCATCCCGTACTCAGGGTAGCTCACATTATAACAATAGTAAGTAGTTTTGCTAAGCAGTTAAAACTCGTATTTGGTGTTGTTGCGAGCGGGGAAACCTTGTGCTATTGTAAGAGATTTCGAAATCACAGGTCCGGATCTCGACAAGCAAACACCACAGCAGATACGAAGAAGCTTTAAGAGTACATGGCAACTGAATCCGCTGTGGGATTATAACAGGGATTTGCGGGCGGAAAATTTTAGGAACGGTTGGCTTGTCGACTTTGATACATCTTACACTCTACTGCATGATATTTACAGCACTCTCCCTCCAATTGAAGTTACAGCGACACGGGGAGGAGATGAGGTAAAGTTTGACGAAATGCCCGAGAAGGTAGGCATAGGTGAGGTTTCACGGAGAAAAACGATACAGTTTTCGATAAAGACTGAAAGAATTCAAATACGAGGAGCGTCAAAGAGTCAACTAATCCCCAAGGAAAAGGCGTAAGGAGACATTTTTCACAATACAGTCATGATGCCTCTGCCTGTCTCGCAAGTGTTAGCAGAGTAATACTGCTGTTTCAGCTCAAAAATCACGACTTCAATAATATTTCTTGAGATTCTTTAACCTGTCATTCAAACAATTAAAGGTGTCTAAATCGATTATATAATTATACGATTGCGGAGAAACTAGGTAGCCCGCTTTGGACTACCTACTTATTGCTCCCACATATCCCCATATAATAAAGGGTTCCAACCTTAACATTAGCTTGTCTCCTATACAAGTATATTTATTATATTCTATGAATGCCTTATGATAGAAACACTCTAGCTATAATAGGAAACCCGTTTTAGAAGACATGATTGGAAGATTAAAATGCTTGTAGATGCGTGTGAGTGATATGCATCCCCTTCCTCCTAGCGTAACCATAAGCGCTGATGGACGGCTCCTGAAGCAGGCTGCGCCAGTGGTCGTGGTAAGCTATTTCATCCTAAATTCACCGGACGCTGGCTCTGAAACTAACTCCCATCCCCTTTCTCCTTAGCGTTGCAGGGCTTTGATTTTGTGATATCTGACATCTCTTTGCTGGTTGAATCCCGATCTTCTATATATCAGACTTCCCAACACTAGATTTTCAATCTTCAAATGTTGAGCTTGGTGCCCCTCTTTCCGCCTTCCTCTGTCGTTCTATGTTCTTCAAGTTAAGCGGCGGACGGCGAAACCATGCCTACCCTAGCTAATTGGCATGACTCGAAGTGCCCTGGCCCCAAAATTAAACTTGAAGACCATAAACCAAACTGCGAGATCAAAGATACCTGTCACTTATTACCGCAATGCAGATTTGTTCCGTACTGCGTAGCTTGTGGTCAGAAGCCACCCCTACATGATATTATCTCTGAGCATAGCAGCTCCAGTACCTTTACTGCCATGCCGCAAGACAAACCTTTCGGCCATATGAACTTGTACTGGCCATCCAGGAGTCTGTATCGCGGTTCAACAGATTCGGTCACTTCTGACAAAGCAAAACACGAACAGGCTTTGTGTAACATCTATCCCACTACCTTGTTGCCGGGCCAGTTTAGACAAGCCTTGCTGTCGCCGACTGGGCGTGCGTTCAAGCACACTCGCTCAACTTCCATGGAACCCTACTATCCTGTTCATGTCACACTCGAAACGTACGAAGATGATAACTGTCCAGAATATGAAGCTTTCTCATATACTTGGGCCGGGGAGCATCCAGAGGATGAAGGACAGCATTTGTGTTGTCCAGTGTACATAGGTCAATCCTGGAACGTCCTCATGCAAACAAGAAACTGCTGGGAGTTACTTCGCTTTGCTCGGCTGCCCCGAGCCACCAGACATGTGTGGGTAGATGCATTATGCATTAATCAGGACAATATAGAAGAGAAGACCCAACAAGTTGCTAAGATGGGTCAGATATACAGAGAGAGTTCGAGAGTGGTGGTATACTTGGGACCAGACCTAGCCGTGAAGCCAGAACGTCGTTTCCCCAGACGCCATCACTTCGATCAACTTGCAAGCGGTGAAATCCGACCCAAAAGCGCAAGTGGTTCTCTTATGGACTTTGACTTGGAAAGACTATTCAGAAGGCGGTATTTTGCCAGACTGTGGGTAATCCAAGAATTAATACTCTCCTCTAAAGCGATAATCCGCATCGGTGATATCGACGTCTCAATTGACTCTATCATAACGAAGAGATTAGAGAACAAACAAGGATGGGATTGGGCAAAGACGCCTGCAGCATGGTTCCAATACGTGTCACGGCAAACTTTGGGAAGTGATCCCTGCGAAGCTTTGCAGCTTGTATCGAACACCAGTTGTTCCGATTCACGAGACCGTCTATTCGGAATTCTGGGGCTGATGGACCCCGAGTACATCGTAAATCAAGGGGTTCAAGCTGACTATTCTTTATCAAGTCAGCATATTTGGATCGGATTTTTCGCCCATTGTCTACTTCGATTGGATATCGTCTGGTTTCTAGCACATGCCGCAGGGCCTCCAACATCATCTGAAGGCCAAAAAGTGGAGTCATGGGTACCTTCATGGGTGCCGGATTGGACATCGCTGCTCACATGGCAACGGTTTCAGCGCCCCATGTTATCTTACGAGGAAATGGCTGATGAAATACGCCGTGTACTGGCTACAGAAGAGCCATCCTATAAACATTCTACTGCATCTGTCCGAATGGCACCTGATATAAGACGGCTCATCACTGGTGTTGATATTGAATCTCGTACACATTGGAATCAGGGAGCAGTCGTAGATGCAAAGACAGGAGCCTTGAGTCATATCCAGGTCATTCATCTCTTTGCTATTCCGTCAAGTCCGCAGCTCCGGACGCATCTTAGGGACTACGGAGTATATGAAATCGACTTGTTTGGTATGCACTGGCTTAAAGAAGATGAAAGTCCAACAAAGGAGCAACTAGGAGATAGGTTGTGGTCGTCTCCAACACAACGGCTTTATTTAGTTAGCCAGCAGGCTCTTGACAAGAAAATTTCTCCCCTGAACGATCATTTGTACGTACAGTATACCAACCACGGTCTACAATTCCTTATTTTACGGGACTTTGGGGACTCGCTGTCGTTCCTAGAACCCCGACTTGGCCCAGCGTGCTTCAGTATAGGAGATCGCCAAAACGTCTACCTGGTCGCAGCGATACCATATTTGTTTCTTAGCTTCGGGTTTTCGCGGGTTCATGATTCTCAGCCCACTAGCTGGAAACCCCTGTCTATTGAAGACCTACCACGATTATCTACTGTTGGTGGATTAATTGACAGCATATGTTTTGTGTTAAATGCGAGTCTCCAGTCCCATCATGGCTGGCGGTATAATCGCTTTCGCTCGGAGCAAGATTATCTCTATCGAAGTTTCTTTGGAGAAGCTCTGTTAAAGAGATCCTGTATTAATGAATTCTTTTGGGGTCACATATTCGCGGATGCGAAGAACTCAGATTTCTTGCCGTTATATTGGGAATTATCAAATGAAATCCTTCTTCCAGATTCCTGTTCCAATGAGAAACTTGAGAACTCCTACATAGCCTCAGTCAAACAGAAGTTTGGTCCAGTAATTCGGAAGAATTATCTGCAGCTTCAGTTCCAGGCAGATGAGTCGGAACACTTTAACCGGTACTATAACAAAATTTATGGACCGAAAGAACTCAGAATGGACGCGTATGATATAGAGTGGAGCTACAAGGGTTCAATTTGGTCGAAGTTTCCACCAAGCAGCTCAATAAGTAAAGGTCGGCTTGGGCCCCGTGAGTTTATCTACATAAGATTTAAGAGAAGCCTAGTATTGTCAACAATCAGGAAAGGGGGTCATATCATTGGTATGGCCAAATCAATTATATGGCTGCGTGACGTATTGGGTATAAATGACTTGGGTGAGTTGCAAAAGAGACTGGCCGATACTCAAGAGAAGCTTCATCACTTGAAACTTGAGCAAGCGGAATTTGCGGTGGATGGCGGCATTAGCACTATCAATATACTTTAGCTAGGTTTCGTGTTCACCCACGCGGACAAGCGCTCTTCGAAGTCTGAACGTATCAAGTCACTTTGAAAATAGAGTTACTCCTGGGATCCGGTTTGGACGATAATGGGAAACAGCTTCTCAGTGGCACTAAGGATCAAAGACAGAAATACACAGAAACTCATAAAATCCTCACCTGATCTGGGGTGCCTAGATGCCATCGACTAAACAGCCGGAATTGCATAGATTCATTCAATTAGACCAACATTCATAACAGCCACACAAAACAAGGTCCCGCGAGGAGACGTTAGTTTGGATGATGTCCGCGAAGGAAACCCCTTTACCACCTGCGTACGATAATTAACTTTGTTGAGTGTACAACTGTTCGTAAATAATGATAAACCTTCCAGTATTCTGTTCGTGATGCATATTTGTTAATTAATAACTTATGTGAAATGGTGAATATCCATACAGTAAATGTACATATCCCTGAACTCCATGCCTCTCCCTAAATACATCATAAATTACAGGTCCTTCCAAAGCTCAGTATCCAATGTCTTTAGAATTGACTCTCCATTTCTAATCCAAGCATCATGTTCCGCAGATTATTCCTCGCGCTCCACATAATGTTCTCTGTTGTTCCCTTCTCTCGCACATCGGTGTTGGTAAACCCCTGGATGTCACTGTCACCACTTAGACGACCTTTCGCGCGATGATGAAAGAAGACAGGCGGTGTAACGCTCAGACACTTGGCGCGAAGCCCATCTAGGTTGCCTGAAGCACCGTCTCGACAGAACGCGGCCAGCGCATTATCAAACGCCCCCCCTAAGTGGTCGATAGATAGGTCGAACAACACTTTGCGAGCGCCACTCTGGGAGAGGGCGTACGCAAAACTGCAGATCGGCCCCCCGCTAACGTGGACCCATCGTGTAAATGCCGGGTGGCTAGCGAAGTCCACGAGGCCTGTAAGCTTGCCGGGCGGCGGCAACGTTTGGTCATTCAATATGGTATATTTAGGATGTTCAGGCTTCCCTTCGTTCTCAGGTAGTTGTTCGGGAAACACTTCGCCACAGCTGCCGTCGATATCAGCATGTTGATTCAGTCTAACATCGCGATGTCCAGCATATACATGTTGGACGCAATGCTAATTATGTAGACGATCATCAAGATTCAATAGACTTACTGGCCAAGCCACAGGACATCCCAGGAATCGCCATATGGTGAGGATGATGTTTTGCCGGGCGGCATGAAATTGCGCGCACCTTTAGCGACCTCCTTAAGCTGTGTCTTCAAGCGAACATCCCTATGTAACAATTTAGCCGCCATTAGCCTCTCCCCTAGCACGTCACCATAACAAAGTACCAACTTACCAGTCCATATCATCTTCTATGATAAGAGCAGACTCGAGATCCTCCTCAACTATCCTGCAGTGCATTCGTTAGTCCGAGTCCTCACTGAAATCCCAGTTTTTGCTTAGCCCATGCCTTCGTATGGCATTCATGTGGCCTCTCCAGCTCCCCAGATTCGTCTCCATCAATGCCTTTCTGTCGACTCCAGGGGGCACCGCTTGATCGGGAATAGATTCGCCCCTAACACCATCCATGAATTCAACATGGAACCCAGTAAGGGCGCTCGTCAAGGCGAACGCATCGCGTTTGTCCGTCCGCTCTGGCAGGCCGATAGCGAAGATCTTGGAGAATCCTAGTGTACGATTTATGGTAGGATCATCATTCGTAAGATGTGGATTTTCCTGTAGTATCGCCTCTGAAGATCTGGAAGCGACAAGAAAACCAAACAAAGCCAAAAATGCCAGAAGACCAAACCAGACCCGACGTGATGATTGCCGCGTGGCTAGAAGGCCGCCCATTTCCGACTCGGAGTCGTTCTGCGCTCAAATGAAAGGATGTGAAAAAGAAAGTGTTTGAAGGCCAGGGGTTTTCAGAGTACGACAAATTGGTCACATACTTGCTTACCATGCAAGCCACAAGAGTCCTGGGGGCGGCCCCCCGCTCCGAGGATGATTTTCATTGTCACCTAATAACGATGCAAAGGTGTGTGTGGTACAAAGAAAAAGCGCCGTCGATGCTACGCCACTAGATGACAATCCACTAAACTTTGAGCTGTGGAGTTCAAACGCCGCATCATGATACTTCATTATACCTATTAGCGATTTCAATATTACCACCCGACGCTCACCACCTTCCAACAGGACAACCCGCCCATTCAACTGATAGTAACTCTCTACTTTTTTGTCTCATCTTTTTGACAATTCTTATAGGTGCTTTGATATGCATTATATGTATTTAGAACCCCGATTTTCATAGAGACTCGTGTATGCTATTGGCTGACGGGCTGGAGGAGCGCTAACCGCCGACCAATGATGCCAACCAATGAGCCTCAGCCGCAATGCACGAACAACTAACAGTTACTGCGCCGCCACCAACATACATAAACAGAAACCATTGCGAGAGCCATAGGGCACCGAACTACCTATGTCCTAGCCCACCTGCGTCTGCCACTCTTTTTAGCTGGGGATGCTACCAATTTCCCATTTATAAAGTCAACATAGGTATTTCACTTTGGTTAGATTTAAAGCAAGGGCTATACCTCTGCGTGACTTTAATGCTTGGGCATCTGGCTGCTTGTACGTAGAAACTAATTAACTGCGTCGGTTTTTTTTTTTTACTGTGATGGCATAAATATTATACCACCTAAAAGTCTAAAAGTTATACAAGCACTTAAGTATACACTTGACTTTGCAAACAGACACGTCTTCTACGTCTTATAACTTAGTGCCACGGAATACAGGACCTAAGAAAGCACTTGGGCTGGCTGCTTCATCTGATTAATTCTATGTATATCATCTGTACTGGCGGGAAATTGTGGCATCTCCAGCCAAAAAGGGTGACAGACGCAGGTGGGCTACTTTGTCCAGCTACCCCTGGCATTTGCTCACTTCTAAGCCTATGTAGGAGTTAGGACCAACAAAACGGACGGCGAAGAAATCCTCCATGGTAATCTTAGCAAATAGTCAATTTGCGTGAGGGTTTCAGTTCTAAAAACGATGCAACGTAGATCCGAGTCTATGGCCTAATATGGTATGATATTGCGACGCCCGCTCCCGAATTAACGACGGCCCTCAAGCCTCTGAAGTTCAAGCCAAGTTCATTTGTGTTTAGCCCTAACATCTGGAAGAAGTCCGCCCCCATTACTCCTGGCTCCCGGCCTCGTCTGATGTCTTTTCCCTTAGTTCCTAATGTATCGGATGCAGACTCTATGGTTACGTGCGAGTTCAGCAGAAGTTTGGTCCAAAAGACATGCGTTTCTTAGCCGTGTTCTTCTTCTCGCTACCATCCCTTATACACGGTAAAGATGCTAGTTTTGTCTCTCCCGCATATCAACACTCAACAGGCACTGGTAAATATGGGGCGGATAGTCAATGGCCGCTGGGGTCCACACAGGTCGTAGCATTTTCGACAACTTGGGACGAATATAGGCTCGAGTTCTGGCAGCAGGACTTGGCCAGCGGTGCTAAGAAGTCGTCAAACTTCAACTATACTCGTAAGATGCCCGTGGATTCTGGACTACAACTTAGTACTGACTGGTATTTTACTCGGATGCTAATAATCGGTTTCAGAAACAGCTGGCCAGAAGACCCCCCAGAGCTTTCAGTGGACTGTCCAAACTTACGAATTACAACTCTCCAGCTCACCAGTTTTCTTCTTCTGGCTGTATAACAACGACAACTCGAGCTTACAGCAAACCTCAGCGTACTTTAATATTACCATCGATGGTACTTCTTCCGCTTCAGCGAGTTCGAGCAGACTGAGTTCGCTGCCTACCTCGAGTGTCTCGATAGGGTCGACCACCACCTCCAATGTCGTTTCTAGTGTTTCCACATCTTCTGCGCCTATTTCTAGTCCCTTAGGCACGCCAGATACTTCCAAAGGGCTATCGGCAGGTGCAGCGGCGGGGGTCGGGGTTGGTGCTGCACTTGGAGGGATATTATTGGGCGTAGCAGGTTTACTGTACTGGAAGAGGAACAAATCGCGGCGGCAACAACGTTCTGAGCTGCCAGATTCCCAGCTCATGGGATATTCAATTGGATCACCCGAAATTGTAGTACCGATTAACCAACACAACACGAAGCCTGCCGAAGCACCCTCTCGTGGCGATCTCTCTCCAGTCGAATTAGGATGATGATTAGTTCGCTGCGTCACGTTGGCTTAGAGTCCCGGATCTTCTTCCTCTTTGTATATAATCAATGACTATATTCTGTTCTATTCATATCTCAATTTCCCACTTGAAATTATAAATGAACAGAGACAGTATCGAATCCTAGCTATTGTACTTGCTAAGTTCACTAATAGCTCCCCATGCAGCATGATTTGCTGTAAGAGTAATTATATAGTGCTCCGACACATGCATTGCGTCACAATCACCTTAGAGAATTATTTTAGCAGAGACAGTCCGGGTGGACTTACCTAATACCCCTGAGCCGTAGCTAAGGAGGTACCAAGACCAGTCACTTCAATGGGGGATTACTCGATTGAATCAACCGAACTAAATCGAAAAGACGAAGGTGAAAGATCAAACTAACATCAAGTTAGTAGCTCGCCCTCCGATGCAGCCCCTTCTTATCACCTAATCATCTTATACACATAGCTAGCTTCATATGGGCTAATTTTACAATCAGCTAATACTCGAATGCCTTTAGCCACCTTCGACTCGATACGATAACTAGAACCTATGTTGACCTTAACTTAAGGTGTGGAACACCATCTTTATTAAAAATGGTATTCCTGTTCGATCCTACCTATCTGGAAGCTGGTCGTTCAATAAAATTAAACTACGGTCGTAACTGATAATAAATGTAGGCTTATGACATCAATGCCGCCGCGAATCATTGTGTACCTTCTGGAAGGAAGAGACAATGAAATCCCGATCGGTCTACGGGAAGAACAAATCTTATGTCTACGTGCAGCTGCTCAGCTAGGGACTAGGAACCCTTTAAACAGCGAGTAGAGGTTGAAAATTTGTCGCTAAAGAACGTCAATGCAGATACTTTTGACGTGGTTAGTATAGACCCCTACTTACTCCTACATGTGCTAATGATCGTCCTCATCAATACTTCTCATTGCAGCAGATAGTACGAAGATTCGCGTGACTCTTTTAGTAGATGTCGCAAGCTGAAGGCGGATCTACCACATGACCGACCAGGTGAGAGTGCTGGAATGTTTCAGGCTAAAAGATGTGCCTGACACTTTCAGAGAGGGACACATGCGTGACTGCGAGCTCGGAACAGTCGAGGACACACGCAATAATAATAGTGGCAAAGACGAAGACGTTGACGTCGTTACCAATCCCGCTCAATAACGATATATGTCAAAGATAAGTGCCCAGAGTGAATAGAGAGACCTGCTTGAAGTCGGGAAGATAGCCGTTAGGGCTCAATAGAGTGATCAATTGAGTTCTGAACTACTTAAATCAAGGGGGGTGTTCAGTGACTTATATACACAAAATCCACTCATTCTACACTCTAGGGTAGCCGTGAACTAGTTTCCTGACAATATAGAAGGATCGTCCGTCGACGCCGACAAGTGAGAGACGGACTCATACTCGGGCTCGTCAGGATCCAAAGGTAGGACATTGTTCCATGAGGCGTATATTTTGATGACAATATCGCCCAATTCATTCCACCGGAGATTGACAAGAATAGGAGTTAGCAACTTGTTACAGATAATTTGATTGCTAAATATAACGTGACGAATGACGAGACACATTCTCATCCTTTACAATATCTCATCAATTGAATGCAGGATCGGACACTTTGCAACATTACTAAAGTGTTGGCCGGCTACCACGATTATGGCAGTTGTTAGCAAAGCCAAGAACCAGTGCGTTGTATACCTGTTCAAACTCAGCCGAGCTGGTTTTAAATATTGAATATAAAGGTAGCTAGATCATTCAAGTATATAATAATACTGATAATCTAACATTTCCAGGTAAGCCTAATGGTACGTAGCCTATAGCTTGTCATAATATCCTCCGGCGTTATGACCCCTGGACGCCAGCACGGAAATTCGAGTTGGTAGAAATACCCGAAACCGGCTATCGTAGTTGTCACGCAGGTCAAAATGCAAACCTGGATCGGGACAACAATCAGTCCCCGCGATATAAAATCTTCAGCGCCCGTTAAAAAAGACTTGCTCTCCAAATTTCATATTCTCTTACCCGAAGACTGTTCGAAGAGGAGATCTTGGGCAACATAGCCCTCTTGCTCACCTTCGCCTGCTTGATCCTTTGCATCTACGCTTCATACAATGGGTAAACCCTTCACCCCAAGCATCGACCAGACGGTGTCGCCCGCCAACGACGGCACCACGCTCCGCGTAGCTTTTCCGCAAGCCAAAGTTACCAAAGCGGCTACCAACCTGACCACTGAAGAGGCTAAGCCAACACCGACGCTATCCATTGCTGTCGCAGCATTAAAATCGGCACCCAGCACTAAATATATCGTCGCCTGTCTCGACCTAGATGCGCCGTTTCCATCTTTCAACTTCATGAGCCCTATTCTACATGGCTTACATACTGACCTCGTTGCCGGAGCCGCTGACGGCGATGGCTTTGCCCCGCTCGAAGGTGGCATTGAGTGGACGGTGCCGTACGTAGGACCCGGTCCTCCCAAGCCCAGCTCACCACATCGCTACATATTCATGGTCTTTGAACAACCTGAGGGACTGGGTGCTGCCGAGATCAAAAGCCGGCTCGGCTTCGGCGAGGAGGTGGGCATCTGGCCTAGAATCCGATGGGAAGAGGAAACTTTTGAGAAGAAGTTGGGCCTTGGCAAAGTACTAGCAACGACCTATTACCTGACCCGTGCTTAAATATTCCAGGGTAGTTAGGACTTGGGCAAGGAGGCTGAAGGGGTCGTGGGATTTTCTATACTATCCTAGCACGGAGTTATCCGTTTCAAGACCGCTTCGGCTCCGGGGCTTAAAAGTAACACAGTCACATAAGTCACGGAGCCGAATCGGCCTGATCATAGCACACAACATATTCGATAAATGCAATCAACTAGGCAGCCATTGGCCCATTTATTTCCGACGTGCAATCACCATATTGGCGAACGACCATCTAGGCTAATGGCTAATATCATAATGCTGTGCACGCTGCAGAGGTGTTTCAACGAGGCCGATGAAGAATAAAAAAATCACTGGGAAAGATGGCGGAGAAGCTTGAGCGAGATCATGAGGATGTAAAGAAGATCCAAATGTCCATCGCCTTAACAATATACGCAGGGAAGGATATATCTGCACAGTAGTAATATCGTATTCAAAGAAGACCGACGGTGAGGACATCAAGTTGTAATATTATCTAGTAGAGCTTCCGACTACGACCAATACGCAGCCCGATCACGACGTTGAAGTCGAGATCAAAGCACACATAGTTTCGAAGATGACTCAACAGGTATGCAGGTATGTACGGTAAAGCGACGTGCGCGGCCGCCTAAGATGCTCAACATGGCAATACATAATAACGTGAGTGGATATTATGTGGTGTAAGCATCGATACTCAGATATCACCCCCCTTACACCAGGAAACCGAAACCAATCACTTACTTACCTGCTTATCTAGGCCAGTAGATGACTACTATTCAGATCAACCTTAAGCTCGCTAAGGTAGGTAGCCGTAATACTAAGTACTGAAGACAAGCAGTCCAAGACGGGATAGTCCATGGTGAGTAACATTCACGAGAACTAGGCTTTAAGGTCAAATGATCACTGGGTTTATTTCCTAAAGATATAGCAAACATTGTATACGACAACCATAATTCCTAGACGTGCAACGGGGTACATTACAGCCTCTATCGGAACTAACTTAGAAATTTATGCATACATTGTATAAGTTCAAGGACTATAGTAACAGTGAACGCAAATAAGCAGAAGAGAAGACCAATCGTTACAAATACTGTGTTTCACCTCAAATAATCTGGATTCGTCTGGTCTTCACGTTTTTAGACCAGTCCACGCCCTTCTCTCGCTGATTAAAAATACCAATTCGTATATACGCGCTCTCTCTAACCTTCTTGAGAACGAGGCAATGCTTTGTTGTACTTTCCCTTTGAGTCGTTTGTGACACAAGTAGGCAATAGAATAACTCGTCGGGAAATAACTCGCCAGGACAGATTTCCTCAGATGCTCCACCGACATCAACGTCAAATACGAGCTCATGGCGATCGCCGGTTCGGAGAGGATAGTTGTAGGGCTGATGTTCGAATCGAAGATAATAAGTCTGGGGTTCAGTTGGGTCTATAACGAAAGAGACCTCCGCGAGAGCGCCCTCGAGCCGCAGAATCCCATCCGATACCTGACCGAAAGGATTCCGATCCGATTGCGGGGTACATTTTGCCTCGATAATAGCAAAACGAGCATCAGCCTTCGGCAATGGTTTTCGCCTCAGTGAATTGCGGTCTAACATTTTGCCTGGGTGATCTCTCGGAATAATAGAAGCCCACGACCAAGTCGGCATGGTAAGTCCAGGCTCTAAGAGCCGGCGGCATTTGACACTCCGATCACGTTGCCACAGTAAACCGTTGCAAAGGTCCTTATACCATAGACCTGCTACATATGAATCCTCAAGCTTTTCAGCGAAAAAGCTCGCAAGTCCAGCTAATGCGTGGAGGCGGTCAGAATCATATGTGAGTCTCAGACCAGAATATGTCCATACGATGCTATCCCACTGTTCATGCACCCAAAATACATCTAGCTGCCCAAATTTTTCTTTGAAAAGAATCTTAGTATACGGATGTTTCCAGCCGAATGGCAGAAGTACTTGTCGATGATCAATGGATTCGTAGTAGCCGCATTCACAGCGCAGAGCTTCTCGGCATTCCCACACGAGCTCCTCTCCATGAAAGTGTACAGTTCTGGGCGACAAAACGGTCTCTTGATAAACCCATGCTCTACTGAGCAACGGAGCACTTTCTCGAGAATTCTCACATACTTGGCGCATAATGTCATGAGCCTGTTGAGCAGCTTTTCGGACAAATATATCCGTCTTTATCAAGTTTACTGGTATGTGTCGAAGCTTTTTTCCAGTTGACAGGGTTGTATGATAATTTTCCCGTTCGACATCATCATCTCGCTCTCTAGAGCAAAGACAACCACCACGACCATCGGTAGATGCAGTTGCTGATAATGTGAGATGTGAATGAAGATATGTCTCCGCCATTCGTGCTGATTCAATCTCCCAGTCAATGGGGGAGTCTTGTATGATACATAGACTATCGATCCATATGAATTGAATACCGAGCTCGCGAGTAATGAGAATCGCATCTTGGAAAGTCTGACCTAGTTTCGTCCAAGGTATCTCCTTACAATGGCCGGAGAGCGATGCCTCTGTTGTCCGAAGGGGAGTGTATTCTCCATTTCCCCAACAGTGGCTTAAAGTGACGTACTTCGCTCTCCTACCCCTGGATTCCAGGAGTTTAGGTGCTGTATCTTTGGTGCCGACGTCGATCACACGCGTAGGCAGCTCCTGCTCAGCGAACCTATTGCAATAACTATTATGAGAAGAGCAGCAATCGGCAAGCTGTGTGTTAATGAATTTGACACAGTACTCTACTGTAGGGCGTAATGCTATATGCGGGACTTGTCCGATAACTATCGACCGAGTTACCCTCAAGGGCTTACTCGTTTCTGTATACAGTTCCAAGTGACACGCTAAGTCAGAGTACTCGTCGATGACTAGCTGGAGCGTAAACTTAGGTCTGAGGTAAATCGTAACCTTGGTTGCATCCCCCATGTTGCCTCTCTGCTCAGCGGCGCCAAAAATAAGCTGGCAGTATTGACAATTTGTGGACATCTTCAATTTGCCTAGTTTTGTCTCAATGAACCTTCTTGATTCGATTTGTTCTCGCAGTTTTTTCTTGTATTCTGGGAAATACCTCCAGCCAAGGGTTAAGCAAACTTGACATGGCGCTTGTGAACAATGAAATTTCTCTTCACGCGTTTGAGGATCTTGGTCCCAACATTCGATGGCCGCAAAGGTAGCATCAGGTGAGTCGTCTTCGACAAGACATTCATGCTCATAATCATCATCTGTAATCCTCTGACTCTGATCCAGAGAGCTACTCGTCAGGTGTGTAAATGTCGATGAAGCCCCTCTGAACGGAACGTAGGAGAAACTAGTCAGATGTTGCTCAGAGAACTGACGAAGGGGAGAAGGAGTTGGCTCCTCCACAACCTCATCAGAGTCATAGATGTCGCCGCTTTGTAAATTTGCCGTACTATGATCCGTGACCAAACGTATTTTTTTTCTGGTGGGGCCGGCGTGCCCAGCACCATTATCCTCGTCGACAAGGGCATGCTTCTGTCCATCGAAACAACCCTGCGTATTGGTCTGCTTGCGCATGGCCATTATTTCTATAATCTTTGCAGACTTCGCTCGTAGTAATATTGTTGATAGACCCTAGTAGTGCGTAGGTGCGAAATCCTAAGAGTAGCGGGTCAGATCTCGGCGGTTCGTTTCTAGTAAAGCAGATGACTATATTTCCAATAATTTAGACGCCAAATGGTAATCGTACGTCTAGATAACTAAGTCGGAAATCACGTATCGTACACTTGATATCTTCAGGGGTAACCATGAACACGTACCTCTGCAACTTATTAGTCCTGAGACCTGCAGTGTCTGTCGGTACCAAAGTTCGTGTTTTCTGAGACTGAGCGCTGCCGATATTGATTTGAGGCGTCGAAGAGGGATTGTAAATGAATTGAATTGGCAGAGAATTCAAGAATAGCAATGACCTGGAATTTTTGAGGTCAGGATCGAGCGACTAGAGTCTTGCTGGCTTCGTTTGGTTGTATGGTACTCTGTACTGATAGGGGCTGGGTAAGTAGTCTTGGAAGGGCATCTAATTCATGCACAAATAGTTTAAGGTAAAAGCTGGCGATTGTCCTCAGAGGCCAATGACCTATAGTCTGGTTAGTTCCGCAATGATAATGCAAAACCTTGGGTTATCTTATGATATCAAAAGATATAGGGGGAAATGAGCATGACTTACTGTCAGAGGGGCGGTTATATATATACGCCGCTAGATGGTCGAGCAGGTTATTCCTCTGCAGGGCTTAATCTTAGTCCTTTATATATCCTTGGGTAATGGAACTCAAGTTCGGCGCAACTCAGGGTCAGAAAGCTTCTAAGAATAACTCAACGGTCGTATAGCAGCTTCGCGCGGCCACTCATAGGTAGGCATACTGGTAAGGCCCAGGCACCAAGCCTCATTCATATTGACACAACAGTCGGGGTGGCGCGGGAAAATGCAACACGATAATGTGAAGCCGGATATTGCGAGGGACGGTACGAGGGACCGCATATTTAGAATTACACGACATCAGTATATATATGTCCAAGTGGTAAGACTTTGCGAAGCCACTTAATTAATTACTTGCCTATTTACCTAGGCCAGTAAACGATCACTATCCAGACTAGCCTCCAGCTCACTAAGGTAGGCAACCGTAATGCTCACTGCCAAAGGACAAGTAGTTCAAGAAAGGATAGTTCATGAAAAGTATTATTCACGAGAACTAGACTCTAATCTACCATCCGGTGAAGCGGGATCACTACGGCCTTATCCTACGTACTCCATTCCTCGATACCTTGATCCCGAATGTAACGCAACGTATGATCCGCATGCTAGGATATGCCATCGCTCCCACGCCCAAATAACGCATCGTCATACGCCGTGAAATGCATAGAACACTCCAATTTCTTTTTTAATTCTGCCCAAAAAAACATAAGCAACGAAAACCGGGACCGTTGATCCTATTTCCCCATGTATTGTATATCGTGCGAATAGTCCACACACTAAGAAGTCATGAAGGGCCACACTTTCATTTTTCGCTCAATATCAACCACGTTCTAGGTAGGCTGTTGAGCAGACGGTCTGTTCCCGAGATCCTGAAAGCCGGCAAGGACGTCTTTATCGACGTTTCCCAACCACTCCTGAAATGTCTGTTCGCCAACGGTCTGTGCAAGGCCCTGTAGTCTCTCCTTGACAAACGCGTAAGAGATGACAGATCGGACCGGATCCGTGATGTACAGCTCACGCTCCACAACATCCTTGGGGGTATCCCACTCGGTAGGGGGTGGCTTTTCGGTGGTATATAGCCCATCATAGCCAGGGCTATCGTCATCCCAAATCTGGCATATTACACTGGTCCACATGGACAGATAGTCTTGTAGCTTCCGTAGAACGAGACCGGCCATGGGTTGAGGAAGCTCAAGCAGACGCGTGACGGCGAGTAGGTTTAGCTTGAGCCGGTCGGGCTCCGCCATACTATCGAAGCATGAGAACCACTCACCACTCAGCCAATCCCATACACTCTCGATGTGGTCCAAGGCTCCGAGCATAGCCACAAACGTCGAAGGATCTGTTACGGCAATGCGAGAGAGAATTGTGAAGTAGCTTGTCAGACTAAAGTTAGAAAGGCGACTCTTTTTTCTCTTTGGCCCGGATGTCTGGTTGGCTTCGTAGGTATCACGAATTCCCTCAAGAAGATTTTTAAAAAAGCCGACTTCCATTACGTCGCGCATCAGTAACTGGAACCCTTGGTCTCCACCGAGCTGATGAGATAGGCGCATAGTCACTTCAATATACTTCGTGGTCATGTTCACCTGGTCGTGCCCCTTCGCTTCCAGGGACGCCAAGAGTGCTTTCAGAAGTGGTTGACGATAATGGTCCCCTAGCAGTGTCTGAGGGGCTAAGGTGATATAAGAACCGACGATTGCGATACATACGTGAGCGTGATCGTTTTGAGCTGCAAGTTGTTTGATGGCAACGCTTGCGAGATTGAGAAGGCCAGGAGATAAGGGAGACTGGCTTTGCTGTAGCAGATGGAGCCAAAGGTCCAACGCTTCGTCAATAAGATAGACATAGATCTCACTACCCTCTTGCGTAGCTTCGGTGATCAATGGTAGTACTAAATGATGATACCGCTGAGAGTCTGTTCTCATGGAGACAACGAGACTCAGCAAGATAGCTAAAACCGCTTGTTTCATTAAGAAACCTAACTCGCCGGCCGAGCTCCAGATGCCAGGCAGCGCATCCATTATCAAACCGCTGTATTGAGTGACGCTGGTGTCCATACGTGTAATAAGACTCCGTAGAGTCTCGATGATTGCTAGTTTTGTCTCGTCGACCTCCACAATCTGTACTAAGCTGATGAGTTCTTTCAGTACATCTGGCGCCTGAGACGCGAAGATGGCTTCGTCAAAGCCAAATTCATCCACCACGACTTTGAACTGTCTTGCAGCTGTGATCCGAACAACAATATCATTATTGGGGTCGTTAGAATTGAGAAAATGTCGGAAGATCTCATAAATCAACGGACGCGTCTCGTTCGAGATCTGCACGGGGACCCATTGACTCAAGAGAATAGCAATACGCCGCCGGAGGATCTGGCACATAGGGATCGCTTGAACTGCGTCATTTGAAATTACTGATTTCAATAGTGCACCAAAATCAAAGGTGCCCTCTACCAAAGCAGCCGACAGGCCCATTGCTGTATAAACAGCCTCCTTGGCAGTAATGCTAGCCTGTGGATCCTGGGCCGTCGCAAAGTACGCCAGTAACGGCTCCAGGAGAAGACTCTTGTGGTGTGTAAGAAGATCTAAGAATAGCTTTTCGGCACATGGTCGAACTTCCCACTCGTAGGCATTACCCTGACTCTCTTCTCGTTGCTCCCATTCCTCTGGCTCTTCTTCCCAGGCGTCCATATCCGCTTTCCTAAACACTAAAAGACGAGTGATGATGATATGCGCCATCTGGTTAATGAAGTCATCTGAGAAGAGTTGTGACTTGATTGTTGCGATTGCCGCCTGCTGCTCTCCAGCGTCATCCTTTGACCGGTACGTGATCGATTGGACTGGGCGGTGCGCCATCCGGACACAGGCTCTCATGAGAAGTAGACCTTTTAAAGCAAGTCTTTCGAGTAGAGGACCCTCGGCCCTGGACTTAGTATCGCTCGAAGAGCCGCCTTGGCGGATCCCTTCTGATTGGTCAAATACTAATGAAAACTCAGCAACGAGATTCCAATAAGAACGAGCAAGCTCGGCAGAGCCAGGAAGAGCGGCGAAACTGGCAGGATGGGAAGATGCCATGTCGATATGCAGCTTTGTGAACTGGAGGAGGTGCTTCCCTAGGGCTGGATACTTGTCATTGACCATGTTAAGTAATTGCCCAAGCTGTGTCTGAGAAAATGCCCAAATCTGGCGAACAACGTCGTCTCTATGAGGAAATGCATATCCGAAGACAAGAAGACGACGGAGGGTTCTGAATGCCATCAGGCTATTCCCCATGGCCGCCATGGCACTTTGCTCATCGCCTTGGCCATTAGTCAGAAAACTCAACCATAGCCTCGTCTTCGCATCGTAGATCTCTCCCAGAATCTGCACGAGCTCGGGAGCGGCAGCTTGCAAGGCCTTCTGAGATTTCAACAAGCGCGCAGTTCCTAATTCCTTCACAATCCGTAGCAGGATCAATAGAGCACCGGCGAGATGCTGATCATCGTCTCGCAGAGTCCGAAGTTGAACGACGAGGTTCTCTAGCGCATCTGGCCATTCCCCAGGGAAATCAATCCGCACAATCTTAGCAACAACGAGAGCGTTATGTGTGGCAAGTTGTGAGTCAGGCTCCTCGATGGAGCCGCGGAATAAATTAGAGCGTATCAGATGCTTCTCGGCTGGTTGGATAGCGTTCTTAATGGTATGGGCACGCCAGCAGCTGTCGATACCGTTCTTCAGCTGGATAATGGCAAGGAAGCGGATCTCTCGAGGTAGGTTGTTGTCGAGGAAAACTGACTGCATCAGAAGAAGTAATCAGTCAGTAAGCGAGCTCGAGGAACCAGGGTCTCTGGATGTGACAGGAGCACCGCACCTGTAGAGTAGGGTAGTAGTCTGTATTACCCTGCCAGGAGCTTAACTGTTGGTCGGCAGCCTGCCGCTTGTGGTGGTCTTGCGAGCTCGAAGCGGACTGCAGGGCGCGGCACAGCTCGATCCGGCTCAGAGGGTTCGCCGCGCCGGGCACCTCGATGCTGAAGTTCATGTTAGTAGTGTTGTGTAGTGCTGTGGTGTTCTGGCGTTGTGGGTTGGTGAAGGCTATATCGGTGATCTGAGGAGCTGGTGTTTGGCGTGGAGAATACGGGATCTCATGATCGCGTTCGAGCCGCAGTTGCAGACGCAGTCTCAAACGCAGTCACAGTCTGGGTTGGGTTTGGGTTCGAGCTTGGGTTTGTAACTTTTGTGTGATCTGCTGTTGGCGGGGAATTGGGCCATATCTAGGCGGGGTGATCTCTTTTAATGGGCTGGGGTTCTTTGGAACAACCTTCCCATTAATGCACCTAAATACGCTACCTGACCTAGAATTCATTGGAAACTGTACAATTACATGTACGTTTTAGCTACTTGCAGTACAACTCAAGCCTTCCATCGGAAGGAGAACAGCATATTTATCGCTTCATGAATATCACACACTCAATGTGACGTGAAAATAACAGACAAAGAGAATTACCACTTTAGGGGAATTCATAAAAATCACCACTACAAATTGACAGTCTGCAAATTAAAAAAAACTTGATAGAATGGAGCGACATTGAGGCGAACGTGTATCTATTAGCTATTATAGATGGCTGAGGCCGGCCCGCACACACCTTAAGTGGCATGGCAGATGCACAACACACAGCAAGCATGAGAGAATTTCCTGACATCGAGGTGTACACCCAAGTCTGGATAACTCTCCGGATTTGGGTCAGCTTTACTACATGTTTTATGAAATTTTGTGGCTCGACTGATCGAGAAACCGATCGCCGACGAATGATTGCTTTCTGGGTATACTGGGTATCAGTAGAAATAGGAAATATTGAGTCGAAACGGAAGGCGTGTCCCGGTGCCTCGTCTGACGAAGCATGCAAAATCAAAAGCGAGTAAAACAAAGTCATATGCCTCTCTTATCATAGCCCAGTCCATGCTTTGCCGGTGGTATTCGCTCGAAAGATGGATTGTCGAACCATTGTAACGAGATGGGGGTATCAGCTCAGAACCAATCTTGGTAGGGTATCTTGAAATGCAGATTCCGTTTCCGACCAATCCCAACAAGATGGTATATCTGTAATGAAAATCATTAAGGTGCCATGACTACGAGTCAGTGGTCACGCGTGGCGCATGCGCCCTAAGCGGCTCGCATTCTATGCGGCGGCGACGACGGGAGCAGTGGCAACAGCCGCAGGCTTCTCGGCGGGGGCCTCCTCGACAGCGGGAGCAGCAGCAGGTTCCTCAACCTTGGTCTCCTCGGTCTTCGCATCGGCGGCAGTCTCAGCAGCGGGTTCGGCAGCAGCCTCGGAGCTCTCAGCGGGCTTGTCCTCAGCAGCAGTCTCCTCAGTCGACTTCTCAGCTGGCTTCTCGGCGGGCTTGCTCTTCTTCACGGTTTGACGCAGCTTAGAGAAGAAAGGGGTGGACTTCTTCTCACCCTCCTCATCCGAGGTAGCCTTCTCCTTCTTACCGAAGGCGAAGGGCAGGGAAGATTTCCGCTTGTCGCTCTTGACCTCCTTCTTGGTCTCACCATTGGTTACCGGAGTAACCTCGGTGGTCTCAGTTGGGACTGTGGCAGGGGAAGCTACTTCAGCAGATAGGGGCTCCGTTGTCTCAACAGCTGGAATGACAGGGGCTGTCTCGGCAACAGGGGCCTCAGCGATGGGAGTCTCTTCCTTTGCGGGAGTAGTAGGGGTAGACTCGCTCTCAGCCTTCTTCTTGCCGAATGAGAGACTACCGAACAGACTGGCACGTTTGGCAGGGGCAGGCTTAGCAGCCTCCTTGGTCTCCTTGGGCTCCTCAACAGGGGCGGCCTCGGTGGTAATAGCCTCTGCGGGGGTAGGCTCAGCCTCAGTAGCCTGAATAATTTGCTCGATAGGGGTAGGCTCAGTAGCAGCAGCTGCCTCGGTCTCCGCAGGCTTGTCCTCAGCAGGAGTCTCCTTCTTTGCCTCCTCCTTCTTACCCAAGAGAGTTCCGAAGATTGATTGCCGCTTGCGGCTGGCCGAGCGGCGCTTGGGCTCCTCCTTCTTAGGCTCCTCCTTGGCCTCTTCCTTCTTCTCTTCCTCTTTAGTCTCCTTGGGCTCCTCAGCGGCCACTGCGGCGGTCTCCTCTTTGGGGGCCTCTGCTGTGGCAGCAGCAGGCTTCTCTTCCTTCTTAGCGGCAGGAGCCGGCTTCAAGGACTCAAGGGTCTGCTTGTAGGCCTCAGATTCCGTGACCGTTGTAGCTAGCTCCTTAGCCTCAGCAATCTTCAGCTTGATCTGCTCGACCCAGTTGTCACGGTCAGCGGCAGTGGGGGCCTTGAACGTATGCTTGTGTCCCTTTGCCGTGAAGTGAAACTTGTTTGAACCATCGACAGCGGGCTCAGAAGCTTCAGACTGTAGTGCGAGTTAGTTATCTTGTACTATCGAATTCGAGTCGCATTGGCATACCAGCTGAATGACACCGACGGGAGTGCTCTTATCAGATTCCTTGGCGTAGAACAAGAGACCCTTTCCAGTTTCGGCGGCCCAGGAGACAACATGGTGGGCCACATCGCTTGTCTTCTCGTTCTTGAGGTAGGTGCTAAGCTTCTCCTTCTCCAGAGCGTCCGTGCCGAACCAGAAATGGTTCTTGGCATATAGCAAGTTCCTGTAATTGAAATATTAATATTTTGAATCCCAACGCAACTCCTGTGGCTGGAACCTACTTGGGGAAGTTAGCTGGGGCACCCTTGTGCTCGAGGGTGCCAGCCTCGACAGGCTTGACCTCTTCCTTTGCCTCCTCGACGGGTGCGGCAGGTGTCTCCTCCGTCTTTGTCTCAACAGGAGCCTCAGCGGCAGCAGGGACCTCCTCAGTAGCGGGCTTCGTCTCAACGGCGGGCTCTACAACCGGTTCCGCGACGGCAGGTGTCGTCTCAGGGACGGCGATAGGCTTCTGTTCTTCGGCCATTTTGTTGGTGTTGGGGGTATCGAAAAGAGAAAAGTATTTGGGTATCACAAGTGGGTATCTCAAAAAAGAGGAAAAATTAAAGCAACTAGCAGTACACTACCAAAGCTCAAAGTATTTAAACTTTGTCTGACGAATCTAGCGTCGTTTGGCAGGTGACGGTGATTAATATGGTCGATAGGGTATAGTGACAAGACGAAGAGATGTCTCGCTGTGTCTGTGTGGACGGGAGTGGAAGAGGGAGGGAGGAGGAGAAAGAGGGTTGCAGCTCCTACCGGGTCGTATTTATTTGTCTCCTGGTCAAGGGGAGGGAGGACGGGAGTACAAGGGAGACTGGCCACCGTGAAAACCACACCACGGCAAGGCACTCACACTGGCAGTGCGCACCGAGCTCTAGTCTAGGCGAATGATGGAGGTGTGAACCACTGTCCCAGCGCTGGCCGGTGCTGTTGAAGCGCGCCAAGCAGATAGCAATTATAAGTATACAGGATGTATAGTACCAGGTGGGGAGCTCATACGAGTGCGCGCCGGGAAGTTTAGCTAGTGCTGCAGGGATCCCAGCAGCGGTCTGGGCGGGGCGCTGGCGGGTCTCCCAATGCCCTTGATTGCCCTGGCCCGTCCTCCAACCCTTGCAATCAAAATTCAATCGAGCCTAACCCCACCAGAGCAATACCACCACTACCTATCGCAGCCCAAGTGCACTTCCCGATGCGGAAATTTCGCTTAAACACCACAAGAGAAAGGGGCAGAAAACCTCATTTCTTGCATTTTTCTTTGTCCTCCGCTTCCCCCTTTTCCACTTTTGTTCACTTACCGTCGGTCCAACGTCAGGAGGTCTATGCAGTCTAGCCCTGTTCTAAAAGCTCGACTACCGAAATCTCCACATCCTTTTACCTAAGTCCAATGCTTGAAAGACCGTCCACCACCTCCTCATTCTGTGCACCTTTGTACGCTTCCTGGGTAGTATCGAAGTCGATCACGAAGCACCTCGGCTGCTCAGGTAGTTAGCCCCCAGTGCTGTTTCCTTGCTTCCCGCCGAACCACACACCAACTCATTTACAATCTGCGCTGATAAGTGGTGCTTCTTATCACGAGGGGGGGCAGAACAAGGGGGACCTACAAGTACAATATGTTGCTAAAGATTCTTGGTTTCCAACCAAGCTCAGCACAGAGGATAATCTCAACGCTTGGGTAGCGTAGTGTGCGCTAGACAACAGCTTATTCCTTGCAAGACGATGGGCAGCACCAATTAACCACCACATGACTAAAACGCCATCTTGAAGTGAAATGTTAGCTGTCGTGATCATCCAAGCTGCTAGCCTTAAGTGGCTGTAGTTCGAGTAGTTTCCAGGGTTACAAGGAAGAATACTTTGCTTCGTCTCACCACAGACGGACAGCGTCCGATTCCCCTACACCATACTGCCCACCGCATACCTATAGCATCTTCTTATTATTATTGTTATAAATTTTGGTAAAAACCAAGATTGTGCGTCGTACTTACGACCTAGTGTATTATTCTACTCCTTTCTTGCATAGCGTTATACAGATACGTGAATATCTTCTACTACGTAAGACACGCAATAATATTGCCATATTTTCAACCCTTGCAGTGACCCTATTCAACAAAAGCTAGAGTAAATCGAAATTACGGGATGGTTTAGCGCACAACGCCTTCAGATTCTTCCGAGCCAAGCAGCGCGTAGTAACTATGTCCTATCGCGCCACTAGATCTTTTCGGCGCTCATTTCCTACCGCGCGAACACTTTCCTTGTCTCGCCGGCCAGCTTATTTGGCCTATCCTCCCTAAAAAGCATTCGGCAGAGATCTCCGAATAATCCATGGTAGGATATATAAGCGGTGTGCTGTACGAAGTACACTATGTCGTATTGTTTGAATCTGTGACGAGACACTGAACCAGCGGAGTGATGGATTACCGGCTCATATAAAATGTTTCGCCTCGTCCCGAGTTCATCAAGATGTAAGGGACTTACCACAGCATACTGTACACTACTGCAGGACCCACCAGAAGCAGGGCCGCCGGCAAAGCTCTTGGCAAGACTAAACATTGTTGTTCAGCTTCTAAATCGTTCAACAACGGCCGGTCTACTTAGTGAAAGACAACGAATGGAGATACTAAAACACATAACCACCTACAGTATCTAGGTATGTTACCATCATGCACTAGTTGTTCGCGATAACGGGCGCTATTGACCTTGCTGACAAGATATAATGCAATGTTCTGCCGATGTCGAGCGCTAGTTACCCCTGATAGTACACTGTAGTTACAGTACTCACTAGAATACCGTAGGCAGCGCTGCAATATACTTGTATTCGCTTCTGTTGGATGTCCATTAATAGTGTATCAAGTACTATACCAGCAGCGAAATGCACAATGTGCTTGGTGTGTGGATATGCATTTTTTTTGTTGCGACTTGGGGTCATCAGACTGGGGGTCTTAGAGCTAGTCGTCTATGCGTAAGTCTAGTGCATAGTTCCATCGGCATGAGAAAGCGAAACAAGGGCATCCGCTCTATAATTCGGGTAAAATGTGGAAATTCCAACCTACGTAGGTACATAGGTAGTACCTGCAGTGTTCGATATTCAAAGATAAAATAAAAAGTTACCGAAACTTGACATTCTTCGTTTGGCAGATTCCAATATTGTAGGTGGTCTTAATTCTCTTAGTCGCATGGGTATAAAAGTCATTATTTCAAGGTGCCATCGGCATATGAAGTCGTCGAACTTGAGGTTGAGTCACCTTAGCGCACATGCCTTGAGGAAAACATTTTTTACTTTAGCACTAGCCAGATCTGCCAAAAAATTAAAATGAAGGTTGCATACCAAGTGGATCTCCTCCATCTAACGCCCACCCGGCTACTCAACCGTCGATCACCAGCGCGAAATTAGAGGACCCTCGAAATTGCTACAGTATCTACCTACAGTCTACCAAGTCACGGGTGTGATAAAGCTATAGTACCGCGCATACGATCTACCACTCCAGTATATTAGATGAACACGGCCGCATCTCACCTTCAAATCGTCGACCACCGATTCCAATCTCATACTTATTTTTACCAGCAGTCCCAGCCCTGAGAATCAAGTGACGGTTGACATAGATGCTAAGCAAAGTCGTCCAAGTGGAACTATCAAACTTGCATGTCCAGTTGGGCTAAATGGTTGGCGTCTTTTCAGCCCTGAAGGCCCGCTTGCGTAATGCGTGATGCGTGATGGAAGAGATGGCCAAAGCTTCAGAGGATAGCTTCCAATTCACCCCACCACCAAGATTTCTGGTCGTTGCACTCAATGAAGACCCAAGGCGTACCCGAGAATGCCATATCTATCTGGGCACTGTAATTCATGAAGCCGTGCCAGGCATCTCACCCATCCTGCCACATGGATGCCCAAGGCAGAACAAGAGTCCTACGCCAGCCTATGAATACTGTCAGTTCCAAGGCGTTTCGTTTCTCACCTTGGCCGCGGCCCTTCTCATCGTTCGATTCTTGTTTCAGCCATCGCACAAACACAGCCAAGATACGCTGCACAATAAGTACAGTTGAAATTGCTAGGTTTGGACGGTCTGTCCAATGATAGTATATTACGAGCATGCACCGAGTTTTTGCTGGTCACATCCTTGCTCTTCTCTACCACTAGCGAAGTTAGAGCATCCGATAGGTGGCAGCCCATCGCAAAATAATGTAATATCCACTCAATGCGTATTCCCGTTTGCTAGCATCGCGGCAGCTCGATAGGGTGTGTATGTCTCTATGGATCATGTCGAGTAGTCGAACCTACTTCTAGGTGCCCCCATAACCTAACAATTACGCACTCCAGCAAACTGGCGGCAATAATCCCCTGCGCACTAGATGTCAGTCACAGCATGACAGCATCCAGAGAGGTACCGATATCCGATGATGACAGATTATTAGGGATTGTCTCGTGGCTAGGCATTGCGATGCCTTATCATACGCAGCCTTGTTATGACATCTTTTCTTAGATGTTTGACACAACCCTATACTTCGTCCGTGGCGCCCAACAAGGGTTCAGTCCAAACTCGGGGTACTTTGGTCAGAAACATATTATACTGCATGTCTCAAATTTGTGTAACCTCCAAAATTATCAAGACATGGTGTTTCTAGCCTCTCTGCAGAAGCATCGTCACCTAATCGTCGCCATAATGTCGTCAATTCACCATACAGCAATCATCCGCCGTGTCTCTTTCACAGGCCCTACAGATAGACAAGACCTTCGAGAGCTAGCTCTTTGCAAGCACCTGATCGACATAGTACAACTGAGCTACAACAACCAGCTTGTTGTCATTGATACAGCGACTCGGCTTATCTGATAGTGCAGGCCATTGGCCGAAACTCGCGATAGCGTAATACCTTAGCATGCGTCACAAGATCTGCGCAGCATCATAGTTAACATTTCACGTGCATCACATGTGTGGTGGTGAACACTCCACAACCGTTATCGGTACTTGGCCAACCTACAGTAGCGTCGTTCTCTCTATCCCACCTTCTGCAAATTCGAAATGACTCGCCGGGCCCATACACATGGATCGCACAGGTTCCCTTCCAGGCATCTCATTGCCAGCCGCTCCGACTTCACATTCAAGAACTTCGAGATACCAGCAGCCCCTCCCTGACATCACTAATCTGTTTTTGGTAATTCAGAGTAACCGTTCGGTATCGTCCATACACACCCTCCCAGTTTTCGATCACAGGTTGCCAACCTCGAATCTTGAAGAACAAGGCTAAATACATTTGACAGCTGCAAGGAGAATATCGATGGGTGTGATGAGAAGACGTCAATACCCTCCTTTTGCAGGATTGTAAAGTCTTGCCGGACCAGCCAGCAAGTGGTTGGATGTCTACCTAATCTACAGACATGAGCACGCGACCAGATCCCACTATCTTGCAGAACGCCACCATCTTTCACCCAACCAATCTCGTGATCCGAGTATTGTGGTGTAGTGCGATTTCGCATTTTGCAATATTTTTGCGACGGAAATGAATCATACATAGATTTGCAGCATGCAGTTTGATCCTTTCGCAGTTTGGACAGCTAAAAAAACCGAAGCCCCGCGCCCTGCAGATCCATTGTCAGGCCTGGGTGCCCTGCCACTGCCCCTCTCTGGTCGACTGACCATCAAAGAAAGCCCTTCTGTCAGCCATATGTGAAAGGTAGGTATGTTCCCTCGCATAATCAGCATTGACACATGGTCTACTCAGTCGAATCAATAATGGTACGCGAGCATCCAACGCGTGCCCTTTCGCAGATAGGGCCTTTGCGACACTACTGTGCTGAAATATGTCCATTCGTACTCATCTCGATGAAATACCAAATCTGGGTGGCGTCATAGGTCACGCGGTTCAGTCATCCTTCTCTGAGATTCCAGAAACAACCCGAGAATAGCAGGCACCACCACACCTAGACGTATACCGTATCATCGCGATGGGGAACTCTGAAGATCGACCACCGACGCAAAAGGCGGTAAGTTGCATGATGAGTACGGAGCATGTATAGTATCATGCCTTATTGGCCGGGGTTTTTGTGTACATAGCTCTATTATGCTATGCCGGCCGCATTCAGCAGTCCCTTCGTCGCATCGGACGGCTCCGCGGTTACAAGTGAACCGCTCGACTTCGTCTTCGCAAATGCCGTCCACTCGATGCCGTTGGTCGATGCGCTTCCCATACACTAGGTTAGGAGATTACCCACCAACATCGCTACCCTAACTGAAGTACTTCCTCCACAACTGGCCCGATACGGCCAGTCCTCCCTTTAGCCTCGTTCGGTGACTGAGACACGTACCTACATTCGATTACGGCAACAGACAGGAGTTCGCAGGCACTGCGGCATCTACCTGCCGTCCTCGGATGGGTTAGAAGAATAAGTTGACTTACGTAATCGACAGCTCCAGTTTTAACCTCCTTCCATTTAGTATTCTTCTTAGGAATCTCAGTGTATGAATATTAGATCCCGTCGAGACCAAGGCTACATCGATGAATAGACTTTGATTCCATGTGTCATGGTCTTACAACACTTGTGAAAAAGGGCTGTAGTTCGTAGTTGAGCCGCTCGGGCTCTGTGGCATGACTACAATGCGGCTAGCTACACTTATTCTTGTGACTGCCTTGAATCCACGAGACGTCCGGTAGAGAAACCCAATACATAATGGCATTCCGTCATAGCTAAGATGATCTTAGCAACTAGAATATCTAATTTTTTCTGTATGATCGCTTCTAGCAGTCTCCAGACCACCACGCCCCCTTGCCAATATCAATATGTTACAGTCAGCCAGTGTAGTTCCCAAGGTATTCTCTTTTAATGCTGCCGTAGAGAGTAGGAAGCTGTCTACTAATTCTTTTCAAGCGATCTATGTGTAGCTCCGTCCCAGCCATGGCGATGCAGTTACGCCGAACACAGTATATCGGTTAGATCGGCTCATACCTATTCTATCTATTACTACCTCTTACCAAGCTTAGCTTCACTTCATCAGTCTTTTCTTATGATGCGTTACTCCTCATATCATATATTCCCCGACATTGGTTGAATGAAGTAAGGACAGCTGTAGAGCTACTTCCTACAAATTCCTAGACTTTCTGCTAGTTATCTTCGCATTTTTCACCCTAGCAGTCCATTCAAGAGATATATTCATCATATTAAGCATCCACAAGCAAGGTAGCTATAATGCAGGAGATTGCGTGCATGGTCAGCTCCCTTGAGGTGTTGATCGTTACTCTTTCCTGCCAACTCACCGGAGGTGACCTTCGTCACTCTCCCATTCAATCGGTATTAAGCGACTCCTAGTTTACCAGATTTGAAGAAAATATTCCGTAGTTGCTACAGAGAATAACCATGCTTCATTATCGATCGCCGGAATAGAAATACGCTGTCCTGGCATTCACATGTTCCTAGCATAGGACTTCGAAGCTTCATATTATTCGTCATTGATATCGCGCCATTGCCATGCTACGTAGATCATCCTGACAGCTGTTTCGAGTCTATTTCTGGCGCCAAGAAACCATAGTTAAACTGTCATATTAGCATTTCATATTATAAGCTAGGTGTAACTGCAACGTGCGTAAGGTAAGAATATAACCCGCAAAGCAGAACTTGTGAGGGTTCTCTCTAGCTTCCAGCTGGCAGTGACGGAACACAACTGCTGCCTCCATGAGCTCAGAACAATGAACTTTGATACTATTAAGCATTCATTATTAGTTATAACCCAAATAAAACCACCCAGTGAAGTTGTTTCCAATAAGAGCTCGACCAAGCTCTGTGCTCCAAAGCTGATTTGGTACACATGAGGCAATCGCCCGATACTTCATGGTGTCATTATCGAGATGCCACGAGAAGGAATGAATATATTGGTATGTATTCCTATGGACCGTTGATTTCCCTGCAACTTCTTCGTTCACTAGGGGTAAGACCACTATCCACGTTCTTGACTAGTAGAGCTGTGTGAATTACTTCCATTTACTCTCTGCCGGTCTAACTACATTCAAGTAGTACAAAAACCCCAACGAGCTCTCCTTTCCTTTTCTTTCCTTCCTTCTACAGCTATCTCGATATGGTTGTGCTACATCATCTTAGCTCTCGATACCTTTCCCAAGCTTGATCTTATTTTTTTTACCTTTGAACTTACAAACGAAATACCTTTAACACTCAGTATGTGCTAGACGTCGCTGCAAATCTAAGCTCTGAATCATCCTCGTCGTTGATACTGCATGGTAAGTGCCCTTGACTCTTCATCTCTACCCTTTACCAAGACCACTTCACTCATGTAACATCACGATACCTGTGGACCTCCCTTTCATGGCCTGCCCTTGCAATAGCTGTCCTTGATATGCGGATTTCATCTTAGTCGCGTACATGTAGCTGTCTTCTAGCTTCTTGCCAAGTTCCCTACGCAAACTATCCAAGGTAGCCCGAAGCTTCAGCTTTTCCCCTACAGGCAGATGCCTGCCGAGGTAATTACAGTTTAACCCAAGCTTCACCTCAACTCTGTCCAGTACAAGCTTTCAAACTTCCAGTCTACATATGTTTCCTGGTCAACAGCTTGCCGATTCTAGTGTGGCTAGCCGCGTGTTGCGTTGGGCTAGTGAACTCTACCATAACATCAAACTGCATACATTTGCCGTACCCTACATCTCTTTCCGACTTCTGTCATCTACTCATCTACTTACCTACTCATCTACTTACCTACTCATCTACTCACCTACTCATCTACGTCTTCAATATCAGGACTCGCTAAGTATCACCATCTATTTCTAGTCTCATGGTTGCCGTACCCGTTATCGATTAAGTCTTCACACTTCCTACCCATATGATCACCGTCCCTGCCATCTCATAACTTTCCTGACTCCATATCAAACCATACCTCGCTATCATATTCCTCAATTCTTTTGCAGAATAACATCTCGCATATACGAAGCTGTTAGTCATGTCTTGCAGTTGGAATCCTGCTGGCGATGACTGTGCCGCCTCAGCCAACCTGGACTCGGCTCCACAATCATCGGCCATTCGTAACATAAGAGTTGAGCGCCCCTTATTTCCTGAATACCTACAGCCACCTCCAAGATTCGGCAAGTTGTCGACAGTCTACGACCAGCCTCGGGGGCGCACTCCTCGAGACGGTGTGCATACCTTCGTCATTGCCCGTTCAGGGGCTGCGGCAGGAACCGCCAACCATAGCGTCGACCGTGGTAACGACATTGAGGTTGAATGGAGCAGAGAAGAACCTCTGAATCATCCGGAATTCAAAGGTTACTATAATTACGAAGGACGTAAATTCACGGAACTAACGGCCCTCGAGAAGCGGCAGCTGGAGATGGCGGTGCATTATCCCAACATCCAGAAGGGGATTATGAAGGTAAAAATCTGTTCACATCATTAAAAGTTCATTGTCTCCTTCTACTAACCATGCTCCTAGGCTCCATTCTATTTTCGCAAGGGATCCTTCTCTCTACGTGAGGCGACCCAGTCCAAGCTTTTCCGACAGGTTTTCGGGACCCCTGAAATCTTCGACAAGATCTTTGCTCATCTAATCACACGATACGAGGACCTCGCCAACTTGAGTGCAGCGTCGCAATTCACTGCGTATATGGTTCAGTCCTCATGGGTAAGGGATTAATATTCAAATCTGTTCTTGTCCGGGTGCTAATAATATCTTAGATGCACCTCGATGCTACAAGCCTCAACTTTCTTGGCTGGGATGAGCATTGCCTATCAGATGTGCGGAAGATAGAAGAACAGGAAGAGAAAAAGCGCTCGACAGGAAAAGGGAAAGGAAAAGCCAAGAATGTACCAACACGGACTTTTTCGCCAACTGTTATGATTTCCCCGGTCCGTCCTGAAGAACAGGGGCCTACGCTGTCTGTGACTACCAATAATGCCGGCTACCCTTTGAATCCAAGCGTGACACCACCCGAGAAAACCAGTTTCGAGGTTAGCATGACAGCTCATTATAAGCTGCGTAAGTCCTGTCACTTCTAGTTGATTCAAATGATGTTCTCGCTAATGTGTCTCAAGTGCATTTTTCTTACCTCAACGGATATGCCGTCAAGCACTTGGTGCTTCACAGCATGCCTTGGGTAACTGTTGCGGCCTTGCAGCGTGTCATCTCCCGGATGCCTAGACTAGAAGCTCTTGGTGTCCACCAATGCTTCTTGCTAACCTTTGGCGATACCCAGCCGTTCCTGCGTGCTATAAACGCTATCAACGAAGACCGGTCGAACCTTGCGATACGAGTTCCTCACATTGCGGCCGATTTTAGCCCATTTTATTATAAGGGGCCTCCCTATAAGGCGGATGGCAGTGGCCATATGGGCGAATACGGTATTGTCCCCGAGGAAAAGGATTGGCTGGACTACCACAGGGCCATTCCAGCCCAGTTATTTGGGATATGGGACCTGTGCCAAAAGGGACGTCAAGACTTTTTTACTCCTGGCACGGGCTTCCGCGCATTTCTAGATCGGATTCCTCTCCGAGGATTGCCAAGTATCTTGAAATATATTGCAGCCATCTACGACTTCTATAACCATAGACACCATGCTGGCATATGCATTTCTTGTAGCGGTGAGAATAATATTTACTACCCCAGGGGTCTGGACTACTCCCCTCTCGTCTCCGAGGAATTGGAGCAAGCGATGGAGATGACGGTGTGGCATGATCTGATCATCGCCTCCGCCAACAGACCAGTGCTCGAAGAGCAATTGCGGAATTTGATCGCTCCTCGTGGCATGGTGAAACTTCATCGATGCAGAGAATGCGAAATGCGCCTGCCGGCATATTTTTTTATGGCCCATGTACTGGCATGGCGTGAACAGGATATTATTTGTCATGGATGCCAACTGCAAAGCAGACTTGAGAAGCACGTGTGGCTTCTCTACCAGCATCGACGAACTCTGGCCCAGAAGATATTCGAGAATAAGAAGGGTAAGGAATTGTCTCTCTGCAGGGTATTAAAAAGAATCGAGAAACCCGCCAGAAAAGAGGTTAAGGACGAATTCGGAAACGAAATAAAACCCGCACGAGCGGCTATTCTTTGTCTACCTGGAACAACAGACGTAAGGTTCCTTAATGCTGCACACATGCTATGGAAAATGCTTACTATGGGAATCCCTTCAATGGTCGAAAATATCCGCCAAAATATAAAGGTCATCGACCAGACATATGACAAGCTTCCATTTGAAAATCGTCTTAAGCAGACGGCGGAGAAGGATAATCTTGAACGTAAAGCAGCGTGGTGTGAAGCGTTGCTCGGTATTAAGCAGCGCAAGCCGAATGATGGGTCACTAAAAGTTACTTGTCTCAGCTGGGAACAATTAATACGCGAGAGCCGGGCCGACATGGCCATTCAGAGCGGAAAGTTCATAAATTACGGCCCGACGCATATCCTTAACTTCCGGGCTAATGCTGCGTCAATGTTGGGCCGTTCGGGCGGTTTGCCGGAGTACTGGGACACGGAACCAGATGAACAGTCCGGTAACTCTAACACATTCCGTAGTCTGGTGTCGTCACAAAAACTTCTCCCGCACCAAAGACGACCACAAAAAGTGGTTCAGGCAATCCAGAACAACCTCGAACAGACCGAACCCGCACAAACGGTTGGTCAGGAGCCACAGAAGCTTCTTCCGCACCAGCGGCGGCCAGTGAAGACAACTGAGCAGGTTCAGGACACTCCTCAACATATTCAACCAGAACAGCCAGCTGCTCAGAATTCACAAAAACTGCTCCCCCATGAATGGCGACCTCACATGGGACCCAAGCCGGCTGAAAACACACCGAAGCCAGCTAAGCCAGAATCAGATCCAAAAAACCCAACCAAAGAGGCCTACGCCAAAGTTAAGAAGTTGCAAACAGAAATAGCGGACTTCATGGAGCGGTACAACACCCTGCAAGCCAGAGTCGAACAGGTCCGCGCGGAGTTCAACGAGTGGAAAGAGGGTGCTGGCGCCGAGACTTTCAAGAAGATTGTCCGGGAGTCCATAAAGCTGAAAGAGGAAGCCGAGGCAGCCGTCACCGCAAAGACAGGCACCCCCCCGCCGCCCGCATGGTTGGTAAACGCCGCTGCTGCGTCAAGGTCCTCGCCGCATCAGGGTTGGGTCCGCATGTTGGCTGCGTGGGAGTCGGCTTGTAGTGGCGGGAGGGAGACACAGTAGTTCTCTTTCAACATCCCTATGACAGGCGTTGGGATTTGCATTCTGTATCTCGATTACCTCACGACTTTGTTATGGATTTATGGGGCAAGATGATTTGATCTCGAAGATGTTTCGTGGACGCGATATGAGAGGAATTTTACCTAGTTCCAATGTACATCAAGATGCTACGGCTTATGTTTTCTCGACGATCTGCGATGGATCTGCCTTGCTTTTCTTACACGGCGCTCATATCTCATGCACGGTTTATGACAAGGGGCAGTCGACGAGCATGAATAAGATCTACCAACGAGCTCGCTTGGGCAGGACAGGTCGATGGATTCTTTTCACAAGGAGAAACTCGCACGGTTTCTGCTTTCGCTTCCCCCCCGATACTGAAGATATCTTCTTAAGTCCTGCTAGGGACAACGATACTACGACATAGCATGGAAAAGGGCATGGGATGGCGCAGGTTTTTTTTTTTTCCCGTTCGAGATTTTAGCTCTTCTACTTTCGCGTCTTGATTTCGGCATTTGATGGTAGGGCATTCTAGACGGACATATAGGGGCATGAATGCGTGACGGGTGTTTTAACAGAGAGTAAAGGGGTCAATGAGGCGCGATGTTTTTCAGATCAGATGAGAAAATGAGAATATGCCAAAGGAAGGAAATTTCATAGGTCTTGCTGATGTGAATGCCACACGATGAAACCACTACTAAGTAATGCCTGTAATCCTAAATAGAGTATACTTTGAATCTATCTGTTCGGCTCGGCTTCGTCTTGTAAACGAGGAACGCGGGCATATCGAGTTCCTCGCATCTGAGGTGCGTATTGTATATTGGCCCTGCCTGTCATTGTGGAGTGAGATAGTCAAGCACGCTTATTACTATTGACAAAAGACACAAAAGAGGAAGCTACTGAAGAGTCTTCCTATAGCTACAAGGGTATCATTCCTAATCTACAAAATGTGATAATCTACAACTTGTGACCATAATCACGAATCCTTAGCAGCTTGAGAAAGTGACGCCACATTCTTCAGGCTGCCAAAAGGAAGGGTATCGCTGATCCTTGATGCGCCAGAAAAGAACATAACAAGCCGGTCGATTCCGCAACCCCATCCGCCAGTAGGAGGAAGTCCATGTTCAAGGGCCTGAACATAGCTCTCATCGACTTCAGCTGGCCCTTCATCATCAGCGACTGTGCTGCCGCCCTTCGATTGCATCTGAAGCTCGAACTTCCGGCGCTGCTCAAAGGGGTCGTTCTCTTCTTCGTACATGTTGGCCATTTCGCGACCCTCGATGAATAGCTCGGCGCGTGCGGATACAAGTTGGCCGGTTTTGGGGCACGTGAAGGATTTTGATAATGGGGACATGCATGCTGGATGATGGATGATGAACAATGGTTGGTTTAAGGACTCATTCTCCAGATATTCTGCGGCTATATGGTCCAGAAGTTTGTTGAGTGAAATTTCCGGGACTATTAGTGATGCATGGCGCTCTGCGAGAAGGCTGGAAAGCTTTTCCAGAGCATCGGGTTTCGATAAGTCAGGGAAACGGAAACCGAGAACATCTTCGAGGGCAGGTATGAACTCGACTTGCTTCCACTGGCCCTTTGGTATTGAGACTCGTGGTTTCTGAAGAGACGTAAGTCGTGTTGTTATGACTTCTTCAACATCGATAAGGAGACGTGTGATGAGACTTTCGGTGATTTGAATCAAGTCAGTTAGGTTAAAATACGCAGAATAGAATTCGCATGTTGTGAATTCTGGATTGTGTGTCAAATCTATGCCTTCGTTCCGGAAGGATGGACCAATCTCAAATATCCTATCATTACCACCAACAACTAGCCGCTTAAGCCAGAGCTCGGGAGCGATTCGCATTGCTAATTGCTTTTGGGTCAGGGCAGTTGAAGCGGTCAGGAATGGCCGAGCAATGGCACCACCGGCCGAGTCGGCGAGGATGGGAGTCTGGACTTCAAGGAAGTCTTGCTCATGGAAAAAGTCTCGCATTGATTTGATAATCTGAGAGCGGAGCCGTATGATGTCAGATATTCGTCGATTCACAAGTAAGTCAACATGTCTATTCAAAATTCTGGTCTCATCGTTGATCAACTTTTCCGGAAGAGGCGCAAGAGCCGGGCTTATAATGGTGGGGAGTTTGAGTGCCCCCAATGTCAATTCACCCGCTTTTGTCCGCATAGCTGTACCCGAGACTGATATGATATCTCCGCGGCGCAATGGATGAAGAGCACGTATAAATTCCTCTGGATCCAACGGAGGCGAGGTGAGGCGTGCTAAGTCCACCATGACCTGAACCTGCTGATATCCGCCTAGGATATTAATGAAAACCAGCTTAGATCCAGCCCGTCTTATAGACATGATCCTGCCCTCAAGAGTAATATCTTCCGACGCTGGCGTTGATGCTTCATCTTCAAATTTCTGACGGAATGCTGGTATAGTCATGCGACTGGCCCTATGGTCTAACCTAGGAAATCGAAGCACATCGTATGCTCGAAGCTTTTGGACACGACGTTTAACTGTAACTGTACGAGCAGCTGCTGTCGCCAAATCATCCTCTGAAATGACAGGGTTGGTGCTGGAGTATCTTCTCACTTCAGAAAGATGAAAAGCTCGCTTTTGCTCTGCGACACATGCCGTTGACTTGCCGTCTGTTTTTATGCGCGAGGCAGAAAAGAGCCGAGCATATGCGGCCTTGTTAGCTGGTTGCAACCCAGATAGGTACGGGCGCAGGAATCGAAGACAAGGAGTGGTCTCCATTTTGATGACCTTTTCTCGTGTAAGTAAAATTGAATTATATACTAAGATGGGAATTTGAGCGAATAGAACAGTTTCTATGATCAGATAGGTTGGCATGTAGAATCAGCCACCACAAGTGTGATGTAATTGCAGCGGTTCATACCATATCATCATTTTCAAATTGGGAAGTTAATGAAAAATTTTAACTCACCCTAAGCGAGGGGTCCTGCTGTTAAGCCTGACCTGTTACATTGAGGGCCAAATCACTTACAGGCCATGTTCATGAAGATAACCGAATGAATAAGAGAGGCGCGATAATTTTCTGCCGACGTAGCTATCAATAGTGCATCGCTTATCCGGCACGCCGCCTTCCGATTACGGCGACCCGTACCTCTAAATTGGCGCTAAGAAGTTGGAATAGAGGTAGCTTGAACAAAGCCTGACCTAAACCAGATAGATCATTGATTGCATCACATAACAAACTCGTCGTTCACGCAAGCCCGATCACTTCACCTAACTGCACAACAACAAACTCCCTCAATATGTCTTTTCTTGGACTTGGAAGACCACAGCCCTCATCGGCCGAGAAGATCGCTGCCGTTGAGGCAGAGATGAAGCTCCTCACCGAGATGGCCAACCGGTAAGTTCTTCCGTCGCTCAACAAGCATTGTTTTCTTAATCGCCTTTCTTAATCGCAAGGGAAAATCATGCTCACATTTATTGTTTGGTAGCCTTACAAAAGCGTGCCAAAAGAAGTGTGTACCCAACGACTACCGCGAGTCCGAGCTCAATAAGGGCGAGAGCGTTTGTCTCGACCGGTGCGCCGCCAAGTTCTTCGATGTCCACATGAAGGTGTCCGAGCAGCTCCAGCAAGAGTCACAACAAAGAGGCGGTGGCGGCGGCGGCTTCGGTTTCGGCGGTTAATCCGGCCAAAGTTACAAACAAAAACAATGATGGGATCGTGTTGTATGATTACAGCATGGCACACACGTATGAAGAACTGGATTTTTCTGGCAGGACCCCGCACACCTCTAGAACTGTACAATTATAAGCGACTCTAGGACATGCGATGACGAATTAACACATTTGGTATCTGCGACCTTTGAGGGATTGGGGAGCGGGCATGGTTAGACACATGAGCACTCTGTATTATGCATGGACTTGGGCTACTCAGAATAAGGCTTGTAATGGAATGATTCCTCTCATACAACGCTCACATCTGAGTTTGTGAAGATGCTTTGAAGGTCTGGGCTAAAGCAAAACTCTGGACTATACTCCAAGTTGCCCATAATGGCTTTGGGCCCCGAGACATCAACATTGGTTTAACCAATTACAATCAGAAGCAAAATTGTGTTAGCCGATGAGTATGTGTCAGGGTTGCATCAAGGTTACAAGCTTGCCAGGTGAACCTCGGTTTAGGATCGGCGAGTTGTTCTATTGTAAACAGTTCACATGTTTCCTTACGACCGCAGGACTAATGATATTGGCTTGACCGGAGTAACAACACATTATTGTGCTGGATCTGGGTAGGTCTATATGTAGCGAAGACACCTGCATGTGCAGAACGTCCAGCTAACCGCTGGAGGTTCCCCTCACTGCAGAGGAAACTTGACAAATATACCTACCTATCTGCATGTCAAGGTTTCTTGGGATGGCGGCCCTCGAATGCTTCAATATTTGCAGATTATGTGCCCTTTGACACTGCTTTGTACAACTACTATTCAGACCAGGTAATATGAAACAACAGAGATGAATTATTTAATTCTACTGGTAACTGCTGCTACCGTAACTAAGTTATTGCCCTATCGCCAATTAGGAGATCCCGACAGTCTGGCGTTGACGGGTGCTCGAGCCATGCTCGCCAGGTCCTCGAACACTCCAACGGCTTTAGCGAGTAGCGGGGTGCATGAGACAAGGTCGATTATTTCTCTATCAGGCTTAGACCCGCCACCACATCCGTCCCTCGGACTTCTCCATTGTGGATTTGGCGTCCCCTTTGCGCTCTTCAATTACTGTACCAGGCGAGCCAGGTATCAACGCATTATTAGTGTAGCAAGAGTCGATTTAATCCCCACCAGGCATCGTACCATTTGCGCCCTTCACCTCAACCCTCCTACTAAGCTCTAGCTTATCAATCATACCTGAACATTGATCAAGGCGCTTCTTCTAACACAATGGACTTCATTTGATATCCCGCCTGAGATCCGTCCGGGTCCGTCCCTCCATTCGCCACGTCGAGTCCATGACGGCTCTTTGACGACTTCTATACATCGCGCATTGCTACCTACATATCCGCAGCTGTCAAAAGTCCCTCCCACCTTTGAAACAAGTTTGAGTCACTTTCCGAGACTTCCGCACGATCGTCCCAGCGTCCCGAGCCGCAAAGTCTTGCAATACTATGCGCCTTCGCCGAGCGGCTCGTGTGATCCTCGTTGGTGCGCCGGGAGTCGGCAAAGGAACCCAGTCCGAACGCCTGCTCTCCCGCTTCCCCCAATTGTCGGCCATCTCGTCCGGCGATCTTCTCCGTCACAATGTCAAGAATCGCACACCCCTCGGCATCAAGGTCGAGAAGACCATGAGAACTGGTGGTCTAGTTCCCGATGAAATGATTCTTCGCTTGATCACCAATGAGCTTTCACAGCGCGGGTGGCTGTCGGGTGGTCGGCCAAGCTTTATGAACATGGCATCTACTGCCACGGGTGATGCTTTGGAATCATCTATCTCGGGCCTAGACTTAGATCCAAATGCAGGCGCAACTCTGTCACGCCAAGCATCCGAGGACCCGACAGCCTCGTTCCTGCTTGACGGCTTCCCCCGCACTGCAGTCCAGGCCGAGCGCCTGGATGACATCGTACCCATCAATTGGGTGGTGTCTCTCCAGACACCCTTTGAGGTGATTATGGAGCGCATATCATCGCGGTGGGTACACGAGCCGTCAGGTCGTGTATACAACACTACATTCAATGCTCCAAGAATACCCGGACGTGATGATATTACGGGCGAGCCACTTGTGCAACGCGCTGACGATAGCGAGGAGGTCTATCGGACGCGTTTCCAAAAATTCCGCGAAACTAGCGAGCCTTTGCTGGAGCATTATGCCAAAAAGGGCGTCCTTTGGGAGGTCCATGGCCAAAGTAGTGATGAGATCAGCCCCCAATTATTTGGGGAGTTTGAGAAACGGTTTCTATGATGAGTGCGCCGGCTACCACGAGTTTCTCCTTGAGTAGGGGTGAGACCTTGGTTTGAGCGCGCATGCCTAACGGCAGGAGTTATGTATATTACAGAGTGACATGTACGATTTTGGGAAATGTCGAAGTGACTAAGACCTAACACATCGATCGAATCGGGAGAGTATTTACCGCAGTGAGTATATATCGACGATCATCTCATCATTCACGCGGGACTTGGTGTTGAGGAGACATGAGTTGTCTGTCGAGGCGTCAGGAGGCAGTGGAGTGGAATCTCCGAAGTTATACTTTCTCAGCAATAGTGACTATATTCAACAAATTGCACCTTTCCAGCGTCCGTCTCTTCATAAACGCTATTTACTACGTAACTAACATGCATGTTAATTTGATCCTTACTGGCCCATGCACACGAATTTCCCTCTGGGAAGCTGGACTTGAACAAACCTCGCTACTCTAAGCATGAGATTTTCTATCTTTGAATATTATAGGATCTTAAGCATAAACAAAAAAGCTAGCCTCTAACCACACGTATCGTTTAAACTGGCTAAGATTAGCGCGGCTTACCCCTCGAGGGGCTGATCCGAAGCGTAGGTAGGCGAGCAAATTGGGGCTACCAATAAGATCAATGAACGCGCGGGGCACTTTTTGTCTGCATATATAGTAGGTATGTAACCATCCTCATCCTCATCCCACCAACTATTTCATGTATCTATCATGTGAGTTAATAACCTTGCATGGCTACGCTTATACTTTTATCTCGGGTCGGGCCGCTCTGAAGTTAAACTCAGCTCGTCCCTCAATAACGAAATACCTCGAACCAGGATTCTATCTGGTCTTAGAGTTTCTAAAAATGCAGACGCATTTTCATCCTTTTATGCTCGGACCTAAAATATAGACTATTCGCCTCTCTTGCGCGTTCTCCTTGCTGTTTCATTATCGCTGTACTTTCGCACCTCCAAACCTTCCATCTATCCTGATGTCTCGAGGTGAATCTGAACATGTCAACCTGCTCTTGCGGCAGTTCCTCGAATTACCATCATCCTGAATAAATTTACCCCTCGCTATACTTTCAGCTCGCCCCCCTGTCTTTCACCTAGAGTCTTTATTCCTATCGTTAAGATGGCTGCTATTGCGAAGCTTCCCTTGACATTGTACGGTTATATTCTCTTTGCGTGGACAGCAACTGCGTTTTCACTTCCTGATAGATGTCCTGTCTTCTTCGAGAGGCAGAGACTGTGCGACCCAATCGCGCCAACGAGCTTCCTCCCACCCTCCGTAAATAGTGCTGCCAAAATCAGGTCAGCTCGCGTCGCAGATAACAGCATATTCGCTGATCTCCTAAACGCCCTAAACGTCACACAGTCGGAATACTTCGCCCCATGGCTTGGTACCTGGCCCGATGCCATCGACTGGACAGCTGCCGTGATAGGCACACACGTTTCGGGTGCGACACGGAGCATTTCCGAAGACCTGGTCTTCTTGCAGACAAAATGGGATAGCGCTTATGATTGGAGACGAGCTTCCAACCTGATAGACAACTACTTTGCACAGACGATCGCATATTATTTTGGCCAGGATGCTTTCGCCATTAGAAACGAAGCTTACGATGATATTCTCTGGGTGGTTCTGGGCTGGCTTGAGAGCATTAATTTCGTCAATACTCATAGCGATTTATACTACGCCGTTGCCAGTCCAAACCTGCCCGAGGCAACGCCAGGTGTCACTGATGAAGCCTTGAACAGCTATGCAGCGATTCCTCATCAGCCATATCATGGAAACATATGGATCTCAGCATTCGCCCATAGGGCGCGCATATTCTGGGACCTCGCCTCGCATGGGTGGGACACAACGCTATGCAACGGGGGGATGGTCTGGAATCCCAGATTACTGCCCTACAAAAACGCCATCACCAATGAGCTGTTCATCGCAGCATCGATATCAATGTACCTCTACTTTCCCGGGGACGACAACGAATCCCCGTTCTACAACCGCCCCGACAGGTTCAATCCCCATAATCCGGACTCGAAGGAGTACAGAGGCCCTCGAGATGCTAAATACTTAAAGGCGGCCGTGGAAGGCTACCGCTGGCTCCGTAACTCCAACATGACGAACGACCAGGGCTTGATCGTCGATGGCTTCCACATTAGCGGGTTTCTCGACGAGGACAATAATAACACCCGATGCGACGCTCGTGACGAGATGGTCTACACGTACAATCAGGGCGTCATCCTGACAGGACAGCGCGGGTTATGGGACGCCACGGGCGCATCTTCGTTCCTCGCAGACGGGCATGACCTCATTCAGAAGGTAGTTAAGGCTACGGGTTACGACCTCTTATTAGACCGCCCGTTCGACAACCCCCTGCACGCCAAAGCCGGCGTTCTCCCGCGATGGCACGGACTAGGCCGGCTAGGCGTCATGGAAGAGCGCCTCGACGCAAGCGGGACTGGAAGCCAGGATCTACAAACATTCAAGGGGATCTTCTTCCATCATCTCACGACATTCTGCGCCCCTCTGGAGGCACCCTCGCCAGATTCCGGACTAGGGATACACATTAACGCCTTCAAAGCGATCAAAGCCTCCCACACCGACGCCTGCAGAGCGTACAGCGGGTGGCTAGAGCACAACGTGCACGCCGCCATGCGGACGCGGGATGCCTCCGGCCGCTTCGGACAGTGGTGGACGGCGGGCCTGCTGTCGGATGACTGGGTGGGGCCTTGGCCGACAGTCACGAACGATGGTATTGATGATACTCCGGAAAACGCGACTGATTACCGAAACTACGGCGTGCCTACGGACACGACGTGGCGTAGCTCCTTGCCTACCGAACCCCCGCATACGCGCTACTCGACGTATGGTCAGACCCCGCTGAAGTCGCCGCGGCGGGCGATCGTGGAGGATCCGAATGATCGCGGTCGCGGACGTACTGTTGAGACGCAGAGTTGTGGGCTTGGGTTGCTTAGGGCGTATTGGAAGATCGCTCGGGCGCCTTAGGATGGCAGTCGGCGATTCATGTGTAAGAGGTTGGAGCTAGATAGCAAGATCCTGGTCAGGTTGAGAGTTGTTTTCCTGGTGTTAGGTGTTCAGATTAAAGGGTTTCCTAGACAGTGATAGGATCATATGCGGGTATGACTTGTTTATGATACATCATAGCATTAAGGACATGAAAAATTTTATTATACCGGATCAAATTTTTCAAGAATGATTTCGGTAGCTGCAATCAGCGACGTAGGGTCCATTTCCCCTACATTGACAATGCATTAGATACAGTGGTTGTTCTATTTCATGACCAATTCAACTCATTTCATATCAACCGAAACACCCTCTCGCCGGGATGAACATACGGTCAAAATTAACCAGAAGCCAGTTATCCTTCCTTCGCCGAATGAAACTCTCAACGTCCTCTTGACTACAGCATAATACACACTCATAATTCGTCTATTATAATAACCAAGTTGTCCTACTACCAAGAGGACATCCACCCACTATTTTTTAAACCTGTCTACAGGCAGTCTAGTGTAGAGTATGCACATCAACGCTCCGAACTAAGATGCTTTTAAAATTCTACTTGGTTACGCACAACCTCCATCAATCGGGTGACCGACTTGCTCAATTCCTTGCGTAAGGTTAAAGTATGTAAGTATGTGCTATGATATATACATTAGGTACTTTTCATATCGCCGTGATCAAAGCTCGAGCGTAAGCTCGTGGCATTACTGTACTCAACTTATTCGGTGGCAAAAGAGTAGTCTGTAAACTATGAATGGAAGGTGTGCCAGCGTCTTCACCTTCAACGCCGCATTGTCGAAATATGGGAAGTAAGTATACCTTTCACGCTTCAGAAGCCGGATCCTCCCCAATCACGCATCTAAGTATTTACCCAATATCCTTACCGTATTAATTATTCGTAACATCAAATTGTTCTTTATGTCAACCCAGACCAGTCAAACAGCTTCCTTACCTTCGGGCTGCCTACCCTACACTTGTCCTGTTGGCACCCAAAAGCGGCTGCTGGGTGGGGTGGACCACAATAGTAATATGATGCAAAACTAAACCATGGCACAACATTCACCAACCACAAGCACATCAAGCGTTAATGTGGAACAGGCCTCGTGGCCCAATGGCAAGGCGTCTGACTACGAGACAGAGTCAGTCAACGATTGACTCTTCAGATAATCAGGAGATTCTGGGTTCGACCCCCAGCGAGGTCAAGGAAAATTTATCACCTATTTTTTTTCGAATTTTGCGATTCTATTGTTTCTTTTTCTTCGTTTGAGATTGAGATTCGTTGGATACTGAATCCTTCCACCAAGCGGGGTACCTGAGACTGATCAATTGGTTAGCCCAGCAGTGTCAAGCGCTCGAAACATTGCGGTGTGTAAATAGATTTAGAAGATGGCATGAAGGATATATATGTTGTTAGTTAGGTGAAGACTTGACACGATTAAGATATCTCTTTTGCATTATGGGGTGAATATTCGATTTTTACTCAAGCGTAATAACTATCTTGAAATGAGAAGTGGGCGAGGGATTGATTCCAGAATTGCATGTCCAAATGGTTATTGGAGCATGTCCTGGCATCACCACCTACTTACCAAGGAAACTCATGCGCCACCATGTATGATTGATAAATTGCTGACTTCACGCGACGCTGCGGAATATGATACAATATTGTGCCCTATCGTTCTTATGCATTTCCCCTCGCTCCCATGCGCCTTTCCTTGCCCCAACCCCGGAAATGAAATACGGTCCGCGTTGCGGATGCAACCAAGCAATGAAGTCACCTGTCGAAGAGTCATGAAATGGTTTGGAAGGGCCAGGTTGTTAAAACCCCAGAATAATACATAGTCCCTATCCACCAAGGGACACCGGAGCTCTTAGTTGTCTCGCCACTCATTCTCGTTGTTTACACCAGCGGGCACATTCTTATTCGCGTTCGTGTTTGATCCCGATGGAGCGCCATCATCGTCGTCGTCGTCATCGTCATCATCTAGGGCTCGTGCTAGCTCATCGGGATCCTTCATCTTGGCATCTGGATCGACGACTCCAGAGATCTCATCATTTGGATCAAGATCATGCTCATGCTCAAGTGTCGTGTCGTCGGCGCTAATCGAGATGCCCCGAGCACCCCATTTCGATCTCCGCTGAGACGAGGCATTGCCATTGTCGTCACCGTTCAGAGCTGGGGTGCTCTCCTCATCCTCTTGGTCGTTCTCGAAATGCTTGTTGCCAAAAATGCGATTGAGAAGCCAACCACGCCTGATATCGTCAGCGTCGACGATGCCACCATACCGTAGCTTAACTCGTTGTCGCGTGTAGTACACCCAGAAGAAATCGAAATAGAGGGCAGTCTGGATGATGCCGAAGATGACGGACACGGCGTTCGGTTTCCTGTCGTTGGGGTCCAGCTCCCTCCATATCCAGTTGATGCAGTAAAGAGCGCGATACGACCCCAAGGAAATAAGGTAGAAAGAGTCGATGACGGTTGGGACGTTCGTTTGTCGGAGTAGAAGAAGCTGGGGCAAGACGCAGATCGATTCGAGGATTTGCGAGAAATCCCAAACCCACTGTGAACATAATGAGACACGAGCTGCAAAAGCGTAGGCAAGAGGGAGTACGAACCGTGAAGAAAGACCATTGCTTCTTGCCCTCGAAAATGAGCATTACAAATGGAGCGATTAGTAGAGAGCCGGCAAGAATACCAGCTCCCAACTTCCAGGCAATCTCCCGCTCCCTCGTTCGTGGGTAGAGCCAGCGCATGATGCCGATTATATAAATGGACGAGAGTATATAGAACAACTTAAAGAAGTAGTTCCATGATGACGTCTCGGTGAATATATCGGTATACCGCGAACAGAATACGACTGCATACAGGACTTGTGTAATCCATGAGACTCCTATTCAGAGGGTTAGCTTAGGTGACGCGTCCGAGGTTCGTTCTCGTCAAAGCATAGGTACCTTCAGCACTGCGATTGCGGTGGATGGCATAGATCAGGATGACCTTTGAGAGGAGATGGGATACATCTCCCAAGATACGAAAGATCTATTGCAGAAGTCAGAACGCTGCGACGCAAAGGAACTTATGCGATAAGGTAAACACACGTTCCAGCCCATCTTTTCGAGATACTAAAAGCCAGCGTAGCTACCGCGATTCGAGTCCGTCCAGGATGGCCTATATCAAGGATGGCAATCGAAGAATATCAGTTCCACGCATTAGGAAGCGATGCGACACACTACAACAACATATGAAAGATGTTGTAGGTTGTTACGGGCGATATACCGTATTTGGCTGCCTGTTGTCGTGATATTCAGGTCTGAGGTCATAAGAGCTGAGCGGGATGCTCCATACCTCTGTATTGGATTACGTGGATAGCTGTCTTTATTTGGTCGGTCGATGTGGAGCACTCCGCTATCTCGCAGCATTAATCTACATAGAGGTACCTAGGTACCAATCTGTTACGACGATTCTGTGGCTGAGTCATGTTGTAGTGTAGTACCACCAGCCACAGGTTTGGTGGGATGAGCTCGGCGCGTATCGACAACGCGTCTCTATTTAGACAGGTCCAATGAGATAGTACAGCACACTACGTCAGTCCTCTGGAAGTTGGTAATTTGAAGATATTGATTGTGCTCAACGTCTAGCAATGGTGATGCTATATTATAGACACAAGGACAGACTGTTTTCGTCACCGCAATGGCTACTAGTAAGTTCAGAATATGTACCGTATTAGTTGGCATATTGCTAACCCACCATGACCAGGCCGAGAGGAGCGCATGCAGCAGCGCATGCGAGGGGCTGGGTACAGTTCTTCGTTCCTTGGTAGCTTTCTTTATGCTAATGCATCCATGGTAGACGTCATGAAGTAGCCGACGACTCGTTCGGCTTCGTGCTGCCCGGTGCCGAAGCCTCTCCTGATCCGTCTCCCTCCCTGCCTCAAATACGGTCGGAGCCTAATACATCCGCAAAGAGACGGCGATTGGATAATGACCCTGGATCGGCGACCTCACAGCCATCAAGCGCATCAACTGCAACAAGGTCTTCAGCACGACTCAGCAGCGGCCAGAAACCCACCCCGCGGGACGTGGTGATGAGATCTGGCTCGCCCCGATCAGATTCTCCTCCTACAACTACAAAACGGATATCGGCCCGCTTGAATACATTGAATCTAAACATAGCTAGCAGTCCCCGGGATAATGGCAACGATTATACTCATCGTGGCTTGCCAGCCGTGGAAGCAACAGGAGGAGAGCCGATGGACGAAGATGACGAGCAGTTACAGGAACTCACACCGAGACGGACTTCGCGCGGGTCGCGAGGATCCGCAGCATCAAGATTGTCTCAGGTGTCCATGATGGATTACGAGGAAGAGGTTACAGAAAGCCCAGTCGCAGCGCCCGGAAGCGGCCGTCGTCGTCGTGTCGAACAGATAGATGCCATGACCCAGAGTGCGAGGCTGCAGAGGATGGTCATGGCAGAAGAGGAAGCAAGCGCCACTGGCGAAGTTGCAACATCTTCACCATTGGCACGTAAATCCAGACAGAGCATGGCGACAGTAGGCACCCTATCCACAAGAACTACGAGAACTACAAGAGCAAGCTTAAGGAAAACGCCGTCATCTCCGATCGAAGAAATTCAGGAATCATCACCCCTCGCACGTCCTTCTCGCAAAAGTGACAGTGTGACACCGACGGGCTCGGCACGTTCAGTGCGGTCTACGCGTAGTCAGACCCACCAAAACACTCCTACCGCCCTCATTAACGATGCAGATGAGCTTTCTTCACCTCCGGACGCTGCAGGTACTGTCAGTCCCAAAAAGCCTCAGCTAAGGAAGAGGCCGGCAGTCATCCTTGAGTCTCCTTACGAGATAGGCGAGAGTGAGGAGGAAAACCGACAGATCGAGGAAACGGTTGAGCCTGATATTGAGCTAGAGATTGGGCCGGAAGTCGAAATGGAAGTAGAGGCAGAGATAGAAGCAGAGGCAGAGGTAGAAGCAGAGAGAGGCGCTGAGGCTGACGATGAGGAAGCTGAAGAAGTCAATGACCATGAAGCGGCCCTTCGAATTGGTCGCAAACGGCTTCGAGTCAGCCCTCGGCAGAAACCACAGCCCGGCGATGCAGATAATGTCAACTCCTCGATAGCCTCAGTGGAACGACCAGCCAAGAAAAGACGCCCAAAGCAGAACAAAGTGAGCCCAGCTAAACAGGCTCAACCCAAACCTATCAAAGAGAGAAAAAAGCCTTCCGCAAGACGAAAAAGCGATGGCGAATCTATTCCCGTCACCGTTCAGAGGTATACAAAGCCGCTACGGCAGAATGACGACGACACAGATGAGGATATCCTCAATGGCGACATACCTTTTACCGACCATAAATCTCCAAACGTCGTTGATGTTATGCTGCAGATATGCGAGGAATCCATAGAGAAATATCTTTCTGTATTGCACGAAGAAGCAAGCCAGGCAGACGGATCGGCAAACAGGAAGATATACAGGACAAAATTACGAGCCGTGGAAGCGTTTCAGGAGGAATTACGAACGCGACTACAGGCACAAGTGAGCATTCTCTTGAATCAAAGGCAGTATTGACAAGCTAACGAATTCAGACTATCGCTCTCGATAACCTGCGCACACTTAAGAAACGAGTGCGGGCTACGCAGAAGGAGAAGGTTTCCCTCCGTAATGAAATACTGAGAATCCGTGCCGAAAGAGAGCAAGTAGACCTCAAGATCGATGCCGTCAGAATGCGACACGAGACGGCAAACCAAGAGTCGCTGGTAAGTATTCCTTGCTTCAACGGATTGAAATGATTGCTAACGCAGTCAGCACCAACTGGGACTATCCTCCACTATGGACGACATCGAACTGGCTGTTGAAAACGGCAAGATGGCACCTGAACTAAACCCCAAGGAACAGAAGAGGGCAGAGTTAGCGAACCTGGATCTCCTGATTTCTCAGATCACGAACCAAGTTAGCGGGACGGGTGAAGGGGGCGGGACGCTGAAACAAATTAAAGACTTCAATATGTTTCTTGAACGCGTTGCTGTCGCCCTTGAAGGTAGATGAGGGAACATCGTTATGGGTTTCTGGCTGTATGGATAGATAGATTTTGATGATGAGATGAGATATGACATTGATATCCCGAGATGTTTTACGCGTGTAAGTATCGGCGTTTCACTCGCGGTACTGTAAATAGAGTTCTAACGGGAGTTCCAAAACATCGAACCCATAACCGCGAGAGCGGTTTATAGCAGATCAAATTTCTGTGTGGGCTTGCTCCATTTAGGTAGAGTCATGGGCTTCACTTATAATAATAAATAGCAATTACTGCTATGTTAAGAACTCGTTAGACCAAGGCTGGACAAAAAGTGTCGCGATTTCACAAGCTATGCGGCATCATGTCGTTACGGTTCTCTTACTTTTCTTTCGTCTCCAAGTACCTAGTTTTATTCTCCCATACCATTGCCTCTGCCATCTTGCATAAGATACTCGCCTTGGTAGTGTAGCATTGACCCAATTAGCAACTTCTTCCCTGCTATGCTATACAATTTAAATCTCTTGTAGCTTGTGCTTATGAGAACGGTGATAGTAGACCAAATTCCTATACAGGCTCATTCTAGTGTACTTAATTCGAAGTTGTGCCCATGCTGAGAAATCCCTGTTGGTAGTAGTTGGCGGCGCCAAGGCTGGGCATTACCAACTGTGCCACTTCTTTGCGTATCATCGCCAAACCGCGGGGTCGGCTTCAGTTCAACAACAACAATCTATCAGTCGAAGTAGTAGCCATCAATCGCAGCCCCAAACGAAGAGCGACATTCGCATTCTGGCAGATCTACAAGTAACGATAAATTGTATCGCGCTCTGATTTTCTGGTTCGACTAACCAGCCGAAATGCCTTACAACCCGGACTATCCGTATAGTCTGGGCCTGAACATCGTAGTCTGGACTCTTCAGCTCCCCACGTGTTCGTTCTTCTTATTCCACCTGGTGGTGAATCTGCCGCTACTCACGCCGTTCATATTTGGCAACGGCCTTGCCGGGTTAGTTTTGGGGTATGTATCATCATTCACTCCAAACTGCATCCCACTTTCGCCCATATCCTTCTGCGCGATAACGCGCAATGGATGGGGAGCCTCCTCTGTGTCGTCGGCACATGGGGACAAGACTGACGAAATGAACAGAATATGTATCTCGGCAACTATCTTCGCCACCCTCTCCACCATCGTCTCGGACATCATCGAGATAGTGAAGATCGCGCGCAAGCGCATGCCGCTGGCGCTCTACATCAAGTACGCATTCAAAAAGACCACATTCTACCCGCTCCATCTCCTGGCCGGGCTCGTCTATGGCGCGCGCGTATGGATCATTGTGGGTGGGATCATGTCGTATGTTTCTCTCGCTTTTCTTTCGTCCCTAACTAACCCGGCTTCGCTCTCCCACAACATAACGTTGAGTCCGCCAGTTTACGATACTCACCTTGCTGTTACAGTCTTACTTCTTTTATACAACTTGTCCATGGCGTGACGATTGGTGTCAGAATGCGCAAGGATGGCATCGCAATGACCAAGGAGTACGAACTCATTCTTAACCCGACTGACGCAGACCATCTCGAGGCGGGCTATAATAAGGCCGAGCTGTCTGCGAGCTCCAATGATACCGCTTTCGCGAAGTCTTCGCCGCCGATGGAGAGCTTTGATTCCAAGCTTTAGGAAAGATTAATTTAATCGCAGTAGTAGCGATAGTAGGAGCACGGGTACTTGTCAATGTTGAATATTTTGGGCCGGTGATAGAGGTGAAGAGAGACCTTAGGCTGGAAGCTTGTTCGAGCGCACGTTTTCGAGACAGATGACACTTACATATATATATAAACATATGGATTATCACGTGCATCTTGTAAGGTCTTATGACGAAAGATGGTGTGACTCTAGCTAGTTACGTATAGATATATGCAGGAAGGGTACGAGAATCCGGGGAACCTGGGGTATGATGCTAATCTTTAACATACCACTATTACCTCCCGAAGGTAGCAACCCGATGTTGTTTCTGCCAAAAGGGGCACTTGGCTGTATGTCGTCAATTGTTACCGATAACGCGCAATAGAGTGTCTTGTCGATGGGAATTTCCCGAGCCATGGCATGCAGGCCAAGGAAGATCGTCTACTTGGCAACGTGCTGCGATAGGGCTGAAGCGGGCGATTAAGTAAGACATACTAGACGTTATAGAAATAAGACATTAAAGTTCTACAGTACGCTCCAGTACGTTGAGTTGATATTGCCGAAGTGCGAGATTTGACCGCTATTAATTTCAGCACTGACTCTTCTCACCGCATGGGTCCTATGGATCTGTATGAGTAGAGGCTGCGCAGGTATCAGCTTCATATCCCTGGTTGACTGCATCAAAAGTTCCGATTTCCGAGCCAAGCCCCACGAGCATGCTGACATGCCTATGTCTAGGGGATCGCGCACGCCGGCAGATGCGCAACTCACAATACAATGTATGTATCTACAGTAACGGGCCAATGCAATTGACAATCGAGGCGAATGATTCAGTAGCTCAATCCTCGGCCCAATCCCTCAATCACGGACACTGATCAAGTTACGTCACTAGCAATGCGTCCAGATGCTAGTACAGCCCCAAGGTAGGATTGGGAATGAGTCCCCTTACACTAGTCGTGTTAGTGCGAGATATCACACACCATTGGACCCTCAATCTGGGATCATCACTGCGACGTGTCAAGGGAAAGCATATCCGTTAAATTCATATGACAGCTCGACAGGGCTTCGTGAGCCGGCGCGGTAATGATGGCTCGGGTACGACAGGGATGCACGATGCAGGAGGCCTGCCGCTTGGATAACTGATTGCAGATTTGCATCCATCATTCGGGCGATACGAGCCAGACGTAAGCAGCCGTTGGCCCGCGGCGTTGGCGATGATTGGCCACGAGCCCCGTACTAGCTCGACCATTGGACGCTTCTTCTGACACACTATCCGGTTAAGGGTGTCTTAGCATCCTGTCGAGCTTGTCACTAACAACAATTCATCAGAAGCTGGGGTGGGAAAGGAAGTGAAGGGCACAACACAACGAAGGTCGGTGTGTGGGGGACTAAGATGGCCGATTGGGTCAGCTCAAGCTTTGTGGCTTAGATTTTGACACAGTGGATTCTACTATCGCCTTGTAATCTAACTATACCTGCTAGCAGGGGACCACTACCTGTTACACGTATAGTACTCTGTATGTACGCAGGAAGAAAGATGGCAGTGGCAGATGCAATGAAGACGTAACAACCCAGTGACATATCCACGTCTAATACCCGGACAACTCAAGGACAAACAACAACTGACATCTACAACATGTACGGAGTATCCCACTTAATACCTATGTACCTAACTAAGTATGCACCTAGGTAAAGTAGGTACAAATTATAGATATGTCATACATGTAATTGTGTGGATGGGACAGGTGCAAGTTGCAGACGCTGACTTACATGTATAGGGGTACCTACCTACATGTAACTACCCAGATAGGTACTGCCAGGTAGAGTAGTACCCAGTTAAATGCCTCCCTGGCTGGGCTGTTGCATGTTTGAATCAAGCAATTGAGCTACCTCCTACCTACCAATACATCTAGACCGCCCACGTTTGTAGTCGTGCCGTTGTAACCGTCTTTATTAGAGTCGCGTATAAAAAGGGTCTCCATTCTATCCTCCTTGTGCCTCTAACTCTCCAACTTCCTACTTACATTCGGCCTACGATATCATACGCCAATCTCCAGAGATATATATCGATATATCGCTCAAATACACGCACACGCACATCAACATCATGCCTGCTCCTCAAGAACCACAACAGCAAGCTCCCATGGAGCTGAGCTCAACATCAGCCACCGGCGTCGTCAGCCAACAGCCGGTATGTTTAGCTTCCTACGACACAACGCATTTCTTGCAATCGCTCGCGCCCTGTTTAGATTCTTCTCGTTCCCCTCACCATGACCTTAGCAATACCAATTTCAACAGTTCTTGTTGTGAATAGAAGATTGCGGGAAAACAGCTTGAGATTGCCGCTTTAACTAACAAAATCCTTCACGGATGAGTAGGCTGCTGAGCCCCAACCCGACATGTCCCTTCGAGGTGGTGAGGAAGCTGGATGCGAGATTTGCTGTGGACTTTGCGCATGTGATGAGGGATGCTGTTAGTACCGCAAACAAGATGGGCGAATAAGGCCCTTCATCAAGTTTCCTGTTGGACTGTATTGGTACCGTCATGTACTCGCTATACTGTGTTACCGCCCAAAGCCACCTAGATCACCATCAATATGGTCATCCATCAATTCAGACTTTATACATATTGTGTCACCAAGCCCACCATCTGATGCTTCAACCCCTTCAACCCCTTCGCCCCCTCCACCCCCCCTGCGACCTATACCGCATACACCTCAAGAATACTGGGACAACCGGCGGCGAAAGCCTGAGGGTACTTTCCCTGAATCCAGGACAAGCGATGGATGGTTTCAATACCCACCGCCATTACCGACTCCGATCCCAAAGGAAGGTGAAAGTGATCTCTCCACGCCATAGGATGACGAAAAGCATGTTGCAATGCTCCCGCCGGCGGCTGGTTGGAACTCATTGATCCAAGACCCAAACCCAAAGCCAATTCCCCCGATGCCGCCATATCCTGACACTAACGGACGGATTCATCCGCGCCCAGTGTCTCCGTCAAGAATAACAGGCAAGTTACCCGTAGACATGGTTTTTGATGAACACAACATGCCATGGCGCCACCGGCAGCCGAGTCCGGGAGCATGGATTTTAGGCCCTATACCGGCAATCGATCATCGGCAACCCCAGGCTCCACTTAAACCAGGAGAGTTGACTCCCAGACAGTAAGCCGGAATTGCCCACAGTCTCTCTACTGTCATTTCTCCCCTGATCTTGTTCTCCTGGGTGTCTCCTGAGTGGTGGTTGTGTGAAGAATGTTTATAGTAATGGCCGTACTAAGAACCTTTGCAGACGCCATCGAATCGCGCTGCGGCATGAACAGCAATGGAGAGACATGTTGAGAAAGGAAATGGAAAAAAAAGATAAGGCAGAGCGAGAACGACGGGAAACAATACAGCGGGCGAGGGCACATCAAGAGCAACTAATTCGGGAGGCAAGACGGGCGATGGAATTTCAGGAGAAAGGAGCCCAGGGGAAACAAGCGGGCTTGCCGATCCAGGTAGGTCGCTCTGACTACCCTCGGGTCGAATAGGACTCTCTTACTCATGAGACACAACCCAATTCTAACCAGCTAAATCTAGGATCCTGACGCGGAACCACAGAAACCTCACTGGGCGCCGCCTCCACGGGTCAGATTTGAGTTCCCACAACCTGACGAGCAGGGCGAGGGGTCGAAAAGACCTACTCGTCCGCGCTACACGCACACCCCAGGACAAGGAAAAACCCCTTGCTGTATGCCGTGCTCATCTCGTGCCCCTATACCGACGGCGAATGAAGACCCGTTTGGTCAAATGCCATCCTCCGAGACTCAGGAACAAGACTCCCCTCCTGATTCTCCACCGCATATGCCGCCCATCTTTTATTACGCAGCCGAGGGACAGTTCATGACTGCGCCCGCTAGGTATACGTGTGAAGATGAGGAAGATCCGGCTATGCCGCCTTACGCTATTGTCAAGGGACGATTGTCCACGAGTATGCCAACTATGTCTATTGGTCCTGTGTCATTCAAAGACGACGACGAAGAACCGCCACCACCCAGTCTTGTGCCGTCCTTATCTATGGGGGGATCATCTATCCATAGTCCCGATTCCTGCGCCATCGAGAGCGAGTCAGAAGAGGAACAAGAGGTAGTGGTAAAGGACAAGGGTAAGGGAAAGGCAAAGGATCAAACGGTTCGCTTCGCTCCCAAGGTCGAAAGCATTTCGGACGAGGACTTGCCTGGGCACATGAGGAGACGACAACAGGGCAAACCGAAAGTCGTTCCGTTTTATTTGGGTGCTGACTCGACTGATACTGCTGTGAGGAAGGGAGGTTGATTGTCAAGAAGTAGGGACACGGATTTACCCACTAGCGCTGCGTTGAATTCTCTTTTTTGTTCAATTCCCCCTTCGTTAACAATAGCCTTAACGTTAGCACAGAGCGTTCGATATTAAGAAAATACCTAAATCTATTTTCAAGCGATCGCTTTTATTTCTCCTCTTAAATTTCTATAAACTTGCACGAAGTGACGTTGAATGAAAAAGGATGGATGGACGAAACAAGCTTTCGACCCCATCTCTTGGCGATCTCTTGGCTGGCTTCGGGCTTCTTGGCGTAAACGTGGCCGTGTTTTCCAAATCATTTTCACATTCCTACATTTGTCTTAATTTCTCCACCGCTGATCTCGAACTACGGGATTGTCTTAGGCTAGCGTGGTGTAATTTAGGAAAAGAGACGAGAGAAATATCATGAACAGTTAGTCTAACGCTAACAGGACATCCATTGCCATCCTCTAGGTATTAGTTGTTGGATTACTATATAATATCTCACTTATTTTGATACTGCTTCATGATGTCTTCTTTTGAGGCATGTAATGATTAGAAATGGGATTTTTTGTTATAGTTATGAAGACGTTTGTAAGGTTGACTGATTTTGATTTTTTTTCTATTAATCTTTCGAGGCACATAATTTGTGTGGTGAAAGGTTTGTGTGTAAGTAAACAGAAGGTGCTTGTAATTAGTATCTCGTGTCATGGCAATGGGTAACTGTGCTGGTACGGCCTAAGGGGTGTATATTTGTTTTGATAAATAAGGAAATCATTGAAATATAAGATAAAATCAGGAAGTGTCGAGGAATACGATAGAGTTAGGTAGCAGCTAAATGCTGCAAATGTTTGGAATTCCGCCTCCGACTACCTACCTAATGTACCAATCCAAGCACGACCGAGCGCGTTCGTATTAGTCCCATCACATATGCACGAAAAGTAGATTCTGGAGGTCTGTATATGATAGTGATGATGGTTTTGTTATCTCAGTTCCATTCCTTTTACAAGTTTTCGCTTGAGACACTGGGCATGACTTTCAGCTATGTAGACATAGATGAATACGAGTTCATATAAGACGTCACTAAACGAACTATTTCTTCCATCGCTGATACCAACCAATGTGCGTACGTAGTATAGTTAGGCATATATACAGACATATATTCACAACGACTATTCGCAGTTCGTCCTATTATATAAAACCAGCTTGAAAATGTGAGCTAACTTGGGACCGTACGCAGTCGTAGTGGCCTCGACAATCTAGTGAGATGATACAGAGCGTCTAGGATGCTGGATAGAGGGATTGATTCGTCTCATCTTAATAGGTATTGTGACTTTTTCGACTTGGCGGGCCATGCTTTATATACAGTATTATACAATCATTACGATCTTCATTCGTATCAAAAAAACTGCCGGGGTACAGGTGACAAAACCTGCGGGCGGTAGCCCCTCGCTCTGTAGATTCATCAGGGTCCAGCATCCACCGACTGAATTAAGAGGCGTTATTTCATTTCTTCTCCTGGTTATTATTGTTCCCACTGCTACCAAACGCCCCCGCGACCTTATCCCACAAGGTCTCCTCGCCCTTCTGCTTGCGTATCTGCCGTTCGAGCTCCTGCTGCTGCCAGAGACCCTTCACCTTGGACGCAACCTCGGCCTTGGCGCGTATCTCGCCCTTGAAGGCCTCCTCCTCGGCTGCGCGGTCCTCTTCCGCGACACTCTCCAGCTTGGCCTTCAGCGTCTCTTGTTGCTCGGGCGTTAGCTCTAGCTCGGACGCTGCAGCGGCGACCATAGGTCTCGGCACAAGAGGCGCGAATTTTGGTATGGGCCGCCCCTCTTTCTTGGCGGCTTCTATCTCGGCTTCTTGCTTTAACATCCGGTGGTATAGTGCGTCGGCGTGCATCTGGATGTCTTCTTCGATTTGGGAGTCTCGGTCGAGGGATGAGAGGTACCCGAGGGCTTTGAGTAATCTCTGAGAGATACGGTGTTAGCACTATATGATTAATGTATGAAATTGCCAAACGAAGAAAAACGCACTGTCTGTGTCATATAACATCGTTCAAACTTCTTGATTTGGTCTCGACACATGGTCAGGCGCTCGGCGACGGACGGATTTGACATACAGGAGCGCCAGTCGACCTGCTCGAGAGCGCAATTCTCGAGCGCAGCCCGGCCAATCTCGGCCTTGCGCTCCTTGTAGCCCTCCAGCACGTCCATCAACTTCTCGTGCTCGCTCTTGGTCTCGGCCTCGATCTCCGCCAACGGCCGGTACGACTTCCACAGGTGCGCATAGCGGCCATCCTGGAACTGGCTCTCGCGGGGTACAAGCGGCTTGCTACTGCTATTGCTATCCTCCGCATCGGGTGTCGGTATCGTCGTTGAGGTCACCTCGTTGGACTTGTTCTGTGGATTTGGGGTGTGTGCGCTACTGCTGCTGCTGCTACTGTTGTTGTTGGTGTTGTATTTCACGGGCGACTCTTTCTCGAGAAATTCCCGAAGCTTCGGGTCCAGCTTCCGCAGCGGATCGTCGGCGCTCGAGGTCCAGAGGCTGTCCCACCAGCCCATTGGTGCTGATGCAGGGAAAATCCCCTTCTTTCTCACAAATTTGGATGTTTGTACTTGATTACTAAATAAGCATAATTAATCTTTGCGACTGAGCCTCGAAATAGATATCTCAAGACATTCGTCGAAAAGTCGGGAATATGGGTTAGAATGCGGGCTTGAGCTTATCGATAACGACGTGGTGATGATATCTGGTTATCGCAATTAGGACTGTTGTCACATGCGTCTTCCAAGTCACCAATAAAGAAACATGCTATGATGCTAACTAACTGAACTTTTAAGGCAAATTGTATGAATTACGAATTAAGAACCGTCCTGATGGGTATATAAATGTAAACATTTGCGTCTTCTGGTGTTGACCTTCACCCCTCGAACAATCCAGCGGCCATACCTTAGCGGGACAAAACTCGGCTCACTACGTCTATTCGTCGTATGTTCATGTCTATTTCAATTACTAAGTATCGCGACCAGACTCATCTACATAGGTAGCTTTAACAATCCCGTGAATAACGCATCTCTCCGAACTAGCACATTTAAATTTCGGTTTACAAGCTTGGGCGTATTTGCATAATCACTCCACGCGAGGTATCATGTATCATCAATGCTCATAGATCTGATTCCCGGAGTTGTGATAAAGTTGAGCGGAATCACGGACACGGTCTGTGATGCACGCATGAGGCAGACTCATTTCGTGCAATTCTCTCTGAAAATTAGGACTTCGTTACTTGGTAATAGCATCATACCAAGGCAGTGGGGAAACAATAGGGGGCTTTTTTTCACCATTCCCGGAGTTGGTCCCCAGACTCATCACATCCTCTAACCACCATTTCACATACAGCTAGTACCGGTATAGCTGCTCATTTTAATCCAAGCGCCTCATCAAATACATCGAGACTCTCGTGGTGTGGTATTCTCTTTTTGCATTTCAGAACTACCGGCGTGCATTCTTTTGTGCCGCCGTTTAAGCCTATGAACCGCCCGTTCCGAAAATCTGTATCATGAAGAACCGTGAAGCAACAACGCCATCGATGCCCGTAAAAGTCCCTAAACTTAGAACTTGCTGAACTTCTTGACCGCCTTGCCAGTTCGGGGAAGCACGCGGAGAACGTTGAATCGGACGGTCTTGCTGAGGGGTCGGCACTGGCCGACGGTAACGTGGTCACCCTCCTCAACACGGAAAGCGGGTGAGCAGTGGGCGGCGATGTTCTTGTGTCGCTTCTCGTAACGGGCGTACCTATTGCACGAATAAGTTAGTACGAGCCTGGAGGCTTCGTCGATGGTATTTAAACTGACTTGCGGATGAAGTCTATAGCAATAGTTAGTTAGTGAAACGCCCTTTCTTTAGATGTTTGAGGGCATAAAATATGGACATCGAAACGCGACAGACAAGTGGATACTTACGGAGGTATTCACGTCGGATGATGATGGTTCTGTGCATCTTGGTGGAGACGACGGTGCCAGTTAGGATTCGGCCACGGATGGAAACCATTCCAGTGAAGGGGCACTTCTTGTCTGCGAACGAAAATTAGTATCTAGTGTCCAAAAAACCATGCAAACCCTGCCCCGAGCGTGCGCGATGTAGGTACTGAATTGGTTCGAGATGAAGCGGTGATTTGGCCTCCCTTCACTATCCGAAGCATTACAGCCACCACATCATTTGTCGTGATCCAACTACATTCTGCGAGTTCTCAAGCGTCGGGTGGATTGCGATTCGACATACCGATGTACGAGCCCTCAATGGCGGTCTTGGGGGTCTTGAAACCCAGGCCGACATCCTTATACCATCTCTGTTCGACACGTGAGTTGCTGGCCTAATCGTTCGTCGCGGGCGTGTTACACACCTTGCCTGCCTTGCCTACATCGAAATCATTAGCATGAACAGTCGAATCGCAGACACGGTCGGGCTAGGAATTACCTGGGCGGGCCGACTTCGTCTTGATCTTGGAGTTCTGGAAGATGTGAGGCTGCTTCTGGAAAGCACGCTCCGACTGGACGGTCAACTCGGTGGCCATGGTTGCGAATGTTTGTCGAGGTCGCAAGAAAGGTTGGCTTCGGGTTCGGTGGTGGTCGAATGAGGTTGGCGGTTGGCGTCAGAATATCGCGGGACAGGTCGCAGGCGGTCGAAAAATGGAGGAGGGCAAATTCTAAAGATTGTGTGGGCTGAATTTCGCTTGCGCACAACCACTTGTGGCGGAAGAGGGCGATAGCTAGATAAAGTGTGGCTAGTGCAGCCGATAAGTGGGCCAATCCCCACCGCCCGGAGCTAACAGTAATGCATCTACAACTCTACAACAAGGCGTCTCGATCAATTGTACGCCAAAAACACATATAACTTAGAATATGTGAAGTCGCCCAGTTTGATATATCCTAAGCAATGAGCTTGTAATCCTTCGTCGAGATTATCAATTTGAAGCCTGTGGATTGACACAATATCATAGCGTCAACTGGCTAGCACCAGTTAGGTTATCACATCATGCAAGCCACCGAGTTACCAACATGTCAAACAAGACGGGCAGGATATTTCCTGTACTAGCTCTCCAACTCTCCTTTCATTATATATATATTTATATATAATTTCATTGTTTTCGTTAATCCTGCTTCTTACCCACCTGTGTCATGACACTTCCAAATCCACTACATATCCCTGTAGATACCACAAATCCAGTTTCGTTCTTTGAGAGAACATGTCGCTGGACGAGCTGGGGGCCGTCGAACAATACGATGATGTAGACATGGACGTGTACGACTTGCCTGGCAATAACCTGGTTTGCGAGGGTCCACCAACGGGGCTCGAGAAGATCTATGACTATGAGCTTGGTGGTCATCATCCTCTTCACCTTGGTGACACACTGCATGACCGATATAGAGTCATACACAAACTCGGAAGCGGCGGCTACGCAAATGTTTGGTTTTGCTGCGATACAAGCACGGACAGGCCTCGATACGTCGCCGTCAAGATCATCATGGCTGAAGCTTCAACCCCAGAGTGCCCTGAGCTACGTGTAAGTAGACTCATCAGTATAGGAATTGACGCGGAGGCTGTCGCGCGACATTTCTGCTTGCCACTAGATCAGTTCAGCATCGACGGCCCTAATGGCACGCATCATGTCCTGGTTTATCCGGTTCTGGGCTCTCGCGTCCCGAGATTATTGAGTAGAGCGCATGACGATGACCCAGATGTCACCTTGAGGAAAATAGCAACCCAAGTCACTGAGGCGATGTGCATTCTTCACACTCACGGTATTTGCCATGGAGGTATGCTAATCTATGCTCCCGCTTGTTGGGTTGTTGGCCGTCGTGACTAAAAATGGCTGCAGATTTCCGGCCTGCTAACATCCTAACACGTGTTTCAAACCTTGACGGCCTCAGTGAAGAAGAAATACTTAGACTTGTAGGCGAACCAGAGCGGACCCGGGTGACCACTGCCTCTGGAGAGAAGCATGATTTGCCGACGGCCCCCCAGTATCTGGTATACCCGATAATGTGGGAAGACATTGCCCAGGATCCCTCTGCTGAGTGTTTCATTACTGAAGAGGCATGCATAATAGATTTTGGAGAATCGTTTGAGATCTCAAATCCACCGCCAGAGCTTGGAATTCCGCAGAACTATTGTGCCCCAGAGTATGTTTTGGACAAGAAGGTCAGTGCCAGTTGCGATGTTTGGGCGCTGGCATGTACCATATTCGAGATACGCACCGGCAGACGACTCTTCGACACATTTGACGACGATCAAGACGAATATCTTCGCAAGGTGGCCATGGTACTAGGCAAATTTCCAGAGCCTTGGTGGTCTGAGACATGGGAAGCAAGGAGGTCCTTTCTCGCGGATGAGGCCGATGCAGATGGGAAGGTCATTAAGGTTTACAGAGGGAAGCATCCGCCGCCGATAGACACGGCTTTTTACCAGAAACCTGAGCCAAGATCCATACGGGAATCAATAGAGGAAGGTCTGCTCTATAACTTCAGGTACAAGCCTGGGGGTATTCATAAGCATATCCCGGAAGCGGAGATTGATGATCTCACGAACTTGCTTGAAAGGATGTTGAAGTATAACCCAGATGAGCGATTGGGAATCGCAGACGTCTTGGAACATCCTTGGTTCAAGATGTAATGTAGAGGTGAATCATACTTCAGTAGATATTAGCTACGAACGTGCTGTTCTCTTGAGATTCTCATCGATCACGTCCTAGCTTCCAGTTATACGTCGTCAGGGTCAAAAAGGGAAAAGTAATATATCACGATTGCGCCAGTGATCCATGTTGCCAACCTTTTCGCCAGATTGAAGTTCGTTAGTCTTCCCACAAGGTCCCTCAGCTCCGGATCAACACCTTTCCACAACGTGAATGGTTTGCGCAAGTTATACTTATTGAAACCACCCCGTAGGACGTTAAAACTTCCATCCATAGACAATCGCTAAGGCTTTTTAGAAGTGCGTCTAGTCCTGCCCGGTTGGCGAGAAATTTTGTGTTCCAATACGTGGCCTAGAACCTCCTCTCTTTCTCCTTGTTCTTCTTTGTAGATTATGAACATGATTCGTTTGTGAATAGTCAAAATATACTTCTGCCTTGATGATAACTTAGTTGCTTCTTGTTAGTTTGAGATGAAGATAGGACTTCTAGCCACAATTTCGAAGGAATATATACCGGAGAGCTTGTTGACGGAGGTTTAGGGGCATTGTTTCGTGTTTGCGAATGCATATGAGTAACTCCATCGAACAACTAAACGCTTTAAGCTAATAGTCAGATGCATCGTACTAACTATGCGAGGGGGTTGCATGCTAAGACCTGTGAGACAGCCTAATACCTCATGCCCCTAATGTAGAAAATTTGTTTAACCTTTCCAGGGCGTTCCTCTGTCGTATTTGATTGCTTCGGTGCTGCGTAGCCGTCAGGGGACTCTTTTGTGCTATAACTTTAGCTAGGCTTTAGTATTATCGATATAAAATTATGAATGTCCATTCTTATATGATCATCGAGAAGCTACACGTCTTAATGATAGGTCGAGATTCCTATAGTAGCGCAATTGATCTCCTCGGTAGAAATGTCCATTCTTCAACCCCGTGACTCTTACCGATATTCTTCTGCACTATTCCAACTCGTTTGAAGACTCCATCATTGACTTCAACTACTGCTAATGCAAGAATTGAGTAACGCGATGTTGATCCAACGATATCCTTCCACCTAGCTGGGCCAATATAAAGAAATTCGACCGACTTCCCACTAGGCTCATCACTCTCGATCCCGAGGTCAGGATCGTACGATAGTCCCATAGGTTTTACGCGTGCGGACTGAGACCGCGTCATAACTCGACAGGTCATATAGATTGTTTTCTCCTCTCTAATACTGCTTACCTTAGCATCGACGTCCTCGAAATCGCGGTAGTTAGCTTCAATACGTCCATCCACCGACATCCATGACCACGACGGAGCATGAGGTGATCTCGTTGTTTGATCACCCGTGCTAGTCCAGCATATGTCCTCCAGTAGTCGACTCTTCCAAATGCCAAAGATGCATTCGTCGGCCCATTTTCTTTCCAGCTCATAGATGATACCCGAGATAGCATGAACCCGGTCTTCGGACATGCTGGTCTTTCGGTTGGTATAGTCGCGAACCAACCGATTCCAAACCCTTTTACTGTCGGGCTCACGCTGTTCGTAACTCGAAGGCCTTGGGGGATCGACACCACTACTGTAATCAATTACACTCGAAATAACTGACTGGCAGTCAGTCGTCCGGCACCTGAACAGCAACTCCTGTGGTCCGTAAAGGAGAAGTCGTCTAGGAAGGATTGATTCCTGAAGACACCAGCCTCTGCGATTTATAGGCATGTTTCTCGTTATAGCTCGCCCTTCAACACTCGGAACGATGGTCAGTGTCCCCACTGAACCATCGTCGATGTGTATTTCAACTAGGCATTGTTTTGCCATGGATTTGGAAGCGTCTAGCGCTGCATCGACCGAGCCGGGGCGATTAAACTCCAGAAAACTTTCAAACGCTGACTGTGCAACTGCCGCGACAATAGTCACGGCAGAATCGCGGTAGATAGATGCCATATTACTAATTTCACGCAACTTGTCATCCTCGCTATCTTGGATAATGCACAGAGCGTCGACCCAAAGATATCGGTAGCCCAGGGCTCTCGTACATTCAACTGCATCCTGAAGGCATTTCGGTAATGATGTGATTAAGACTCCTTCTTGTTCGAGAGTAATTTTGTTACTATGTAGTAACTTGGCAGGCTGGTCGCCACCCCAGCAATAGCTTAGGGCAACGTATTCCAATTTCTTCCCTGGGTTATCATTCGTGCTGGTGAGGGTCGCATGCGAGGCGTTAATTCCGGAAACATCCAGAACTCGAGCTGGGGGTTGCGAATGAGCTACAATCGTGGAGCACTCTGGATGCATGCGGGCGCAGGTGGAAATGAGCTTCTTTGCTTCAGCAATAACTATTCGTGAGGAAACATCAGTCTCGACGGGACGGCCCGTAGTCAGGAACGAAGCCGGATCGTCTAAAGTTCGCTATGTCAGGAACACGAATGCATATATCTATAGTTATATGAGAAAATCTAAAACATAGGCACACCTAACCTTTTGCTGTAAAGACCCGACAACGACCGCGAGAACCATCATCGCCCTCGACTTCAGTCTCAATGCAATCAATCAGAGATGATGATTCACTGCTGCTACTGGGGACGACACGAACTTGTACCCAATCATCTGGATCATGCAGATATAGCTCATAGTCCGGCGGAAAACCGAAAACTTGACAGATTGTGACGTGACATATAAGACCGCAAAAAGAGCAGCTGTCGCGAGCACCAGCAATGATATCCTGCACTTGTCCGTGTCTTCGCGAGACCCCTCCAGATAATTCTCGTAAACTTTGAGGAGTGAAGAGCTGGCGGCAGCGCTCGCACAAGTCACGACTCATACCACCGAACTACCTAGTTGGCATAAGGCTTGTTAAGCGAAGTGGGCGGGAAGAAAAGTAGGGATGGAATCCTTTTCAACGGACAGGCAAAAGCGCCTGGTTCTAGAGGGAAATATTATGTTTGAGTACTACATAGTAAGTAGCTAGCAAAAGCGTACAAGTATTCTGAACAAAACAGTTAACAAGTCACTTAATGGATGGATACAGGTAGGTAGACCAATAAGACGTCACGCTTACACTAGCTAGAATTGGTTAAAGTTCGAAAGTGATGACTTTAACGACCACCTTGTGACTTCAGGACGGTCACTTATCCCGACTATGATATGTATCCCAGGTGGTTTCAAACAAACTAACTAATTGCCCACCAAAGCGGTGCTTCGTATAAGTAAACCTGTACAGAATTAGCAGTAACTAGGTCATGTCAAAGGTCAAAGTGGAATTGTTCATATAAGTAGATACCTATGCCCCACAATGCCCACCTTAAATTCTGTAGCGGTAACGAGGGACCTACCCGGTGGCTCCCCCCCCACTTGCACCATGTTTACAAACAATTCCCTTCCAGACGCGATCACCAACCAGACTACGAGAAGACATGCGACCGCATTCACCTACAACTCGCCGTAAATACACTGATTCATAGCTTTTCGTTTACTCTTGAGGCTTCTCTGCCACCAACCTTGGCCCACGGGCACCTAATCTTTGCTATTGCACGCCCTAATTAATATGCGACGCGCCGTCTAAAAGTCGGCATCATTATCGCGAATTCGTATTAAGAACTAAGGTCTACCATTGACGACGTTGCCACAATGTCTGGCCACACCGATGTGACACTGCCGTCAACAAGGCGATCGCGGAAATCAACAGGTCACTCGACAGTTAATAAAAGTACAGACAAAGAGAACATCACAGTCGACCTGGCCAGCTCTCTGGCTGGTAATGCAGGCCGGAAGAAGTCGCGTAGTAAGAGTATGGGCCCTGGTGGTTTCGATGTCTTAAAGTCGGGCTCTGGAAATAGACGCGCGGTATGCAATATGCAATACACCTGGAGAAGCCTTATATGTTAGACATTCGTGTTAATAGTTGTCATGCAGTCACTGGCCGCCCCCTCCAGACCACCGCCGCGCTCCATCCTCAAGCCCACGATGGCCCAGCTACCAGAGATACCACCGCATAAGCTAAAAGGCTCTTCTCGAAAGTCCCTTCCTTCAAGTACCGTTCAAGGTCTCGACAAGCTGTCGAACCCTTTTCAGAATGACGATTCATCTGGCACTAAGATCGCATTGCGCACCGAGGAAGAACAACAGGCCGCTGCTCGAGAGCGTGAAGAGAAGGAGAGGGCGCAATTAGAAAAGGAGATTAAGGATCGGCGCGAAGCACGGAGAAAGTCCCTCGCTAACCGACGCGTATCTTTTGCTGCTGAGGCTACTCTTCACACATTCCACGAAATCGAGTACATGCAGGATTCAACTACGTCGACTGACTCTACGAGGAGAGCTTCGTCGCTGGCCGAACAACCGAACTCTGCGGAGACTGCTGATCCTCCATCTACACCTCCGGATACAGTCGAAGACCTAATCTCATATACTCCCGAAGACCAACGCCGCTTGCATCAGAAGAATCGGCGTAGAAGCTCTGGAATATCCACAAATGACTATACCAACAACCACGATGACCTGACCTTGGCTTCTAGTGTCTATAGCTCAGATTCCGATGCTGAGGGTATTACTGAGGTACACGAGGAAATTGTTTCAGATTCTGGTAGTGATTCAGATGTTGATGGGGTGACTATGGATCTTGACGCCGATGAGATGACTGGTACATCCTTTGCATCCGGCATAACAGCCCGGTCAGGCTTCTCGGATGACGATAATGACACTATCGACGACGCTCTCAGATTGGCTGCTCGACGAGCGGAAACTCAAAGGATTGATGAAGAGGAGGAGATTATTCCTTCCTTTGGCTGGGTTAAGAAACCTGCTCCAAAGTCAACAGGTACTGCTCGTGAGCAAGAAAATCCGCCAAGAGTGGTCCATGACAATAGAGACGATACGGCGCCCATGGATATGGAAATGACAAGTGCCGTCGGAGGCATTATGTCGCAAAGTTATGTTGAAGATAATTTTCAGGAAGAGGAGATGTCTATGGATGTTACGCGAGCCCTTGGTGGCATCCTCCCTTCACGGCCTGAGACGAAGGATAAGCAAACAAGGATTGACAACAGATTCGAGGACAACCCAGTGGAAGACGCCACGATGGAGATGACCGTGGCAGTTGGCGGCATAAGGAATGCCCCCCAAACCGATGATCTTATCGAGCTTGAAGACGATGAGGATATGTCAATGGAGCTTACTACCGTCATGGGTGGTGTCGTGTCGACATCTAAGTCAAATGCTGCGAAGCGGAGAATGTCTCTTGCTCGTCGTCACACACTGGCGAAAGACGATGAGACAACTATGGATATGACTGTTGGACTCGGCCGTATCATACCAGCCGAGATTGAAGATAACGACGAAGACGAAGCAGATATGACGATGGGTATGGATATGACCACAGCTGTCGGCAGGATTATCAGAGATCCTTCCCCGACCCAAGATCATACTGCGAGACAAATTATGGAACAAGAGGTAGACGTACCAGATGGAGATGATATGTCAGAATCACCTTCAAAAGGCGGTTTGCTTGGAATGGATACAGCTAGAGATATCTTAGAGGCCGAAAGCCCGGACAAACTTCCATTTCGAGGGAAAGGACTTCGCCGCAGCAGTGGACGACCAGCCTCAGTAACTCCTAAGGGGAAATCTCCTAAACGCAATCTTTTCGCCTCCAAGCCCATGAGCCCAGAAAAACTGGACCTGCCCAGTACTCCTCTACAATCAAGTCCGATAAGGACACCGACCTCATTACCGTCACAAAGACGGTCGCCGTTCCCTGGGAGAACAGGCCTTAGCTCAACTACCAAATCGCCAAGATCAGCTGGGATTAACCGGTTCCGGTCATCATTCTTCCAACGGGATTCCGTCACCGGTGTTACGACTCCTCAAATTGTGCCCTCTCCGCTAAAGCGCAAGCTCTCTGGTATTGGTGCTGACCGTCCCGGTCTCGGATCGCCAAAAGTCACTGAACTTCTTGACCGACGAGGTTCTATCGGTGATATTGCTGACCAGTTTATTCATCGAGAGAACTTCAGGGCCGTCAGTTTTACAGAGCCACAGATCATAGAGAGTGAACTGGATTGGGAACGTCGAGAAGAGCAAGCTAAGGAGAATGAGAATACTCTCAATGGGCAAGCTGGTGGGGACGAGGACAATGGTACAGCGACGCTGAAAGACATGATATCAAGTATGACTCCTAAGAAAAACCTTTTGAAAGGTCGGAAGAGCCTACATGTCGGCAGCGCTGCCGGTCTTCTCGGCAAGCGACCTGCCGAGCTTGACGAAGAAGAAGACGATTATGATCGAGATGGTGTTAAACGACTTAAGAATCATCAAAGTAGTCCCGTCAAAAACATTCGACTACGCGCGCCACCGACGAAAGAAGAGACCACGGGTCGGTTTAATCGGTCTACTACTAGAACACTAGAGTTCGGGAATGGAGGTCTCACGGCACCTTCCTTAGCACAGTCCCCCAGTAAAGGCCCTAATCCAACCTCTTCACCATTGAAAATCAGCCAGTTTAAGAACATGCCATCCGACCAACCTACCAGTACATTTACCTTCCATGATAACATCCCCTTATCAAGTTTTGAGGGCGTAGAGGATAGTAATGGAGATCATATTCATCTTCAGGACTTTCTGAACATGACTAGCATCCGTTTCATGGAGCTAACTACTACAAAACGGAGACACACCCAGGCGCCCAGCACCCAGAAGGATGTCCTTCGAGGTGAGAAGGATCTCACTTTAGAGCGCTGTGTCGTAGCTGGTGCCTGTACCGTTCCAATGCTGGAGCTTTATCAACATGTAAGTCAATTCTATACTCGAAGGGGTTTATTCACTGCAGAGTTGTACTAACTTTTACAAGTCTTGCAGAGAACTGAAAAAGTACATCTCGGAAGGCCGGAGGATTGTACGAGAGATCGAGACCGAAACTTTTGAAGAAAACCCACCCCTCTTCAAAGAGTACATGACAGCAACACCAGAGTTTAAGACCTTGATGGACAACCAGTTCAAAAATGTAAAAACACATGCACGATTGCTCAGCAAGGCTATGTGGTATGAATGGCGCATGAAACTTCAGGATGGACTAAAAGAAGGTCTTGAGAAGATCTCTGAGGGTATGGAGGCAGACGAGAAACTCTTACACAAGCAGCAAACACTTCTCGCTTCTGTGCTACCCAGTCTTGTTCAGCAATTCGAGTCGCTGACGACAGAGCGTGAAGATCTTGAAGCCGTAGCACAAGAGCTTGCAGATTGTGACCCGCAGGACTTACAATCGGCGCGCGCAGATTTGACTGATCTCGATTTAGATATTGAGACGAAGAGGCGGAAAATAGAGGAATTGCGAAACGAGTTGGCCGAGACGGAATCAAACATTAACATAGCAACACGGAGGAAACAAGACTATGTTACTGATATTGAAGAGGCTGAAAAGGTACGGGAGGAATGCAGAGGGTGGACATCTAATGAAATCAATTCTCTCAAAGGTAAGTCTACACTAATTATAAGCTGACTTTCTGCTGAATGATATGACTAATTCGAGAATAGCCAAGGTTGATGAGCTAGAGAAACGACACGGCTGGGCTATTACAGGTTTTGCTGGCACTACTATCTCGATGGCATTCCAGCGGGAAATCGAGCTCGTATTCGATATCGCATCATTCAGCAGAGCAGGCAAACCTTCAGACTCGCGGATCGACCTCTGGTACATTGCTGTCCATCGCGACCGCAACCCACTGCCCGCATCGCCCGAAAAGGAATTCTTCGTCCAGTGTATCCGCGATCACATCCGCGAGATGACTCAAGTGCAGCATAAGATCAAGATTCACGACATATTAAGAGTGGTCAGTGGGGGTTGGAAGATGGCTAATCACGTCACGGAAGACATACGCCTCTTGAACTGCACGTTTCCTACGACCGTTGCCCGCACTTCGGACTCCTCTATTGCGGTCCGATCTGCCCTTCTCCTGGCCCCACTGGAGACGAAGGTCGAGATTGAACTTGCGCTTCGCGGTCGACATACCCCGAGTGGATTCCAGGTGTCAATCACCCCTCAAGCACGCGTCGTCTATGGAGAGCATTTCAAAATCGACAAGGTTGTTGAGTACCTAGAGACTCGCGTCGGTTCTGTGGCTGGCCCTGAGACTGAGTCTTGGAGTGATGTTCTTGTCGAGTTGCACGAGAGATTGCTGGCTCGGGGCCGGAAGTAAACATGCCCTGCTACGTGTTCTGTATTATAATGTTGTTATGAGTTATGACAGTGGGTTGGTACTTAGTGGTGGGCGGCATGGAGTGTTTACGTAGTGTGTTATCAAGATATCCATCTTTGCAATATTATCATTCGTGGAGTTGATGAATTAAATTCATATGGATGCTTCCACATAATTGCATTATTGTTTTGTCTTCCGCCTGTGATATCTTGAACCATCCCTTTTGGGATTCAGTCGATAAACTGGCACAGTGGTCAGCGCGTCCGCCTGAAGTTTTCACCATATTTGCTTATTGTAGGAAGACGATTACAGATTATAATCTTTAGGAACGTTCGGCAAAGTAGATACCTGGACACTCCCACAATATTGGCGAGAAGTACTGCATGACTAGCTAAGTTAAAGTACTTAGTAATGGTACATAATGAGAATAACTAGCTGGCCATTACCTGGCAATGGAAGTTTCTAGGAACCAGGAGAGAGCGCTTTCTTAGTTAGAAAACAGTTACTTAGGCCTGCCAATTCAGCTCCAAGACTATGATATCTATATGTCAGTCTTTAGTGGATTAGCATGGATTTTAATTCAGATACCTGAGTGTAGTCCAATCCTGTTATGCCTCTCTCTTCGAGTCTGTGCAGCCAAGATGAAGTACGATATAGGTGCTGTATCGTTGTTTATACGAGAGTTAATTGAGGATGGTGGGACTTACAAATACTTACTTGATAGTACGTACCCAAGACCCATCAAGCAAACATCAACTCCTCACATCAGCTCCCTAGTTGGATCCCTTGCTTCTTTGCAAAGTAAGCTACTGACATAACTTCAAAACTAGCATCCTTGTTAGTTCTTCTGTCTAATCATTAGAATTATTCAAAAATATTACGGGTAAGGTACAATAGAAATCTCTTCCATAACAGAGTCAAGTAGTTAATAAACGAATGTGGCATAAGAGGCGGTACCAAGGTATTTATCGCTGGCCAAGTTCACGTTATTCGGCCTAGGTACTTGTTGGAATCAGAGTGAATGGCGTGGCTGCTGCAAGGTAGGCTTGTCTCACCTTGGAAGAAGTTACCACACCAACCTCCTCCAATGAGGCTTTTGATATTAAGTATCTGCAAACACACGCACGCGCACGCGCCCGTACCCGTGTCACACAACCTGCAGCTGAGCCGCCTTACAAAAGATTAATTTTGTCTTACTTAACTCTTTTCCTTCCCTCTCTTCTTTCTTTCTCAACCACATCATCGCATCGCAACCTAGGTTTTGTTCGCACACACACATACACACGCACGCTCAAGCACAATAGTTGATGATGCGATATTTTTCTCACTAACTTCTTGTCTATGGTTAAACTCCTTTTCTATATACATCAGGATGCTTCACCATTCGATTTGTCTTGTGGCTTTTGCCATCACCTTCGCCCACCTCGCCCACTGGGCTAACAGTAAGTAATTCTCCGATTTGTACTCCGTTTGCAACGTCCTTTCAACTGCGATGCCGCCGGCGGGTTGCAGATGCATTACAATCCATTCTTCTCGCTTTGTGACTTATGTTCTCGTGGAGATCGGAACAAAGTTTATGTATTGAAAATAACTTCTGCCCGTGTATTCCCGAAAAGATGATGTTGACTTTTGTCATCAGCATTACTATTTTTCTCCGGAACCACTGCCGTGGTGTACGGCTGGAACGTACACCCAGCTATCGGTGTCTGGGCTATTGTCGGCGCTGCCCTCTGTTGGTCTCTCATCTTCCTGGCTTCGGCGAGGTTGATTATGGCTGCCACTATCTTGCAATCACTTTTTACTATCTACACCGACTACAGTTCGTGGAGTTTCTGGATAGGTTTGGCCAGTTATCGATATTGGGTTGCTGGTCCTTCGATGGCCGTCTGGGTCATCCCCGAGATCTGCGTCTTACTCTGGGTCAAGTTATGCTGGTCGTGCGCAACAATCCGAAGACACCCCCCATTCCCCTCCCCATCTGTCTTCTGGCCATCAAATCAAGAATTGGATTGGATCACTCCTTGGATTCACGCCTGGAGGATGTGTGCTTCCCCTGCCATCTTGCTGGTGCTTGTGGCCCTGCTTGGGTTCATCAAAAAAGCGATATTCATCACCAGTGAGGTCGTCAAGACCATTATATTTGCTTTTACAGAGAATTACAATTGGTGTCCTGAATGGCGCCTCGCAGAGTTAGAACGAGCGTTTGAGGAATCCCAGGCGCAGCGTCGACGAGACAGGCCATCCCCGGAGGCCCTTCAAAGCCAGAGAGAGGCGGCTCGCAAAAATTGGGAAGACCAACTCCGCCGTGAACGCCAACAGGTGAGCCCTTGCTCGATCTTCGGACCGTATACGCCGCCGACGAGGAAAGCACGTCGTGCTTAGGAAGCCGATTGTGCCCTCAGGAGGCAGGCTTACGGCCGTCCCCAAGCAAGCACTTACACGTTCGGAAGCCAGTACAATGAAATGGTTTTCAACGTGTAAGCTCTCTGTTGTCGTGTTCGTGTCTCCGTATTAGCTTGCTGACTCGAATTCTCCCTATAGCAGAAGACGACTAAAGAAAATTGACGAGGAATACCGGCGTAACACCATCCCCAAACCGGTCGTAGCAGAGACTTCTAAGGTCCCTTTATATCAATCCCGTCAGCAAATCCTTTCACCTACGAAAGCCCCAGCAGAAATTTCAGTAGCTCCTTCTCATCAACAATTGAGCGCAGCCGTCATCACCTCTCTGCCGTCAGTCCCCGTTGCTCCTGCTCAGAATATCTTTGAAGTTAAGAAGAGCGCCAAGCTTATCCGTATTCCTAACCATGGCCTATCGGTTGTTCATCCCCCCTTCCTCAGTAAGAACGCTGGTAAGGCCATTGAGCTCGCGACCAAGCGCGAACTGGAGGCCGACGATGTCGAGGCGCCTAGAGATGATGCGAAGAGACAAAAAAAGAATCACAAGGGCAAAGCGCCTGCACCGGTATTATTTGACCCGTGGGACGAACCCGTATATGAATATGAGCCTATGGATTTGTCATCGGACGATCCCGTAATGGACGACATCACCACCTTACTAGAGAGGATTAGGATTCAATCTGAGCCCGAGAATGAGCAGCCGAGTACGAGTCGCCAGCAGAGCGGCCTAGAATGGGTTATCGGTGATGCTTCGCCCGCACCCCATCCTGCTCGGTTCATCCCTGACATAGGGCCTTCTTCTACACCTCATCCTCATCTTACCGACTCGACTGTCCCGGCATTATCTACCCCTCCTCCCCGGTATCCTTTTAGATCGCCCACGGCCGATGATGACAACGCGGGCGTGAGAGTTCCTGCAGTTCCTGTTTTTAGAATCCCAAGCACAGTGGGTTCGACTCATCCTGGGGGAGATCACATGGCTGTTGATATTCCTTCCTCCAACTCCGCACTTGATATTCTGTCTACGGCGTCCGCGGCCGTTCAAGCGAGCACAACAAGAATCCCCATGGAATCGTTCTCGAACTTCTCGGGCCCTCCGGCGCTCTCGAATCCTGCTCGCCCTTCCCCCTTTGCGTTGCTCGCGGCTGCTGCGACTGAAATCGCAAGTAATGATGCAACCGTTGGTTCTACATTTTCTATCCCTGTACTCCCATATAGATCCACGACGCCTTCGTCAACCCATCTCGAGACGTTGCCAGACATTCCTTCAAATGTGATGTCCTCATCGGAAGCAGCTGATATCCTCATGGCGTTTGGTAACCAAGCAGCTGCTTCTAATATTTCCAATCAGGCTCTTCCCAACACAACTACGGTAGCTCCTACGACCGGTATCTTTAGTTTTGGTGCTCTCGCAAACCCAACCACGACTAGTTCCAGTCAACCATTCCCGAATGTATCTTTCATTACAATCAACAATAGTTCTGCATCGCCAGTGCCAGAACTGGAGATGGATGAGTCGTCGGCCCCCACAGACACAGAGGTGCCGCAGAGTTCAAATACTCCCGCAGCTAACTTGTTTACGTTCGCCGCCACATCTCCCTCGGCTTTGTCTATCGCGCCCACAGCAGGCGTTGCGATAAACCCGACTTTCAGTTTCTCCGGTCCGATCGTCCCTACTTTCTCTTTCGCTGCTCCTCCTACTCCGCCTGGGCCACCACTCGAGCAGGGATTGTCTTTGATTGGGGGATCGGCGTCGGAGACTGAGTTGAATGAGCAACACATGAGACAAGAGGACGAATATTCTGGGCCTGTTTTCGCGTTCGGCGCTACAGAAACCCATACAGAGCCTGCGGCTAGTACAATTGTTACGAGTACTATCCCTACACCGGCTATTTTTACGTTCGACGCCACGAATACTTATACAGAACCTGCAAATAGTACCGCTGCTACAAACACTGTCTCTACACCGGCTACTTTTACGTTCGGCTCCACGAATACCCATACAGAGTCTACGGCTAGTATAGCTGCTACAAACACTGTCTCTACACCGGCTACTTTTACGTTCGGCTCCACGAATACCCATACAGAGTCTACGGCTAGTATAGCTGCTACAAGTACTATACCTACACCGGCTATTTTCACGTTCGGCGCTACAGAGACGCAAACAGAGCCCGCGGCTGGTACAGTTGTTACGAGTACTGTTCCTACACCAGATGTTTTCACATTCGGTACCACGACTACTCATATAGAACCTGCGGCTGATACGACTACTACGAATACTGTCCCCACACCGGCTCTATTCACGTTCGGCGCCACAGAGACCAATACAGAACCTGCGGCCGGTACCGCTACTACGAGCGCCGTCCCCGCGACGACTTTCAACTTCTCTGGGCTCCCTGCCCTACCTTCCATCTCATTCCCCGACCCTCCACCGCGGACAGAAGCCCAGAAGGAGGCGACAGAGGAGGATTACCAAGCTAACGACGAAGAGTCTGAACTCACAACAGATTACGACGAGGACGAATTGGAGAGAGAGTTCCTAGCGCTTGGTCCCGAGGTAGTTTGGTCAGCAGCGTCTCCTGAGAATCCGCCGCCAGTACTACCACCCCAACCCCAAGTAGCAGCACCTCCTCCTCAGCAAGAGGGAGAGGGGGAGCAGCAGCAGCAGCAAGATTGGACCGAGCCGACCGGACTTACGGATTCCGAGAGACGGGAGATGGAGCGGATATTATTCGGCGAAGAAGAAGACAACGTCAACCTCCAGCCGGAGGCGGGACCTTCGGGACCTGCGGCACCTCCGACGACGGCACCCAGGAGGGTGCCGCGACGAGGAATTGGGAGTTACTCGCCGGAACCTTGGGAGAAGTCCGTGTTCACGGACGAAGAGAGACGGGCGTTGGATGCGATTCTGCTTGGCGATGACTTCAACGTGCCAGATTCTGAACCAAAATCAGATTCGGAACTGAGCGAAAGAGAAGATAATCCTCGGCCCACGAAGCGACGGATTTGAACCTACCTGGATGTTGGGTTTTCTGTTTGTTTGTTTGTTTGCTTGTTTATGCAGTTTACTGAAAAAGTTTTGTCTTTGTTGATTTTGACGGGTACGCAAGTTGCATACACTCCCGTGATTGAGTTGGGTTGGCTTACTACTGTACTGTTTGAATCGGATCGCTGTTTTTGTTTTGAACGTTGCATTACTCTAACTCTAGCCGCTGGATTAGCTAGCGTTTGTTATATATATAACATTGTAGAAGTACAAAGTATGTCTAAAAAGGCCGGAATTCAATACACAAATCATCGCGTGATTTGCGCTGCATGATCATCCCGTTATTGCATATCCAAAGATCTTCCTCATACTATTATAATCTTGTAAAAAAGGTGACCTGTCTATCTAGGCTTGACCTTCGTCCACCCGTTGCTGCCCTTCTCTCCCTTCTCACGATCTTTACCGTTGGTAGCTGTGCTGATAATGAGTGGCGGATGATCACCACTGCCGGCACTTTTTACGGTGTTGACGCTCATGTAACTGTCGAAGCCAAAGCGGGCGCCCCGCTCGCCAATCTTGGGCTTCGGCCTCGCCCCACCGACAAGCACCCCGTCATCGGCGTCGTCCGGGGCCCAGGCGTCGTCTTCGAGAACCTCCCATTCCGGAATAGTGTTCTCATGATTGAGTTTGGATTTCAGCTTATCCATGAGCTTGATCGGATTCGGCAGCTTGAAGTTCCGCATTAAATCGTTACCGGTAGCGCTGCCTAGGAAGGCATGTCCGCTGCCATGGGAGTATAGCCCCATACGGGGTGCGGCTTTACCGAGCTCGGTGGGTTCATTCCCGTCGCCAACGGCGATTTGCTTGCCGATGTCGTCGGCTATTTGCTGCGGATTGCGCTGGAGAGAAGAGTTAATGAGGAGGTTGTACATGTTTCGGCCGATACCGGCGAACGCATCAAAGTTGTTGTTATTATCGCCCACAGGAACGCCTTGCGTTCGGCACAGCCAGACAATATCATAGCCGAGAAGACAGACAGCCTCAAGAAATGCGTTGTAAGTCGCTGGATCCTCTTTGGCGAGCGTTGTGAGGGGTTTATCGATGAACAAGGGCCGGGGGAAAGGGACGTTAGCGAACTGACGATCTCGTGGATCCGGAGGTATGGGTGATGAGCCGGGGAAAGCTACTTCGCCGTGTTGATACGAAGAGCTCAGCGAGAATATAGTGGGCCGGGGATAGTCATTATGAGGCGGGGTGATCTCAGCTGGAAGGCGAATAGCTAGGTAATGCGACGCGAGGAATAGTAGGTGTGTAATATGGCCGAGAGAAGCTGACAAGAGCTCTGGTTGGACACCTTTACACAGTTAGCTTTGCTTGGGTAGTAGTCTGCGGGGATAGTGTACTATTCATGTTCTGTAAATCGACGATATCGATGCCACCGATCTTATACTCGAAACGCACGGGGTTACCTCGCCGAACACGTTGCAGCCTATACAACTTGGCCACTTCCATGCAAAGGGCGGCTTTGTATTGGGTCATAGCCTCGTATTCCCTGTCCCAGTTGTATTTTGTCATTTTGATAGCTTTTCTGGTCTCGTCCAGCTCCCTGTTTCGGCGCGCAGGTATCCCCTGGGATGCGCTGGCGATGGCCGACTTCTTGCGTGCGACGGCGGCTCTTCGCTCCTCAATTTCCTTCCTGGCCGCCGCTACTTCATCGCGCAGCTTGTCGGCCGACGCAATTATGCGCTCTGTCGTTTCCCTTGCCTTGCATTCCTCGGAAGCGCAATTCTCAAGGTAGGCGCGTGAGAATCGGTGCCCCGTGGGTGTTCCGGGGCTCGCATCACTGTCGGATAGGAGCCTGTTGACCTGAGATTCCATAACCTCCTTCTCCATGAGAATCTTGGCATTTGCGATGCGTCCTTCGTATAGTTCGTTTCTCGCATCGACGGCACAGAGAAAGGGCAGGCGCTTCGGGTGATGCACCCGTTCGCAGATATCGCAGTTCATGGTGGACGAGCGGTCTATCGGATGGGGAGCGCTGTCGGCTAAAGAGCGGAAGCTGAGCAATGTGTCGTCCTTCTTTGGGCTCTATGGAGGGCAGCTCGTTTCTGTGACGGTGGTATGTAGCGAGAGATGAGAGCGACTTGTAAGCTGCATATCTACTTATGGCTGTAATGAAGAAGCTCGTGACAAGACGTCAGCTCGAGGGATTGTTTAGGGAATGAACAGACTACGGTACTGGCACGAGACACGGAACAAGAAAAGAAACGTTGAGATGGAATGAGAAAGACCACTGTCATAGGCATAAGTCATAGGCATACAGGGTTCGTCCTTGTGACGTTCGAAAGTGGGTTCTAGCTGAGTGGATAGTCGAACTTGGCGGATATCACCCGATAGTTACCTAAGCCTATACCGGTATATACACTAGTGCGGCTTGTACTCGTCCAATCTGCGTCACTGTGCGAGGTTCCACTTTCAACTTGCATTATCGGCGTTATCGGCTTACCCTACCAGGACAGGTGAGTGCCGTACCTCTGGAAGTCGTGGATGCCAAGCTTCGTTCATTGGAGATCTTTTGTCGACATCGGGCCGCTATGCTGTGTTGTAGGTATATCTGCTCTGTCTAGATGTTGGAGGCTTCTTGTAATCTTCTGTTTCATTAGTCAATTCGTCCTTCGAGCTCGAGTTGAATTGTCTAATTGTTTCAACAGCTGAAATTGCTGTTGTAGAAGCTCCTTTATTAAGTGGTTGTTCGCAGAGGTGTCTATCTCATCTTTCATTACCTAGGGATTTATCAATTTGCGACAACTGGAATAATCAGGATGTCTACAACTCCTAGATCTTTGTCACCCGCCAAAAGGCCTCATACCCCAGAACGCGCCATGATGGATCAGTCCATGATGGTCGAACCGCCCAGTCAGATTGAACAAACACCACAAGATGCCACCGTTAGATTGAATCCTCAAGGCCAGCTTGATTCACCTCCACCCACACAAATTCTGAGTGTTGATGCGATTTCAAATGGGGCGCATCCTAGAGGTCATCAGCCGCGTCATCATCGAGCTCAGACTCCTGAGACACAGAAGCGCCGAAGCGACAGATCAGAAATGACTAGCCCGGGTCATCTCGCGCCCTTCGACTGGGAAGACTTCGAGGACCGCTATGAAAAGGCTCTCCAGGAAGCCGACGAAAAGGAGAAAAAGCTGCTCGAGGAGTTTGCACAACTAGTCAAGGTGCGCGCACCGTCTTCGCAATAGCGACAGTGTTGATTGACCTCGCTACTAGTACTTCAACGTATGGGCTTCTGCATCATCTACGTACGATAATGAACGGGCAGTGAAACGGTTGGTCTTCGCGATTCTCTTCATCACTTCTGGGGACTCGTTCTAAAACTAGATCACCTATAGACTGCAGACGCGTGAGCGGTACGTTCAACTCTCCGAGCGATCATTATCTCAGAAGAAACAACACCGTAAGTTCCAGCTGTACCACGCAACATTCAATAGGAAACCTAATCACTGTTCGCGTCACTAGTTTCAGAGGTTGTGAAGGCCTTTCAAAGTGCATTAGCCCTCCTCAGCGCAACATGAACAGACTCATCTAGAAGAGCACTGAACTTGTCGCGTACAACTCTCTGTAATCTCGATGATATAGACGGGTAATTGTGGAATTCTCCTGTATTTGGTTCTGTTTGGCGCATCGCATTTAATGGGTAATACGACTTACGATTGCATGAGCTATGACATTGTGTGTGTGCCCATATAAAAATGCACTATTATTTTCCTTCTTTGAATTCATCATCTCTTCTGTGTCTCTGGGATTTTATTACAGTTGATTATCTCAGATACTGGGCTTAACTGTAGCTTCCAAAGCGGATTGACTAAGGTTGTTGTGCTGCAATGTTTAGCGCATATACGTCGCCCCACTCAAGCTCTTTCCCTGGTCCCTACCAATTATTTAATTTAAAGTTTAGGCAACGCCCTTCTCATCCCTTTTCACTGATGAGTGTGTAAACACTGCGCGATGTCTGCTGCCCTGCACACTTTCCCATCATTCGAAGCGCCGGAAGTATCGCAGGTATGTCTTCTTAGGATTACTGCTCAACTCCCTTTCCAGCACACTGGACGCTAACAGCTTGCAAGGCAGACATCGAAGCATTCCATGCGACGCACTTCTCCAACCATGCCATAGACCTCTTCGATTCGCAGTTCCTGCGACCAAATGCTGCACATGTCGATAATTCTGGCTACTATCGCCATGAAGAAGAGGAGGAAGATGATGGGCTGGGATACTATCAGGACGGCGTCAAGCGTACCCTGACTGACGAACAAATCGCTATCTTCCGCCATTCCGAACTCGAAGCACTACGTCGCGCTGAAAGAAAGGCTTTGAAGCCTGAGATTGCTGAAGACCCTCACCTACTCGAACTCGCCGGCGAAGAAGCTGTTCATACGCCAGTGGATAATATGACGTCCCTTGCAAACTCTGACGCGATGGATGACGCTGTAGAAGGAAGCGAAGACGGGGAGATCGAAACAGAGAAACCCGCATTGACCAAAGCTGAGATGAAGCGTCAAAAGCGGTTGCGAGCTAGGCAAAGGAGACGGGAAACCCAGAAATTCCAGCCGGAAAAGAAGCCAGACCTGCGCAAGAGGACGTGGGATATTGTCGATGCTGGTATGGACAGCTTGCATTACGACGACCTCGGGATGTTGCAGGACTCTGGCTCTACATCTACTACGCAACGGAAGCAAATATCTTACGATGATTGAATGCTCTCCGCATGGAAATATGTGTACATCACGACCAGCTTTCTGCATTAGTTGGCTTAGTGAAAAATTAAGGCGAGCTAGCCTCGAACCCAGGTCAGTAGTTCTTTTATCTCTTACTTTACGTCTATCCACACGATGAAAACCTTTGTATCGTCATCCTTAGGCGGAAGCCAGAAGGACCCGCCAGATGTTAGCCTGGCTAACAGATGTCGGGTCTGAAAACTGGCGCATGTCGAGAGCTTAATCTTCTCTCTGAAAGTGGCTTTGCTTATAAGATTAGTCAATATCCGTCGTCAAATGAGAAAACTAATTCTTGGTTAGACTAATCGTACGGATCACTTTCGTGGCTGAAAGCTGAAAGCGATGTAGCGTGACGATCGCGAGACTGCGCCGTAACTGGCTGGCAGGTACGATTATCACAGGTGAAACGAGAATGAGAAATCCCTGGCGCGGCCCGTATAGCTCAGGCTACTCATCTGGTTAAATGATTGTTTGCACGACACTACGGTAGATACGTGGCCTGCACTGATATTTAAGATCCAAGGTAGCCGCTAAGAGCTATGCTCTTTAAGGTATTGGATGGACAGACTTGACCAAAGAGAATACAATGAAAAATTGAAACTTATCTACCCTTAATGAGATCAACTCGCCATTAAGCACATGTAATAGCAAGCCACACCAATGAGTGCCATATAGAGATTTGAATACAGGTTAAATTTAGCAGGCTGATCTCAGATTCAACTGCCCGATTCGCAACGTGAGGGACTACTTACCTTAAGTAGGTAATTTCACACGGAGAAGTACTATGCATAAGAAATAAAACGTAATTACCTAGTACTGCGCTGTCTTGCTTTCAAGGACGGGAGGTCCCGTTCGACGTAAGGCTTGACTGGTATGACTGGCAGCGAGGAATGCGGGTGGTTCGGGGTTCTGACGGCTACCGGAGTTTCACCGGACCCACATACCCCGCTGGTCGCTGGTGCCGCCCGTTTGCAGGGGTGGAGTTAGGCGGCAGAAGCGGGCAGTATAGGACCTCTCACGCCTCCCTCCTTCTCTCCCTATCGTGGTTCGCATGCCAACCTGACTTCCCGGCGCGCCCACTCGGGCAGTCCCATCTCCAAAGACCAGTTATCGTTCCGGACCGCTTCGCAGGCTACCCTGCACTTTAGTGGGACTCGTCATTCCCGGGCCAGCTCTCACTGATCCTCGCTATCTAAGCATCTTCTTCTCCCTCCCCACCATCCCAACCAGCCTTAGCCTTGCCCAATTTGCCTCGATCCAGCCCCCGGCGGCATCAGCAATCATGGCGCGGGTCTACGCCGACGTCAACCAGAACATGCCCAGGAGTTATTGGGATTATGATTCCGTTAACATCAGTGAGTGCAGCGCTGTCTCTACCTAAGTGCATTGCGATCGAGAGCCCGCCCTCCGATATCTCACGTCGATGTCCCGTCCCCGTCCAGCATCCAGCATCCTTTACCACTCATCCAGTTAGTGAAATCGTACTAATCGACGTATGCGTCTAGGCTGGGGTGTTCTGGAGAACTATGAAGTTGTCCGTAAGATCGGTACGTTGCGACAAGTCCCGCCATCGGTATTTCAGCAATAAACGCTAACGAGCTTTGCGTACGAATTAGGCCGTGGCAAATACTCCGAGGTTTTCGAGGGCATAAACATTGTCAACTACCAAAAATGCGTCATCAAGGTTCTCAAGCCTGTTAAGAAGAAGAAGATCAAGCGAGAGATCAAGATCCTGCAGAACCTATCGGGTGGGCCCAACATCGTTGCCTTGCTTGATGTTGTTAGGGACGGCCAGGTATGCCCTTCCCTAATCCTTGCCCGTCTTGAGTTCACGCCAGAGATGGGGTATAAAGAGTCTATATATGACGAGGGTACTAATGTTTCCTGCTGTAGAGCAAGACTCCTTCTCTCATCTTCGAGTACGTCAACAACACCGACTTCCGGAGTCTCTACCCGAAGTTCAACGACATCGATGTTCGATATTACATCTACGAGCTCCTTAAAGGTCTAGACTTTTGCCATAGCAAGGGAATCATGCACAGAGACGTAAAACCTCATAACGTTATGATCGATCATGAGAACAGAAAAGTATGTGACCCCAAAGGTTAGTATAAGCAATTGCTCACATCGTTGTAGCTGCGTCTAATTGATTGGGGTTTGGCCGAGTTCTACCACCCCGGAACCGAATATAATGTGCGCGTAAGTCGTCATTACAGATCTTCTCTTTTGTTTGCGAGAGTATCAGCCCTTTGCGTTTGGAATGGAGTGGAATAGTTGATTCATCAGCCCGGACTCTTAACCGACGACACTAACTTTTTTTAATAGGTTGCCTCGCGGTATTTCAAGGGACCCGAACTGTTAGTAGATTTCCAAGAGTATGACTACAGTCTGGACATGTGGAGTCTTGGTGCCATGTTTGCATCCATGATTTTTAGAAAAGAACCATTTTTCCACGGAAACAGCAATTCAGACCAGCTTGTTAAAATCGCTAAAGTCCTCGGTACGGATGATTTATTCGACTACCTGGACAAATACGAGATCGAACTTGATCCCCAATACGATGAAATCCTTGGTCGTTTCCAGAAGAAGCCTTGGCATAGTTTCGTCAACTCCGAGAATCAACGTTTTGTTAGTAACGAGGCAATTGACTTCCTTGACAAGTTGTTGAGATATGACCATCAGGTACGATGTTTTGCTCTACCTTGTCAATTTATTACTAACAAAATTCAGGAACGCCTTACCGCCAAAGAAGCCATGGCGCACCCCTACTTTGCGCCTATCCGAGATGAAGCAACACTCAAGCAATATCTTGGCGGCGCGACTGTGAGCTCGGAAACTTGAGAAGGTATAAGGTGCTATCCTAATTTAGGATTACCTTATCAGCTATCCTTCTCTTGCCTAAGATACCCGAACCTATGCTCATCTGCGCACGAAGGATGACTCTGCCAATGTCTTGTTAGATACAGAGACGCCTAAGCGTTCGTCCGAGCAAGATGACGCTAACTGGGCCGTGGTGGTGGCACAGAGGTTATTCAAGACTATCTCAGTGTTAGCTGGTCTTCGGCTTGTATATATATCTACTGCGACGTCCCACGCGGTCTGTACTGGGACTGTTGATCAAACTATCTCATCCTCACGTAGAGGGTACACCGATTAACGTATAATGCGAAGCATTTCGAGCCGCCGAAGGATAATTTAATCCAAGGCTGTTTTAGTATATTTCCAGTCACTGGGCCGTCATACCTCTCCTTAGCTCTCGGCGCATCTATCTGCGATCGTTGCATCAGTGAAACGTAGACCTGACTAGCAATTGAACTTTTAACATCTTTAAGATCGAGACCTATTGAGTAATGAAGTAGTACGGGGGGGATTTCGGCTGATTTCGCCAATAAAAAGGGTAGGTAGTAAGGGGTTTCGCTGGGGGTCAGATCATAGGCACCTTACCCATTTATCCATACCACTTAGCTTCTCGTTGAATTTACCGTTGATTTTTGATCAAATGATTCCCCATCGATTCTATCGATTTCCACTGGCCTTGGTCAATAGCCGGATTACCCCCTTTGCTAGGGCTCAGGGGTATGAAAGTTATTTCAAAAATTGCTTTGAGTGGTTGATTTCTCACTCTCTTCTTTCGGATCTTATAGGCTTCATAGAAACTGTAGAATCCTGCGGCGTTTTATTCTATCCGTACCTCTTTTCAAGGTCAGGTTTTCGATTTCTCCTTCTTCTTTGGTTTCCAAGTAGTATTCGAGTGAATGCATGAGAAAGCAATTGGTCGACATGTTTTGACGCGCGTCGACGTCTGGCAGAATCCCTGACATGGGATACGTATGGACTTTGCTCGAAGGTTTCTAATCATCTTGTAGTTGGGACCGTAACAGAGAGAATGGGATTGGCCAGTGTATTGATGTTGTAGAAGAGATGGAAGGCCTACTACAGGGGTGTTGTCCCAGTTTCTTTAAGTAGTCTGTATGATCCGTTCCTTCCAGGGCAGTACTTGGAAGTACGTAAGTGCATCCTAACAGGTGCCATATAAGTAAGGGATCAGGGATTATAAATATGAAAACTTATCTTGATTGTCCCATGTAAGCATGTGAATTGAGGTTTAGTGTATGTGGGTTTTAGCTACCGTCCTTAGGTCTCTGAGTCACTACTGATTATTGTACAAGGAAGGAGACCCTGATTTATGTAATAGGATCTGCTGAATTACATGATTTCTTATTTTCTCGGGCCGCGACCCATGGACCCGTTTCCGGGATCTCCGGTCTCCGGGGGCTGTCCCGTGGGGTTTAAGTTCAAGTGTGCGGTTATTGTCCGGTCGTTTATATCAACCTCAGCTGAGAAGTATGAATAGGTTGGTATAACCTGCACCTTTGATTATCGGGTGCAGTAAACCGGGTTTTACATGATGATATCAAGTTTAATAAGGTATTATCGTAGCGTCTTTACTGGTTTTAGGTGTTGAGATTGACCCCGTGGAAACGGGGTGGATTTTCTACTCGGCATTATCTCAAAAATTGAGGATATACTCAAGTAGATAGTCAAGCAATTTGGATCAGAGAAGTGAAGGGGAGACCCAGAGGATCCAGAGGATCCAACCATACATATATAAATAATACACAGATATACTGGCAGACGGCAAGGTGCATCAGCCTCTATCAGTAGAACAGCCCTCGTAGATTTCCATTGAACCAAAACAGACGGTTTTGTCACGAAGTAGCATAGTACAACCCATTTCCTGGGGACAGTTTGTGAATAATCACATGTCAAATCATAACGAATAGCCAAGTTGCTAAAAGACGTCTACGAAGCAGGGCAACTCTATGCAGGACATGAGGGAATATGATCTATCGCCTGCCCGTTTTGTTGGCCTATCCCTGTCGTTTGTGGTTCAATACTCGATGCCTTTCGATTCTTCTTCGTCGTAGTACGTAGATGCTCGAGGTGGTACATATTTTGAGTTTACCTTTTCACATAAAGATAGCACCTGTCTCTCAGTTTGAGCAAGGTCAACCTGACATGGTACAAAAATCTTAGACTATTTTGGCATATGTGATCGCATAAGATACGCGCCCTCTTCTTCTCCTAACTGTTTCAAAATGCTAACTTGTTAGAATTTGAGCATACAACCAATGTGTTGGATTCTTACGAACACGGAGGGTGACCGACAGTCTTTAAAATAGCGGAGTATTCCCACCATTCCACTTCGCTTCTTCATCACCCTGTTGCGCTGTTTCTTACATGAAAATGTCTAAAAGTCATGAAACCGGTATGGATGAATCTAAGTGAAATTCCCTTCAAAATGGATAACTCAATATGACTAATGATGATGATTGGTTCCCTGAGGGGCTAGAAGAGAGAGAATGCACAAACTGGCCCGGTATTGTAAGCTACAAAGCCGGCGGCTGCAGCAAGGATAACGCAACCCTACGCAAACGCCCAAAGATAAAGCAATTCTTCCAAGAGGTTGATGACTTGAAGTTTCTGGCAGACGATAAGACACTAAATTGGCTGGCCACAATACGCCGTCGTTTGTTTAACGAAGCCATTCCCCTATTTGAGGACGCTGACGGGTTGGAGCAATACCGAATACGTCCTTCTCTCCATCGTTTGAAAATGAGAAAGGCCACCTTTGACCACTGTCAAGACGTCGTAGGCCTTTCTTACCTCAACCCAACTAGCAACAAAAGAAAGGATATTCACATTGGTGGTCCAGTCGGCGCTAGACTCGTGGTTTATATCGGTCAACTCTGCGTTTATCTCCGTGGAGGCCGACAACGGTCGACTTGGACTGGCTACGACGTGTTCGTGGATTATCGTCTGGGCCTCTGGATGGTCTTCAACAACCACGTGAACCATGATCGACCACTTTCTGGAACTAAGCATCACTTCCCATGCAAGCTTACGAAACCCTCCAACATGGAGTCTACTTATTTTGATTTTGCCAAATTCTGCGAGTCTCTGCATGAGATCGAGACAACCACGTTAGAAAAAGCCATCGAGCTGGTAGAGCGACACACTAGGACGTTCCCGCAGAGAAAAGTCGATTTCGAGCATATTTCTACCACCTATATGAACCGCACCCATATCCAACAGAAACTCAGGGACATGGTCGTGACGGACACAGCGGACTCTTTGAAGTTCTGGGAACTTGATGCTAGATTTACTCGTAGCATGGTGAAAGAAAACATCTCTGCAGAGATATTGGTGCTAGCTGTGGCAAATGAGCACTGCGGGCGATCACTGACACACTATCTTCTCCGCCAATACGGCCCACTGCGGGAATTGATCGAGAAGTCACCAGCCATAGTTACCGCAGCAGCGGGGAACACGAAATACGGAATGAGAATCCTCCAGATGCTTCATGGGGCTTATCTGGGCGGAGACAACCGAAACCGCAAACTGCCTGTCTCGAAACTCGCGGTTATGAAGGCGGCGATTGACAAGATCCAGGGGCTGGACATGTTGAAACTCTTCTTCGCTATCCGACAGCGGGTCTTCATCGGGCACATGAGCGCCATCTTCAAGGGAGAATGCGCCCCGGACGAGAAAGAAGAGCGCAGGTTGTTGCCTGAGGCCCAGAAATGTTTGGATGAAAATCTTTATCGTATCCATCCATTCTTATGGTATCGCGCAGACTTGCCTCAAGAATGAATGGCTAATAAAGGGTGGCTATTCAAAGAGTCTATCAAGGTGTTGTCATTTGGAATTAGCGAGGGTAGAAGATGGGTAATTCCCTCGGAAAGATAAGACGTGTGAAGATATCAAACATGCGGTGGCTGTCCGTCAACTGCCTTAACACAAACATCCCTGATCATGATTTTTTAAAAAGTGTGAAATTCTTATTGGATAATGATTCCCCATCTAGTTTCAATACTTCAGAAAGGGTGAAGTCGTTTTCTCAATATCCTAAATTTCTTTGAGGCATAATCAATTTTGACAATGTCGCAGTACGCCACGGACATGCGGTGTTCGGGAGCTAGGCACGTCGTATGTTCAACCCTAACCTAATTACTAGAGCTGTGGATTCTTGGCATAATATAGGTTGGGTGTTCAGGGCCTTACTTTGGGTTCTATTGACAAGAGGAATGCGGCTCGCATGACTGAGGCGATAAAGGCCGTGTAAGCTCACGTAGCCTGGATATCTGTCGCTACTATTCAAAATGCAGTGTAGACCCATGAGTGGCCTTTGAATAAAGCTCAGACTTAAAATCCACGTCGTGACGGTATCCTGATATCTGGGCTGGGCGTGATTATTTAAGTTTACGGTCGTAGTGCGATCAGGGGGGTTTAAGAAGCAACCTTGGACAAATGACTCAGGATTTACATGCTAGCAGCAAGCAGCTGGCAGTTACACGTAATTATGCCGATATACAGGCCACTGTATCAGCATAGCACCTTTCTGATGCATAGTATCGTCTTCTGATTTGGTACATCGTATAAAGTCACATCCGTTCTATTATGGGTCTTTTTGAGTACAGTGATATTTGGTTATATAAAGGTCTGAGTCTCCCCCGATTAGCTGGGAGAGACTCAAGAACTGATAACAAACTAATATCCTGACACCTTACCTCGATAAAAATAAATTGAGCTTCGAAGTACAGCACAAGGTTTACTAAAATCTGGGGCGAGTTGAGTGTCAGTGAGATCAGACATTGGGTTCGAAAAATGGCATGAAAGGGTCAACAAAAGGTGAATTTTGAAGGAAATGAAATCTAACTTTCGAGAGATTGATGCTAAGATTAGCTCGAGCGAAGGGCTTTTCCCGTTGACCCAGCATTGAACATTCAAGAATCAAATCCCTTACAGAGCAAATTCCACTCGAGTTAGCGTTTTGGTTATTTGGTCAGATCATGACGATGACGCTGTGAGCGACACTCTTGCACAAATGATTCAGTTCTATTTTTGGATTCTCAAGACAAGTCGGTCCTATTGCCGCTATGCAGATTTATGTGCTACTAACCACGGGGGCTCAGCTGTGACACATTTGTACATGCATTCAAGTAGGACGAAATCTCCAATAATACACTGGGGCTGTGCTCGTCATAACGGTCTATGTCTAAACAATCTGCTGACAATTCTTTGAAAGATCTGCCACATCTACTTTGAAGCTTGATTCCATTGGCAATACCTGACGTTTAAATTGACTCATACTGGCAGTTACAATATGATATAGTCACTAGAGAACCGGTGGCTCTCGTTGAATATGGTCGGATTCTACGCAATCCCGGATAGTATCTATCAGGTGTGGACATCCACAACCGTGCCTCGATTCACACCACAACACGCTGTGGGCATAGAGGCTGAGTCGCGACACTCTTTCGCTCATCTTAAAATCGGAAGAAAGCCCCTGCCATCGAATGCAGTGTACCCTCATAATTCAAACCCGTCTGCACCATTTGTAGGATCAACTCGTGGTTCAAGATGGACATGGGAATATGTCTCATTGGCTCTGAGCGCCAGTGCTGTGGCAGCGTTGGTGGTCCTCCTAGTCTCTATTGATCACTTGCCCCTATCCCACTGGAAAATATCCCTCTCTCCGAATGCAGTGGTCTCAATCCTGGCAGCTATCTCTCGAGCTGCCCTCGGCTTTGCCATCAGCTCTTGTCTTGGACAAGCTAAATGGAACTGGTTCATGAAGCGGCCAGATAGTCTTATGGTCTTTGAAAGATTTGATGATGCGAGCCGGGGACCATGGGGAAGCTTCTGGCTGATTGTCTGGGTCAGAGCTTGGTGAGTTATTATAATCTCCTCATTGAAATGACTTATTCTGAGCTAGTCTACTAATACTTTTAGCCATTGGGTGGCTATCGGCGCAGTTGCCACGATAACACTGCTTGGTTTCGAGCCGCTCTTCCAAGCAATTCTATCATTCGATGGCAACATAGAACCGGCAGATGACTATCTGAATGCCCATATTGGCCGCAGCGAGGTTCTCAACGTTGGTTTTTACTTTGGTGACAGCACTGCCCCAAAGGTCCATGTACTGCTCCCGCAGAATGAGACAATACCCCTGGAACCATATAGGTACCAACCAGATCTAGGAATGGTATCCGCCACTTATAATGGGTTTTACAATTCTTCAACAATGGAAAGTCAAACAGCCTCTTTCACTTGTTCAACAGCTAATTGTACTTGGACCCCGTTCACCACATTGGCTATGTGCAGCGCATGTGAAGATATAACGAGCTCACTGAAGCGGTACAAAATAGCAGGTATCAATTTGGGCACGATTAAAGGTCCGGAACGTTACACAAACTGGACAGTTCACGCACTACCTGAAGTTAATATCACCAACATGAGCGATGTTGATCTATTTGACGTGAGAATTGAAGAGGATGCATTACCAGCAGTTATGACTGCCACAAGGCTCACGAATCATCAGCGCACCATCTCATTCCAGAATCTCAGCAGTATGATAACGACTATACAGATTTTAAAAGCTGATGATGTCAAGGCGGGCAAGCCTTTGAAATGGGATGACATAGCTGTCACTGCTACGGAATGTGCTCTTTACTTCTGTGCCAAGGCTCACAGGTCATCTATCAAACAAGGAAAACTAGACGAAGAGACCATTGGAACTTGGTCTGAGCGTGACCCGAACTCATATAGTCCCCTTGGGGGTTCGGATCGTTACAACTTTACCGCGTTCGACGAATGGAACAATTACTCGCTCTACACTGGATCTGGCGACGTCCCTCGAATCCCTCTCCGACTTTTTATACCCACTGAGGCTATCGACCAGTTTCATTTACCATCCAGCGTCAGAGACAGTTTCTCGTTATCTTACGAATCTGTCGGTAGCACAGTCCGTTTCATGAATGATGATTTCTTCCCAGGAAAGATACTGGTGTACACCAAATTCCAGACGAATGATATTCAACCACTTGTAGTAGAGGCCCTATATAAGAGCACCAATCTTTCTACGACGTTTGACAGAGTTGCCCGGAGTCTGTCGAATTGGATGCGAGACATCTCTTCAGTAAAACAAAATGGGAAGACGCAAGAATGGCTAGTACGGATAAGGGTCAAATGGCCGTATATTGCGGCACCCTTGGTTGAGTTCATCATAGGGCTAGCATTCTGCTTGTTTATCATCTTCGAAACTCGCAGACTTGGCCTGGACCCCTGGAAGACAGATACAATCGCTACACTTACACACTCTGTGGATGCGGAAACACGAGCTCAACTTAGACATGCACACAGACATGGGCATTTAGACAAGACGGCGAAGACCATAACCGTCAAACTCCAAGACAGTGGAACAGGGTTAGAACTTAAGACCCACTAAATTTATTTCAAGCTTATTCTTCATGGTGGTTTGGGGATTTATTCAAAGGGTTCTTAAGGCGCTTGGTTCCCCAAAATGGTATTATTAGTGAAGACTTATGAAAAGTTGGGCGGGGCGCAATATTTCATTTTGGATCAAGTGTGCGGTGACCCAGTTGTGCCGCCCAGTGCGTCATCGGCGTTGCAGCACGACTAACTTCGTAATGGCCCCCCTCATTCACCATTTCGACCTTCGTTCACTTATCACGATCGTCTGGTTTCCTTCGTTCGGTATTTTGATAAGACTTCAGTGAACTAGGGAGTTCTTCGCTATGCGATTTGGACAGAACTTCCACAGTCATACCGTGCCCGAATGGGATGGTCTCTACATTGACTACAACAGATTGAAGCAGCTCATCAAAGCTTCTCTCGTGAACGACGATGCGCCCGCAGGTGTCAATTATGTACAGCAGAGTGTTATCGACGCTTTGTCGAGACTAAACTCCTCTGAAAATGCTCTGTACCTTTCCTTGATAGACTTATTTTGCTCGTCTCACTTGGCAACGGAATTCGAGCCGGCTCCTGCATCCGAACCGTTGTTGCGCATCTTTGATTCGGACTTCCTTCGCTATACTCAGACGGTCATTCTCAATCTTCAGAATAGCTTACATAAGATTCGATGGTTTGAGCGTGTCAATCATGAAGCGATTGATCGTCTTTATGCCAAGCTACACAAGTTCCGCTCCCATTGTGGTGTTGACCCTGATGCTGTGTTGTCTGAGTGGCGTCAAATGCAAGAGATTGTTGACAGGAACAGATACACAGCCCGGACAATGATGGGAAGCGCAATCCGCAATTGTCAGGCATCCGAAGAGTCTATCGACTCCTCGACGGTTGTTGCTACTCAGGCACATCTGTCCTCCGGTCTGGACTCTGCCCTTAATGAAGCCATTATGCAAGACTCTCCACATGCTCTGAAGGACTACCTCAATCAGAACCAAGGCCTGAAGCCGGATTACCAACGGTATCTCTTTAAGGGGCTCGTGTTGCGTCATAATTGGCAATGCTTGATGATGGTTGCGTCAGGATTTGCTTCCAGTCTTGATCACCACTGCCTTGAAGTTCTTTTTTATAGTCTCGGGGTCCATTCACACCACCCTCCTTCAGCCTCCGTATCCGAGAGTCCGGCAGATAATCTCGAATCTGTGTCTCGAGCAGTATGCGAATTATTATTTACCGGGCATGAGAAAATCACGCAGATTCTATACCAAGTGGATGCTATGGGACGCTCGCCGTTCCACTATGCTATGGGAAGCGGCTTCGATATTTCTACTGCGATTCGTAGTACTTTAGACGAAAGAGAACATCATGATTTACTACTTGGCTCTATGTTATCAGAGGATAAGGAGGGATTGACACCCCTACACCTCGCCACGATCGGAGGACACACTTCGGTCGTCGTAAGCTTTTTCGACATATTCCCCGCCGATGTCAAACGCAGTAAAGTCAATACCGTTGCTGCAGACTGTCTCAACATAGCCATGAGGCTAGGAAATGACAAGCTTGTCGAGAAGCTGTCCGGCTGGGCTGATGCCAAGTATGTTCCCGCGCAGGGGCAGTCAGCTTTACACATAGCAGCCCGAGCAGGTCGATGTGATTACATTATGCTCCTGATCAATGCGTGCGACTCGGGGAACTTAAACTTGAATATCGCCGACTCCTGTGGGCGTACGCCACTAATGGATGCTAGCGTGCGAGGTCATACCGCAGTCGTTGAATTACTTCTCAAGACGGGAGCGGACCCATCATTGAAAGATAATTCAGGCTGGACAGCAAGGAAGTATGCGGTGCATCGTGGCCATTTGGAAGTAGCAGAGCTTTTCCCAAAATCAGCCAACCCACCAGCAAGGGGTCTGGTGAATTCAAAGGCTACACCATTTCCAAACCCCTCACTTAACACTACGCTGGCTAATACTAACGGCGATCCTACGAAGCATACTTTAGTGATTTATCTTGGAGGCATGCAACTTACGGACAATCGGTCTCCGGTTTCATTAGTAAACTCATCGGATGAAATGCCCCCAGGTCTTCTAGTCCCAAAAGGGCGTTTCTTAGAATTGTCAGTGAAACGGGTATTAGCGAAACAATTACCGTGGAGGAAGCAACGCCAAAGGAGAAGGGTCAATCTCCCCATTCTGGAAGATCAGTCCAGCAAACCGATTATTATCCAGATTGATGAAGAGACCGAACCACAACTACTCATAAGTCTATTCGACAATGATCTAATCGACGACTCGTGTCCGCACCTATTAGCGATTGGTGCCGTCTTTCTGCATAACATCAAATCCTTGTGTGGGCACCAGCATGAAAGCTTAATTAGGGAACACACCATCATACTACTGAGCCCAGAATCACAAGAGCCTATTGGCACTGTTTTACTAACATATGTTATTGCCCGACCGTTTCAGCATCTTCAGACCCCGGTGCCGATGTTAAGTCCAGCCTCGCATGAGAGTGGTCAGATGACGATAGTTGGACATCGAGGTTTGAATTTGATTATTAATCACATGGAAAAACGGGAGTTGATCTCTATCTAGGTTCTGGTATGAATGCTATAGATCGAAGTCAACTTCAGCTAGGCGAGAACACGATTGCAGTGAGTCTGAGCGGTCCTCACTGTGTGCATCAGGCCGAACTGACGTAAAAAGTCCTTTATGGCGGCGGCGGATCATGGAGCTGCGTTTGTAGAGGTATGTTTCATCTAGCAGCTAAACTCGCATTGATCAATAACTGACAGTCTACAGTTTGGTACACATCTTGATCATCACAGATAAGCCATGCCAAAACTGACCAAAGAAATTAGATACCCAGGTCTCTAGGGACCTGCAGACCGTCATTTATCACGACTTCTCCTTAAGCGAGACGGGTACAGATATACCTATTCACGAATTAACCATTGACCAGTATAAGTATGCTAGTAGTATCCAAACACCTCATGGGAGCCCTTTGATTGCGCCTGACGAGCAGACAATCATTGGTAAGAGTGCAGCGGTCCGACGAACACGTTCATTTGATGGACAGAAAGATATCGGTGCGCTCCTGATAAGAGATCGACTAAAGCACACTGTCAATTTTAAGATGAACGCCATGAAGCCCAACATCCGTGGAGATGTCATCCAGGATTCTCTGGTGACATTACCAGAACTATTTCAAAGGCTTCCGCCTAGCCTTGGTTTCAATATCGAGATAAGTGAGTTACGACAGCTGTAATCTGATTCATCTGCCCTAATGGAACAACACCAGAGTATCCCAGGCGTCACGAGGCCCGCGGCATCGGCGTTGCACCCATCGCTCTTGAGATCAACCTCTTCGTGGACACGGTACTAGAGCAAATCCATCGACATGCCGGTCAGCGGCGTATCATAATCTCATCATTCACCCCGGAGATATGCATCTTGCTCTCTATCAAGCAAAAGGCATACCCCGTGCTTTTTATCACCAACGCTGGTAAGCTGCCTCCCATCGACTTTGAGAGAAGGGCTGCAAGCGTGCAGGCGGGGGTCCACTTTGCGAAAACATGGGGCTTGGCCGGTCTTGTTTTGGCCTCCGAGCCGTTGCTGCTTTGTCCGGAACTTATTGGTGACGTTAAGCGTGCTGGTTTGCTCTGTGCTTCTTATGGGACGCAGAATAGCATACCGGAGAATGCCCTGGTGAGTTGTCATCATCTTCTACATCATTCATCTGTTTCAAAGATACTATTGGGTCCATGCCTTGAGATCTCGTGACTAATGGCAAACCAAAACAACAGATACAAAGGGACGCCGGTTTGGATATTCTCATAGTGGATAAAGTGGCTCTTATTTCCAAGACACTTAAGCAATGATATCAAACCGAGAGAGACTGGATATCTGTTGAGAACAAGAACGCCCGAGATGCTGAAAATATAAGGCTCTTCACTTGTCTAAGTATCTGATATATCTCAGGGAGAGCAAAGATGTCTGTAGGAGTCGAGATGGTACACGTTGGTTAAGTGTTACTCGAGGTAGAAGTGATAGGTAGTAGAGACATTCGGTAGAAGAGAACGAGTGAAAAGACTAGATAAAGTAAAGTAGATAGTTTAGTATAGGGTTGCCAAAGACCTCCTAAACTCATTACTTACGTGAGTGACGCTAGCTACCCAGAAGAAAATGTAAGCTCACCCTCAAGATATGTAAGATGTAGGATCAATGAGACTATAAGTTGGTTGTGAAATGGCATTGAAGGTATTGGTATGTAAGCGCCAACATGTGTAATACGCCATAGAAATACGCGTAGAACTTTTTTCTTTTATTGGACTTTGTTTTATTTCTGAATATGGTAGGAGAGGATCTCCGCCCCTCATCGCACCTAACGTGGTGCCAAGATGGCTTCCTGAGCTTATGGAAGGTCGGAATAATACAGCACTATAAATGAGCTCTAGCTAGCTACTTATGCAATGAGTTATCCGTCCGTCTGATATGCTTGTGTATGTATAGAAGTTCTAGAGATCGCTGATCACGGACAAACCTGAGTCGCCTAATCATGTAATAGTTACAGGAAAACGAGTCCGACACATTGATATGATATACTTAATAAACACCAATGTCCAGTCTAACATCACTTCGTAAAGGGGTGGGATATGTCGATATGATGTTCCCGAGTGGCTTCGTTAACCTACTTACAACACGTGAGACAGAAATCTCGGTCACACATGAACCCGCCCTCACCACACCGTCGTAGGGTGCCGTGGGGCGAGGCCACTAAACTCGGAGGCCGCTGCGGGGTTGCGCGATTTCGCTTTGTCGGGCTGCTGAGCAGACGCTCCGCGACTCTGTGGGCTAAGGGCGAGCTATTCGCTGCGCGACTTCGTCCTCGTCGGCTTTGACTGCGGCCCGCGCGCGAGTCCGTTGCTGGAAGCACGTTTACGCTGCGATCGAGCCCGCGGATCCGATTCGGTGTCCGCGCGGACGACACGGATCCCGTTAAAAGACCGGATTTCCGGGTTGTTTTACGAGGTGTGGACCAGAGTGGTGGGAGGTCCAGTTTGTCATTAGCGCTAGTACGAGAAAACGGAGAGTTAAATCTCGATATCGTGCTGGAAAAGGAGCCCGCGATGCTTAGCTCGTCATCACTTTCGTCATCAATGCCGCCGGGTACAAGTGAACTTAGCGGAAAGCGCTTGCTTGACGGACTACGACGATGGCTACTTTGGGGTTTTGCTTCGCTCCTGGAGCCCCGTCTTCTTGTGGGTGTTGCAGGGGTTGGAGAGTTGTTGATTTGGGATGTGGCTCTAGAGATTAATTCGGGCTTGATGGATGTCCCCAGCTCGGGGCTCGGGGACCTGCCAATGCCGGTATTATGTTGGACATCGGATTGCGCTTTACGTAATGACAGCGGCAATACTGGCTCGGATGTGGAGCGGGTATCAGATTCTACTGGAAATACTGAAAGGTCTTGATCTGGTAGCTCTATATCCTGGGGAGGAGGACTTCGCTCGGTATCTTGAGGTTCTGAGTCCAGTTGAAGACCATTAATCTCATCGATAAGAACGCTGGAAAACAATAGTTGATTAGGTGCATCATGCTCTTGATCCTCACATGTCCCAGATGGCTCAAATATTGGTGATAGACGGTCTTTACCCGGGTCCGAGTCGGGCTCCGTGATCTCACCGATTGCGGAGTGTTCGGAATTGCGAGATCCGAGCTCTTGTTCGGGGGCGGAAATTCGGGCTCCATGTGAAGTAAGTACCTCCGAAATGCCAAGCACTTCATCGAACTGTTGATCGTGCTGAGAAACTTCGTTAATCAGAGCATGCGGGTGCACGGGGAGTACCTCTGCCCTCCGTAAGTTGACCGACGTCAAATCTAGCTCATCTTGGGAGAGGTCTTTGTTATTGTGTTCTTGTAAAATGGCCATTTCAGAAACGACTGCTTCCGTGGCGGCAGGATGAGATGTTTCTACTGTGCTACCTGCAATACGTTCATGCAATTTGTCTACCGGGGATAGCGACCGACGGGGTGTTACTTCGGGGATTTGCTCGTCAGTTAGTGCTGTTTCGACGTTCTCTTCCAAACTTGCTTCGACGGTCGCGGGTTCTGCGTCTGTGCCCACACCTGCAACCGAGAAGCGTTGTTGATTATCTACCGCCGTTGGCGAAGGCAAGGGCTCTCGGCCGGCCTCGGTGTCTATATTTTCAAGACCTTGCTCATCGTATTGTAATGTGAGCGCAATGGGTAGTTCTGCTTGCTCCAGTCTTCTTTTTGGCCTCCGCTCCGGTATGTCTTGTAGTGCGGAGAGTCTAGAAGTGTTCATTGGACTTTCATATGTTTGAACTGTACGCTCTGCGTTGGCATCTCGTGACTCTCCGGTGGAATCTGAAACTGATTGATCGGACATCACACTTTCATAACTACTTATAGGCGGTGTAGTATATCGGCTTTCCTGTAAATACGGGACATTCCTGCTACTGTCGATGGATACCTCTTGTTCTGTGTATAGCTCTTGTGCATTCTCATCAACTATCGGCGTCACCTCTTTGGCAACCTGCTTTGTGATTGTTTCCGCTGGAAACAAACCTTTCATCAATGGGATTATAATTTCGATCCGTCGTTCATGTGGTTGAAGTAGACGAGTTTCAGAATTGGTTTCTTCGTTATGCAACTTAGAAGATTTGCGAGCATATGATTTCTTCGGCCGTTCCTTTTTAGGGCGTGTGGGAGAGGTATTGCGTGAACTTCCTGCTGTTTGACGAAGCTGCATGTTTTCCTCGGCTGGTTGATGGGAAACCGGGGGAGTTCCTGGCATCAGCGGCTCGATACTTTCATTCTGGATTGATCCTTTTCCAAGGCCATCAGTTTGATCATGCACACCATCCTTGTTGAAATCAAGTCCATGTAATGGCGGCTGCTGGTCGCTTCTTTGCCTTGATAGATTCGAACTAGGGCAAGAGGTAACTGGCATTCTAGTCTTTTCGGAGACTGGTGAGAGAGCAATAGGCTGCTTGTCCTGGTTGTATTCACCAAGTAGAATATCATCTTCTTCCACGTCGCTATTGTTGGTTGTGGACGAAGTAGGGGCTGCGGGTAGAAGAAAAGACTTCGCGCTCACGAGTCTCTTAGTGGTATGATGGGGCGATGCGCCGAAAGGATCCAAGTGACTATTCGCCGACCCGATAAATGATATGTGTTGGCGGCGAGGCTGGACAGGTAAGTCAGGTGCTTGCCAAGTTGGATCGACTGGACCGTTCTCGAATGTAGGCCCAAAGTTGAAAGGAGGATAGGCGTTGTAGGGGGGAGGAGAGAAGGCGAGTGACGATAGTCGATACGTCCCCGGTCCAGCACCTACGTTCCATGGCGAAGTGGCGGGGAGCCTGGAGTTCGGCTTGTGCTTGGTATGACTCGTGGGTATGAGCGACTTCAATTGCGACTTTGGTATTTTCCCACGGCCGTCCGACTTCCCACTCAAGATCCTCTCATCTTCTTCGCCAGAAAGATCTTCAATGTCTGAGCCTAACCGGGCCTCCATCAAATTGATATGGCCGTTGTCGACCTCGACCTCATCGGTATACCAGTTGACGAGGTCATCATCGCCATCGAAATCCTTGCCGTACTTCTCGAATATGTTTTCAAATGTTGACTTGAGCTTTGTTGCAGCTTTGGCGCGCTTCTTGTCAAGCTGATACATGGGATCCTGCGATGCATGGAATTGGGCGGGGGTCATGGATAGTTCGTCTTGGTTTTCGCCGTCGTCATGGTCGACTCCATGGGTGGATGAATCGAGCCTCAACCGTTTCGAAGGGGGCTCCATTCTGATTGTGATTGCGTTGTGATGGAGTGCGCGTTGCCATTTCGTAGGTATCTATTGGTCGCTTACCGTTAGGTAGCCCTCAAAGGGGAGCGATGTAGTGATGAAGCATCAATGCGATCGATGTGTTGATGATAATGCGACAGCACCCTTGCATTATTTACTTACCCGCGACGGTGTCAAAGGGTTCCGTACAAAGCGCGGGAATATGGACTGTAACCAGTTATGTAATTACTGAGTACGAAACACACTAACCATGTCTGGCCTTAGTTTAGGCGCGCTCGCAGCTGACCCCGCGTCGAGTCGACCCGCTTGACATGTGGAAGGATGACCCTGATCAGCACATGACGTACCGAGTAAGTACCAACTGCACTGCGCCCAGAATCACAACCATTCCGTAGGAAGGTCACGGAAGGTTCCCTCACAGAGGTTATAGATTCTATTGCTCCATTCCTTCACCACACCAATGCCAGCTTCTGCCGCTACGATCGGCAGCCCTATTGCGCGATATATTACCTCTCGAACCAACCGGATGCATAACACGGAATCCTGCTTATACCTCGCCCACCATGTATTGCCAAAAATGCCGTAACCCTCTGAAACTGGACGGGTCGTTAGCCGATCTGAATCCCGCTGCTTTTGACTTGCTAGTTGGTTCGTTGTCCGCTCTCATAATCAAACCTGCGAAGTCTGTTGGTCTCTGCTGGCTGACACACGCACTTCTCGTTTAGCTTCTTCAGCCCAGCAGCCACCGAAACGCTCACAATCTGCACGAGTCACCTATCCTCACGAACCGGAACGACGAGCTCTATATGACAGGGTTTCTAGACACACCGGCCCACCAATCTTCAAAAAGCAAGGCAGCGGCGTGCGTGGCGATGGACACCCCCGCGACAGTTCCGCCATGTCATTCGTGCTTTTAACAGAATCTCAGGTCGCTCCACCGAGGTTGACCACTCCCCACGAACAACCGAGTCCCAGTCAGCAGCGTCGGGCGTCGTTCTCTACAGGCCAGCGCGCCGACGGTAGGACAGCTCAGCCCCACGAAGCAGAGCGTGTTAACAGACTATTCGAAATTCTGTCAGCGCGGTCTGATATCGACCACCCTATTTGTGTCGAATGTGCCGAGATGCTCGTGGACGGCCTGCAGAAGAGATTAGAATCCAGTGTACGCGAACGAGACGCCTATGCTAGCTATTTGAAACAAGTTCAGGCCGATGTCCCTACTGAGGATGAAATCACTGAAGCGGAACGTCGCCTTGCCGAGGCCAGGAAAGAGGAGGTGGAGGCCATGAAAGAATTGGAAGAGCTGGAAAAGGAAAAGGCAGCCCTAGACGCAGAGATCATGAGTCTCGAGGAGGAATCTCAGAAACTAGATGCTGAAGAGGAACAGTTCTGGCGGGACCGTAATGCCTTCAGCTCGAAGCTCACCGAGTTCCAGAATGAGAGAGACAGCATTAACTCCAAATTCGACCACGATTCACAGCTTCTGACAAAACTACAACGTGCAAACGTTTACAACGACACCTTCTCTATACACCACGACGGCAATTTCGCCACAATCAACGGTCTCAGGTTGGGAAAGTTATCTTCGAAGCCTGTTGATTGGCCCGAGATAAATGCAGCCTGGGGCCAAGCTCTCTTATTAGTCGTCACGGTAGCCGATAAGCTCGGATACAAATTCGATGGCTACGAACCCCAGCCGATGGGTTCGGCATCAAAAATAATAAAGTACGAGCATATATCGCCTGCTTCCAGCAGAGTGGGTGCTCACAGAAGCGGACCCCCACCAGCCCCTAAGAGGAGTGTGCTTGATCTCTACTGCACCGGTGATCTTCCATTACAGATGTTGTGGAATAGGAGCTTCGACAAAGGTATGGTGGCTTTCCTGGAACTGGTCAGGCAACTGGGGGTCTTCGTACACGAGCAGACTAAAGCGGATTCCGGGACTCATGCATACGCTGCCAATCCTCTAGTTTTGCCTTACAAGATTGAAGGCGACAAGATTGGGGACGACAGGATTGGCCATTTCAGCATCAGGCTGGGAATTACTAATGATGAAGGATGGACGAAGGCGTGCAAGTTCGCGTTAACATGTTGTAAGTTCCTTATTGCACATGCGAGTAACGTAAGCTATTTGGCAAATGGGCGTTAATGGTTTATCCTGTGGCACTACTTATACCATGGTTGGAGTTCAGTGGTTTTTGTTTAGACTGCATGAAAGGTATCAAAACTTCGATACTAATATCCGGAGTTGGCGCTTCGTGGAATTAACGAATGATACTCTTTATCAAGGGCAGCTCGTCGCTTTGAACCTTTTGGGGATACTTATATTTGTCATAGATCCTTTCTTGACCATTAGCCTAGCGTTCTTCATTTCTGCAGGAGCATGATAGGGAGATATACCAAATAGGACGAGATGTAGTAGCTAGCATGTTCTATAGACATAAGGAGCAAATAGCTAAGGATTAATGGAATGCTGTTCTCGCCGGGTCTAGTTAGCGACTGTTATATTGGTGGTAGCGATGTGGCCCGGCTACTGTTGAGCTTATACGCCTCAAAGCTACAATTTCACGTAGAGCCGTGGACTTGAGATCTAGAACGACCGTTAAAATCTAAGCTTTCTGATATTTTCTACGGGATTGGCCGCATCATCTCTAGCGGCATCCACCACTCGACTTTGTTATCATGCATTTAACTGGTCTGGACCAGTCTGTCTAGAAGCAGCGTTTTGAAACCCTACTCAATGGGAACTGGCACTGGATTTGATTTTACTTGCTATCGGGTGTTTGCAGTCTGTCACAGGCACACAAACCTGGAGACAAGATGGACATGCATACAGAAAAGGGGCTAAGGCATGCACTATGACACAGACTGCCCCTAGGATTGGTATTGCAACTATCCGTAAACCAGGGGTTAGATCGTGTAAATAGCCTACAGGGCGGCGATTCGCATATTTAGCTACCCATTTCTTTTCTCGTCCTCTATCGCTTTGCTCAATCACGATACGGTACGAACCTGAATAGGTAGGGCCAGGCGATCAAGAGCGAAGCCTTCGTATATTCCAACTAGATCGCTTCCAGGATTAGAAGGGAGATTATGGCGTGTGGCCTCCTTGGCGCCCTAGTATATTATTATAGTATCGAATTACATTCCAAATCCCAGTTCTCTAGCCCTTGCTACATGCACCTGTATGCAGTGTGACAGCGTCTATGATGGTGTTTTGGGGTCCTCTGCGTAACGACAAGTCTTTGGCCTACCTCAAGTATGGTGCTCGTGACATGAGCGTTTGCTCAAATGCAGAGCGCTGTAGCACAGATGAGTCATTGTATTTCCCTTTCGCCCTATCCCGTTCTTCCCTGCTGTTGGATGTCTCGAATGCTACTCCAAGGCGCATGAAAATTTGATATCATTGGCGCAGCAATATGCTTTATCACTGATGACCGGATAGTCACGGGATAGAGTCCTGCACTGCTCTATCATTTGACCATGTTGGGTCTTGATTATCCTGTTTTTTCATTGAACATTCTGACGTGCTCCTCGTTGTTCTTATGATGAATGTATTTAATTATTAGCCTCAGGCACCGTGGGAGTGACAATACATCCAGAATCCCCCACGTGAGATTAGAATGATACTTCATCTTTGTGGAGCAGGTACCACGACTGCTTCTATCGACTACCCTCCCTAAAGCCTCATCATTCCTGAAGTAATGAAAACTCTCCTAAAACTACGTTATATAACGATATTATCGACGAGGACAATACGGCAAACATGTCGACTCACATACCTTCACAGGGTGGGAGTGACAACATGCTGGTTTTGAGCGTTTATGACCAAGAGACTGAGTATCACAACGAACAAATCAAGCTTTACCTTCTAGAGAGAGTCCCTGAGTTTCATGCGTTGACAGAAGCGAGAGAGAAGGCAACGTCTATCTTTACTTATGGAATGTCTGATGCTAACACTTGATAGGGCTGGAAGAACCCTGCAGGCGATGAATACTTCGCGAAAGTGCGAAACGAGGCGGATAGTCATACCAAGAAGCAAGATCGTTACTTCTTCAACATGATGAAGTTTATTGGCCAAGAGATCCACCGTGTGACTGGCGTCTTCAACACAAAAACACCAGATGGCGGGCTGTCAAACATCCTCGACATGTGTATGGCGCCCGGAGCCTTCCTTGATGTCGCGATGGAGCATAATCCCGAACCCCACGCTCAGGCTTTCAGTCTTCCACTTGAAAAAGGCGGATACAGAGTTCAGATCCAACCACACCCGAACATTGCTATCAATTTTGTCGACATTACTATGCTAGCGGCGGATATGGGCCTCGACACTATCCCTCAAGAGCACCCTGAGGCTCAAGACTTTCTTCCCCGTAACCTCTCCCCCGAGGATACCTTCGACGTCGTTATTTGCGATGGACATGTGCTCAGAACTCATCCTCGATTAGCATACAGGGAGACTCGAGAGGCGGCTCGGTTGTTGTTCACGCAGCTAGCTATCGGTCTCGAGCACTTGAAGCCGGGCGGCACCATGCTAGTTCTCTTGCACAAGGTCGAGACTTGGAGGTGCGTACTGATCCTGCGTGCCTTTTGCGGGTTCTCCGACGTGCGGCTTTTCAAACAGCGAGGCGCCCATGCGAAACGCTCATCGTGCTATATGATAGCTTCTAACATCCAATCACGACACGAAGACGCTCTCCGAGCTGTGGGTACGTGGAAGATGCTCTGGAAGGCTGCCACCTTTGATACGGAGGAAGAATTCTGCCGCTTATCCTTGTCTCTTCAACCGGATGTCCAAAAGGTTCTGGAGGATTTTGGACCGAGGCTTGTGCAGCTAGGAAGAGAGGTATGGGAAACGCAGGCGAATGCGCTGGGAAGAGCACCATTCGTTCAGGGCTCGAGGGCCTGGCAGAGAGCATCGGATCAACCCTGAGACTCGTAAGCTCTGCGATGGAGGCACAGATACATCGATGATTGGTATTATGGTTTAGGTGTGCTAACAATTACTGTCATTTTCACCTGGTGAAGGATTTCCCCATTCGTTTAAATCATTGTTATTAGCCTTGGGTGTGTATTGATCAGCCTCCGACTACACCTGCGTGACCGAGTTAGACGTGTACAGCAGTATACCTACCTAGGTACTAATTACATGTTTATCTGTAAGCTCTGACATCTATGGGCCTTAGTATGGAGGTTTATGGATAAAGGCGCTGCCCAACACTGAGCGTTAGTTTTGTAATATTTCTTTCTTACTTTTCTTACTCTCTATCTCTCTCTCATCTAGAATACTAACGGCGTTTTTCATTGGGAAGAGCGAATCTGGGTCAAAGGAATCATACTGGAGAAGTCCATCTGCTATCCAGTAAGAATTGGAAGCAACCTCATAATTGGTTGCTGCTTCAAATATTATTCCCTAAAATTCTAAAAATGGTTTCAACCCTGGAAATCTGTTAAAATTTTAGGATGACTTGAAACACTTCCCCGGAGTTATCCATAATAAAGATAATGGCTTGCTAATAATGGACAGGGAATAGGGTAGTAAGCTAACAATTTTTCGCCGCTGTACCAAAGGCTCGGTCCATGGGGTGGTTCGCATGTTTCCATTATTTAAGAAGCAGTGTTGAATTCGGTCAATTATTTTCTACCATCATCAACGAAGAGAGACATATACCCAAAAGGAGCAACTGCGTATGCATAAAGAGTCAACTGTGTGTATCTTAAAGTCCCCTAACACTAACCGAAAATCGGGGTTAGATCAAGGTAAACTTCTTTATATTCGATCTGTCGTTGTTTACAATTTGACTCATTCGGTCCATGATCCCGTAAACACTACTCAGAAGTCAGAGTTTGCGATGCCAAATTACTAATACTGGATCCCCTTTAGAGAAACTCTCAGGAGTTTGCATAAGGGTAAACTTAGAAAGGTTAATAGGTAAACGCTTTCTTAATACTTACTGACAAGTCCCAATGAATTTGTATTCTTCACCCTCCACGTGCCGTAGTATGCACGGAGCGTACGATACTAGTACAAGCACGATTATATCACCCGGTCTTGCAACACTGGGTGCTATACCGTCTTGTTCGCTGTTGGTTCGGAAGAAGCGGCGTCCGCGGATATGCTGCTGCATCCACGCGCTTCCGTCGTTGAAATCGAATAGTCTATTAATAACCTGATACACCAGTCCAGACACCGTGCAGCTTGCACGAATGCAATCTGTTGGCGGGCGGCGGTCAATTTTCCAGGTTGCAGGGAAGTTCTCCAACACTATGCCAGGAAAAGAATCAAAAGGGATCGCCCCGATAGGCCGTTGGTCTCGAATCGCGTCCCATCGGGGGACCCAACTTGGATAATCGCGAGCTAGAGACTCCTCTGTATGACGAACAGCGCCGAGTACGCGCATATCACGCTGCTGATTGAAGAGCGCAACGGCCGTTTCTAAATACACCTCATCTACCGTCTTGCTGTAGTCTGGTTTAACTATTGTTTCTCTCGCTTCTTCTATCAACTTAAGATAATTGATTTGCTGCTCTGGCCGATACGCGTATTGTCTTCGGGCAGAAGGGTGGCCGAGAAAGGCATAAATATGATCTCGGGGATCGGTCGCCTTGCAATGTGCGCCTTCGATCAAAGTCGCGAGAAATGGTCTAAGTGTCATAAACTTGACGCGATCATCTCCCCACGCTTCGCGTGTACTTCGACCATAGCTGATCCAATGACTTCTGGTACCTCTGAGCACACCCCGGTCTATGTTGAAGCGCTTGACAGGCAGTTCCCCCGCCTGTTCGAGCCACAGATCAAAGCCGAGCACGTCGTGGTGGCAGCAATTGGCCTCGCCCCAAAAGAACCTCGCTTTTTTCGCTAGGCCGATTTCCTGTTGAACCCAGACACGTTCGAACCAAGGATTGCAGTAAAGTTCCTTGATGCCGCTCCAAATGCGGGCGTCAAGCGCTTCAGTTTCTGCTGGGCTACGCGGTCTTTTATGATCTGGGTCCTTGGAATGAAAATAACCCCAAGAGATCGGCTGCATATAGTTGAAAGTCTGACCGGCGATCCGTCGCTCGTCACGACCCAGCCAAATGAGCACACATTCTGCTAACCAGAAGATCAGCCCCATTAGGCCCACCTGTTGGCTGCGCTCGTCACGGTCCTCCTGGTTGATGCAAAGGGCATCGACCCAGAGTGTGCGTTCTTGTTTCGCCAAGCGAAAAACACGAAGGCCCTCTAGAAGATTCTTTCGTACTTTATTTGAGTAAAATCGTGATTGCGTGTCTGTTAATAGATCAGCGGCTTTACAAGTCAATCTAAGAGTTTTGGCCGAGTCAAGATACCGTTATCTTTAACCAGAACCGTTGCGGTGTTGTCTATCGCATCTCCCCAAACGTAAGAAATTGCGTTATAGCGGGAACTCTCATTCAAGAGAATAGTCCGAAGGCGTCCTCTAACGGGCTCTTCTCGGTCAGTGCTGGGAAACAGATCCAAAACCCGAATCCATCTTTCGCCATTCTGGCTTTTGGGTAATGGCTCATATTTGTAATCGAGCAATGAAGATGTTGTATATTCAATTGAATCTTCACTCATTGTGCAACACTTCGAGACTGTGTAATCGCTTTCTACGAGACTCATCCAAACCCTGTTCTTCGTACAAGCGATCCATCATGAAGAGACGGTTGCATGTTGTAAGCTCCGCGATGTGAAGCTAAAAATAGATCCCTACCTACACGATAGTGGTTAGTTGATATGTGCTTAATTATAGCAAACGGAGCGGATCAACCTATTTCCGATCTTAAACAAGTACTCTCGTTATGTGTGTGAGCTAGCGTTCGTGTTAAGATTCCGCCTCTGAGATCAGTCCACGAAATTTCCGCAAGATGAATACTTTTTTGGGGAATGCTAAGACACACCTAGCACTTGCGTGAGCCACCATAAGCAAAACCAAAACGTAATTGGGTCGGGCAAATATAACGGGCAAGCTAGTGTGCGCATGCATCACACTAACAAGGCTGGTTGAACATAAGACGTAAGAAGATCAGGATAGAATTGCTTTTTTATATCCTAGCACAACAATGTGACGCCTACGGAGCTATCAAATACCCGATACACAACATGACTCGCTCCTTCGGAAGTGCGTCAGAACTTCCCCTTTAAATATGAAGAATTCGCAACGTGGTGATGCATTCGACTACCACACGCTCAAAAACAGGCCAATTCATTTAGCGATCTCCATAAGATGGCAAAGCCGCCTTCTTCGCAGCCAGTTATCGTTCTAATTCCCGGTGCCTGGCATCTTCCTGATGCCTGGAACAAAGTCAAATCACAACTAGAGGTGGCCGGTTACGAAGTTTACACGCCAAGATTACCTACGGTGGTTGGACCCGAGCCCGTAAACTATTCATGGCGTGTCGATGTGGCAGTAGTACACGATATTGTCATTCCACTTTTTAACGAGGGTCGTCAGGCAGTCATCGTTGGCCATTCTTATGGCGGTATAGTGGCCACGGCATCAGTCAAGGACCAAAGCATCGCTGATCGGCAATCGCGGGGCCTACAAGGAGGATTCAGTGCGGTTGTTTACATTTGCGCATTTCCCGTCGTGGAAAGGGGTGACTCTCTCTTATCAACGATTCATGGGAAGTACGGTAAATGGATTACTGCAAACCAGCTTCTGGACAAGAATGTCGGTCTTTCTAGGTTACATCCCCTATTTGCTGATATAGCGCTGACTCATTACGCCCAGGCACCCTCGTCGATTCAAGTTATACGTGGGTTAGAGCCATTCTACAACGATATACCTCCGGATGAGGCTAAGAAATGGTGTGAAAAACTACTGAATCAGTCGCAACGTTCGTGTGAGGAGCCTGTGGACTTTTGCGCCAATGATATCAAAATCCCAATGACATATCTGCTGTGTGAAGAGGACAAGGCGGTGCCAATCAAACTTCAGGAATACATGGCAGCAGCTATTCCAGCAATAAAGACGCGGCGTTGTGGGGCAGGACATAGTCCATTTTTAAGCCAACCGGATTTGACCACAGAGGTTATCATTGAAGCAACCCGGAATATGTAGTGAAATCTGTCTAAGTAAAAGGATGCTTTGGTTCTTATGCCATTCATCTAGTTTCTGTTAGATAGAAGGTGAATGCCAGTCTTCATGTTAAAACTGGAACGTCGCTAAATAATTACAACTTAATTTCTTGGATTATTGTATAGCGAAAGTATATTGATGCTACAGATGAGTCTGAACGATTGACAAGATAATCACTGTAAGGATTCCCTATCTTGACACTTTCTCTCGTGCTTGCCTTGCTAACTGGAGGTGAATGAAAGTAAACTCAAGTTCCTTCTTCAACATTATGCTAGGTCTCTAAGCTGCATTACTTTCCAGCAACCGTGACTTGGTGTTTTGAAACGTCGCTGAGAATCCCTGCTTGGCTAAAGAACAAGTTCGTATACAAGAATGAAGGTAGCAACGGCGAAGTATCGATTAGCTACCATAACGTCTTAGAAGAAAAGTGGAACGATAATATAGGAAAAGGTTACAAAACTGTTGAAAGTCTCCAGAATATTGAATATCTTGACTCATGCGGTAGGCAAGATTTTGCTAGAAGTTTTTGATGACTATTGAGTATTGAAGGGGCACGCCGTGGAGGAACCACTTAGCTGAGTCCGTGAAACAAAAGCGTACCGCTTCTCTGCGTGTGCTAGACTTGCGATTGATTCCATGCCCTAGCAGAATTAGTAGACTGCCAGGCATCGTCTGGGTGGCACACGCGTTGCGGCCTCATTCGATCTATCTCAATGTTTTCGACACTGACATGCTTACTGACGTGAATAACCATGTTATTGTTGGCGCCAGTCTTCTCCACATTTGTTCGAATTGGGGAAGAGATGGATTCATTTTGCGCTACAATGACTTTATGAATCGATACGTCTTCTGAGCCACTGTTTGCGATATATTCACGCGCGATAGGGTTTGTATCCTCTGTGACCGTGGCGAGCGCAGCGGTGAGACTGAAAGGGTCCTTCCACTTAGATTTCTTGCTGGAATTTGTGTGTGGTTTGTCGACATCCTTCGAGCACTCCGGCGAGTGGTCGTCGCTCCTACTTCTATTTCTAGTCCAGAAAGATTTCGAGAACATTGGCCGAATCAAGAAGGCCTGTCCAACGAGAATGGCAACGATATCCTCGCGGCACGACCAGATGGCGGCTACAGGCCCACTTTTGTACTATGAGTATCCATTAGTCTTAAGGTGTGCAAGATAAGACATATTGACCGGCAGCGTACCAATAAAACAAATACGACACGGAGAATAGCCGCAGTCATAATGAAAGAGACAGCTCCAAATATGATAAAAAGAAAAATTCTCTTTAAAACCGAGACGTTGTGCACTTTAAGTATAACTGGACTGGGAATCGCGGCGATGATCAGGTCGGTTAGAAGGTTAAAACTCAGGGGAAGCGCCATGTTAAGTACCGATTGAGGCTGACAGTAGGCTATTGCCATGTGTTAGCGACGATAATTTCCTACTTATCCCAAGCGCAACATCAAAGAACCACCTTCTCATTGTCTAATCATGACAGTTCGGCTAGAGGAATATTGAGACTTACGTCCTTGATCTGGATAGATAGTCCACATGCGATGGTACGGTCTACAAGCCCCGAATAGGGCAATGATGATGCCAACATATGTTGCTACAACGAGTACCATAGTCGGTTTGATGAACCTTTCCACCCAGAGGCCTCGTACAACACGTTGAAACAGGAATAACATGTTGAGCTTCAAAGTCCAGATAAACGATATATAAACGGCGACTCCAGCGCAGAACCATTGCGTTCCGTAGATATACAACTGTGCTTCTCTCCCTGACAGATTCTCAGACAACGCCTTTCGTTGATCAAGGGGTAATGCGTGTAAGTCGCCCAGCCCGCCAACAACGTCGGCGGCATACGTCATCGTGGTATATGTTGCCTTGAAGGTCATCATAATTAACATCACTTCTTGAAGATATAGCGGCGATGACTAACCCATGAGAGAAAGATGATATAATCGTCTGGCTTGAAGCCAGAGACCCCGACCATTCTCCAACGGCAACCAATCCTTGCGAAGATGGTCAAAGATCCGATCGAATACAAAGTCCATGTCTCTACGCGGCTAGAGTTGGCGCCCATTGTGAAGTATTGCACATGGACAAGTTTCGGCCTTTGGGATCTTGTAAACGAAAAAAAGGGGCAAAACCCTGAGTTACTACAAGAGTTGGTTGTAGGTGGGCAGAGGGCTCAAAAGCACGATATATCAAGGAAGCGGCTCTTGTGTTACAGCGCTGGATTGAGTAGAGGTTAACGAATGAATTAAGCGCTTTGGTAGTTTATCTGCAATCACTAATCTTTGTGCTGGACAAGTCAAGGCGTCAATTGCTAATACAATGCATCACAATAATAACAACCTGTGCAATCCCACTCATAGCCTCAAAATTCATACACCACGAAAGGCACATAACGGCGGATTCACGTTTCCTTGTAGGCCCTTCTCAAATGAAGCAGCTTGTAAGGTACTGTGTTTCCCAATACCGACACCTAGAGATATCGCGCGGAAGTGCCCAGTCTGAGTGGCTTGCCTGCATTATGGGTTCATCCAATTAAGAATGAGCTGCTCATCACGGACCGATCTAGCCTACAGGTGGTCTACACACCACAATTAAGAGAAGAAAGCTCGTGGTATGAAAACATATGGATTCCTTCAATACCACTCACACCGATTCATAAATGTATATAAATATATATCTAGATAGAAAGTCTGGTTGGGTCCGACGCAGTTCATATGTAGGACTTGCCTTATGTTATACGAAACATGTTCCCTCACTCATAGGTGAATCACTGCCGCCACCAAGACGCCACCATTTATTCTCGTGATGCTTTGGTAGCATTGAAACTAGCAGGCAGATTGGAGGTTCTAGAGAGTAAATCAGCATGCTACATTGAGGAATCATACAGCTTATCTTTATGCATGCTGTCTTTCGTTACCACTCACGCCTTCTGTAAAGAAAGCGCCAATGCTGATATTGTAGTCGTGGGAGCCTCGTATTAGGCTTAAGCAATATCATAACAAGTAGAACTATGGTGTCTCATTCGGGGCGAAAGGCAAATCTACTAATCCTTGTAATAGACAGCCACACTAGTCTAGAGCTTCTCCAGCATAACCCTTGTAGCTGAGGCATATGCAGGTCACAGTAGAAAAGGGCAGCATTGGCCATGGCCTGAAAATACACGGCTCGTGTCGTTGTACGATAATTACTTGTATCCTCGAGAAGGAATAACGGACTAAACATATGTAAGATTTTAGTGTGAATCGTGAAATAGGATGCTTCTACGGCACGAGAATGCATGTAAATGGTTCTATCTTTACATACAGCCCCCAACTTAGAAGTCTTGGCACAAGCAGGCTGAGGATGTGATAAACATATTTTCAATAGGTGAAATCGAAATATTTTGCCAGGTAGCAGTTCTAATGCCGGCCGGTATGCAAGAAGAAAAGCGCAGAAAGGATCAGCCAGTGATGATCCATGGATGCTATAGCGGATGGATGGGGACTTCCGTGCATTTCGCAACAGTAAATAGCACTTTGATGCGATTGGAGCAACGTCATGGTGTGTTGCAACGCGATAAAACCCTAATAAATTATGCTGTAGAGCCATACGGACCTAAACAGGTTTTCGTGTTACACATATAGCCTTACTTCGTACCCCTCCTCAGCATTTGTTACTCTCAGTGCTACGCCTCCTTTTCGTATGCTTACTTGACGATATCTTTAAATCGAGGCGCTGATACAAAAGCTCTATCCTGAACTTACAGAAGTTGATAGTTAGCACGTTTTGTGGTCGACGCCGAGAAAATTTCACATTCGTATCTTCAACAGAAGATATACCCCCTTTTTCATTGGTATTCGCCTTTGAATCATTGCTAAGCTACTCAGAATCCCCCTAACACAACAATATCATGTCTACTCAACCTGAGTACAAGGTTTCCTTCAATGTAAGACAGATTCATAGATTACCTTATTTTCAATTTCCATGATTTACTAAGAATGCATGTAGACTTTCCACAATGTCATCAACAATGAGCTTGTCAACACGACCACGGCACGCCGTAGCGTATGCCCAAGCACTGAAGAACCTCTCTGGGACTCGCCGGTATCCGGACAAGACGACGTAGACAGGGCTGTGCACTGCGCCCAAGAGGCTTATTCCTCTTGGAGTAAGCTTTCATGGGATGAACGTGCCAGCTATCTCAACAACTTCGCCGATGCTATCGAAGCCAACATGGACTCATTCATCGATCTTCTTGGCAAGGAAGCGGGGAAGCCACCTCAAACCGGTGGCTTTGAGATGTTCCTCGTTATGAACCTAGCTCGACAGACTCCTCTGCTGCGTTTGAAGGAGGAAAAGCCCATAGACGATGCTGAGGTAAGCGTTCTATCAAATCACGTCTCATCGAACCTGAAATTAACCAGGAAAAATACACTAATGAAGTCAACAGCGTACCGCAATTGTGCGCTATGTTCCTCTCGGGGTTGGCGTGGGCATCGTGCCGTGGAATTTCCCCCTCACGCTAGGTATCGGCAAAATGTTGCCAGCACTTCTCGCTGGCAATACCTTCATTTGGAAGCCATCTCCATTTGCCCCCTATTCAGCTCTGAAATTGGCTGAGATCGGTGCCCGAATCTTCCCTCCTGGCGTTTTCCAGGCCCTTGCTGGAGAAGACGACCTAGGCCCTCGTCTCACAACCCATCCTAATGTTGCTAAAGTTAGCTTCACTGGATCCATCGAGACAGGAAAGAAGATCATGGCGGCATGTGCCACTACTGTCAAGAGATTGACTCTAGAATTAGGTGGTAATGACGCGGCGGTTGTGTGTGATGATGTCGATATCGATTCCGTGGTTGCTAAGGTATGTATGCTCAACACCGAAAGCTCATAAAGATTGCTTACAACTGAAATAAAAGGTTACTTTCTTGACGTTTGTTCATTGCGGTATGATTTGCATGAACATCAAGCGAATCTACGTACATGAGAAAATTTATGATCAGTTTCTCACTGCTATGGTCACAGCCACCAAGCAATTCAAGACGGGTGATCATACGGATCCCGAGGCATTTTTTGGGCCCATTCAGAATATCAAACAATATGAGAAGCTTCGTCAATTCTACTCACAAATAGGCAAACAGGGCTGGACAACAGCCCTTGGAGGAGAACCTGGCCCGAAGCAAGGCAAAGGCTACTACATGCCTCCTACTATCATTGACAATCCACCAGACGACTCGAGTATCGTTGTTGACGAACCCTTCGGGCCCATTGTTCCTGTATTGAAGTGGTCCGACGAAGATGAGGTGATTAAGCGTGTCAATGCATCAAGGATGGGCCTTGGTGCCTCAGTATGGAGCAAAGATGTACCTCGAGCTAAACGTATTGCAGAGCAACTCGAGGCGGGAAGTATTTGGGTCAACACTCACTTTGAGGTAGCCCCTAACGTACCATTTGGCGGTCATAAAGAAAGTGGGCTTGGGATGGACTGGGGAGAGGTTGGCTTGAAGGGTTGGACCAATCCACAGGCATACTGGGTGAAGCATACTTGATCTGTAGGTCTTTATAGATAAATTCCTATCCCCTCCTATATCTATGAAGGTATTTCTCGCCTACAAAGGTTATTGAGAATGATCAATTGGATGTTGATTACTATATACCGATGCCGACATAATTGGAGAATTGTTTGATCTGAAAAATGGCCAGAATATCTTAACCAGTAAAGGTCTGGAATATATTTATGTCTTCGACAAGTTTGCTTGCGCATTCGTTATAATCCCGACGTCTGGTTTTCTTCCACACGCGCACGTCCGCTAGATTTGCGTAAAACTTGCCCAGATTAACTCAATTATTTCTGCGCTATAACAGCAGAAAATCGTAATATTTGATAGACTGCATAATCTGTTGCTCTTGTGTATCCCTTTTCTTCATGCTGGTGCTTGTCGAAGATTACCGTCAAAACTAGAAGGTATGTAGCAGTCCTAAGTAGCTTGTCAGCCACCTAAAGTGTGGGCTTAACTAGGTACCTTAATGATTAATAAACTACGTGGTGTGGGGAACTTGATCACAAATACCATGTACAATAAATGATAGACTATAGATAGATAGGGTTCTATGCCATGATGAGCACGTTTCTTTAGTTTGAAGACACACTGCTGACAATGCATCATGTGCTAATATGAAGAACTATATAACGTTTCGTTCCGTAATGAAATATCTAGTTCCGGATCAATTTTCACTATTAGAGAGAGACGCTTCATGCATTTCACACGGATTACCGTGTCTCAACTCTCAAGACCACAAAATAATGGTGTCGGGCTTACTACCATGTGCTGGGATGAGCCCAGCAAAGGAGCTCACAGTGTAACGCGTCGGTGGTTGTTGTTGAGTGACATCTTTTGAGATGTCACAAGCTTTGACTTCATGGAAGTTTCTTTGTGACAAAATCAGTTGGCATATCCGCAAATACGCATACAAGAGAAAAATGAGAAAAACGGTTCCTACCTAGGATTAATCCAGTATAGATCCCCAGGTGTGGGCTTTACGACTTTCAAAGGACGCCCGTCGACAATATGAGGGTGGTACGCATACTTTGGAAAGTCTTTGCGCCATGTCAAGTCGTCTTCAGGGGCTTGCCACTGTCTGTCATAGATGAAGGTGTCGCCACCAGGAATCGGATTGAGTAGGATGTTCCACGACATCTGCGCTACGATACGACCAATTTCCCAGCCATTCCCCTCCTGCGCTGCGTCAGACGGATACGAACATAACAGAGCCCTACTTCATGCATCCGCGGGCGATGCAAGGTCCTTTGGTATCCGCTGGTGCAATCTAAATCGTGTTTCATCGCATCGTGCAGAGGTAATGTTGTAGTGATGATACGGGTGCATGGCCTAGAGCCTTAGGCCCAAGCCCGGGATGCGGGGGCGTGGAGGGGGTGGGGGTTCATTAGAAGGTTGGGGGATGGAAACTTACAAACGGCGCAAAGTCTGCGTGGATCTGGATCCCGGCATCGATCGCTCGAACTACGCCTACAAAGTAGTCTCTTTCTTCTTCACGTGCGGGTCGGACTGCCATGCCGGACACTTTGCTGAGGCTTAGCATCACGCGCTTGACAACATCAATATCGAGTTGCTTTTTCCATTTGTCCAATAGTGCATTCGCTTCTTCAACTCCACCAAAGTAACTCTCTTTGTCTGCGAATCGATTATCGGCATTTTGTGTTCCGTTGATAAGGTGTTTCTGTCCATTACTTACCATTGACAAAGTCTGTTTGCGATATACCAACACGCCCCACCCGAGGCCACACATTGTTCACATCATACACACTCTGAAAAATGTATCAGTGATTGTAAATACACGCGATGTATTAATCTATGCTGGTTTCTTACTTGTTTGTGAGACATCAGCACTTCCATCATCTTTGTACACTCCTCTTGAGACAGGAACTGCTTTTCTACAATCGCTGGAACTACTCCTGAAAAGAGATCGAAAAGGGACTTCTGGCTCATCTGCTGGGCCTCACACGTGTACCAATTACTTGGTACGCTGTGTTTTTCGGACGGCTGGAGGAAGCTTGGAGAATCATTCTTCCTAAGTAATGTTGCCTGGGGAAGATTGAAGAAGTTCTTCGAAGACATTGTTTCGATGTGTAGTCGATAATGGGACTAAGCGTCATTGAACTAATCACACCGAGTATCTATCAAGCTTTACGAATTATGCTTTTTATATCTATCGTATCATTTTCTAGTATCCACTTAACAAGGCAGGCTGGAGTTTTAGAGCATGGAGATCCTATAATCTATTCGTCTTTTGCTTCAGAGAAGGCTACGCTATGCCGCAAATATTCAATCCTGCTGAAGATTGACATCTAAGTAGGACATTCCGGCTTTTGAGTGGACCGAATACGCAAACCACTGCTGGAGTATATCTCGGCCTTTTCACGGTCTGAAACAAGATGGCATCAAGTAGGTATTAACCGCCGGTCTAGCCGATGGATCTACCCTTGGTAGTGGTTGGTTGGTGTCACACAAATGCCTGTCTATCTGTGAGAGAGTAACAGTGAATGCCGCAACCACCCACTGCGACTCACTGTTCACCGCCAGTTCAATGCAACATCCTAAGCAGGGAATCGTTGCGAATTGCTGGCAAATGGCATATCAGGACTACTTATTCGGTTTTCGTGCGATACGTCCTACGAATGCCTCGGAAACCTTTCGAATAGACGCGCTTCAGCACAGGTCGCACCACGGTACATCGCTTCCATTTTGATTCCTCGGGAGATGGTCAAAGCCGAGAACGAACGATCTTTTTAATGTGCCATAGCTGCTGCACGACATCTCTGTCCTTTAATATATCATATAGCAGGACTTGACGCCACACTTCTCGTCCGGGTTCCCCTAGAGGTTTTTCTTTTTTGCACTTTACGATATCTCGTACCATGGAGCAACCGGCGCAACCATGTTCGGTCGTGATGACAGAAAAAGAGTCTCAGGGCGCTCTGCAGCTTCATCTAAAGACGATCGATAGCAAGGCGTTTGATACGTCTAGAGGCAAGAAGTTTAAAGCAGCTTACAAGCGCTTTTTGAGCCGCACATCGCTATCGTTTTTCATCATGGGCCTTTTGGTAAGAATTCGTCATAAATTCATGGTTATTCATTGTGCTGACATGTCGGGAGGTTGGCCTACCGACGATGCCAATCACTACTGCGTCGTCCTTAATGTTTGACGGCATTACTGGCGTGTACGGCATTTGCCTCTCTGCTACTGCTGCTGTGTCAGCCTTCGCTGGCCCCATGGTTGCTCGCTACGTTCCATTTAATGTTTGCACAATAATTCTCACTGTTGCATCGGTGTTAGCATACGTGGTCTGCACACTCCCTCAACCATTAAATGATGCGACCGGCCAGGTCAAGGCTGGTCCTGTCATCGGCACGATGCTGGCAGGATTTGTATATGCGTTTGGAACGCAAAACTACCTCACTGTGGCAGCATTTTTTCCTAGCGAGGCTGTGGTAGCTTTGAGCACAGGGAGTGGCCTGGCCATCAGCCTGGGTGCTGGCCTCTTCATTGGCCTCATGAATGGTCCATTCCCAGAGAGTTGGCGGAAATGCTACCTCGTAATCGCGCCCACTGCTTTATTGATGCCGCTCGTATGGTGGTGTCTTTTCGATAAAACAAACCGAGAGGCAGCCGAATCATCCCGGAGGAGAAGCCTTAAGAAGGAGCCCTTAGGCTTGTGCAACACTAGCTCCGATACAGATGACAAGAACGGATTAGAAGCAGAAGTCGTCGAAATTAATATCACTGAAAGCACAAAACCTGGGTTCGGTCCTCATCGGTCTCGAACTTCATTTCTGTTCATGACTATACTTCCGCGTTATGTTTTGCCTTTAATAATATGCACAACGTGTGCAATATTCTGCCTTTTTGGACTAGCGCCATCGATTCAAGATCTAAACCGATTTCCCGACGCTCCAAAAGGAGACTTACAGTTTCAACTTGTGTGTAAGTAGATGTGCTACTGAGGTTTGACAATTTTCTACTACAATGCTGACCATTCAACAGTTTTTGCGTACGGTAGTGCACAGTTCCTATTCAGCGCTTTAGTTGCCGTTCAGCCTATCCCCATCATATGGATTTGGACAGGCATCGAGGTTGTATTGACAACGATTGTATTTCTGCAGATATGGTACCCATTCTTAAAGTCCTTTTGGGTCTGGTGGTTTATTATGTTCCTGGTTGGTGGTTGTGTTGGGGGCAGCGTTACCAATACAAATTATAAAATTTCTCAGGATTTTCGAAAGGCAGGGGAGCCGGATGAAGTCCGGAGCTACGCAAACAGTTACGCGGGTTTAGGGAACTTTGGCGGAGATGCACTGGGTGGTGCTATCGGACTGGTGGTCCAGCTGGTTATTATTCCGAACTTGTTACCAACTACTTGAGACGGGATCCCCTTCATCACAACGGCCAATTAACTAGGTAATGATAAGCAAGGATTAAATCTTACTAGCTTTCTACTCTACTAAATATCATTTCATGGCTTGAAACTCGGGACATTCTTGACATTGCAGCTTTGATGCGAACACCTAGCTTTGTGAAAGTGATTGTCTGGCGATGACTGTACCTACTGTGTCGGGCTAGTTGTAGGCAGAGGATGATATTGGCTACTCTTAGGCTAGCGGGGAACACACAATAAACTCAAGATAGCAGTGTATGGTCTATTAGGTTGATGGAACATATTACTGGGTTGGAGGCGTATGGGCACCTCATGACCTAGCGAACTCGCGCACTCGTGAAAGACAGGCCATTGTTACCACGACTGGCGAGACACCCTGTTTTGATCGACAACTTTTACTTTCAAACTGGAACCCCTCAAAACGAGCCAAAGATTGTTGGTATTTTTGCTGACTCTATCCCATTCAGACAGTGCGTACCGGCTAGTCGTGGCTCCTCTTCTTCTTCTTTTAATCGTGCTAAGTACATTAACCACGCTTGTGCGTATCTCCACTCCTGTTGACAGAGTACATTCCCCTATTACTTAACTATTTATAATGAATGTGTCTGGGATCTGTATTAAGGTTTAAGAGCAGTTTATAGTCGTAGAGCTTGATTCCCCCGAAGAGATGTAGTATGTGTAGGACCCGGTTATCCTGAAGCATGCTTTCGTTTGACATCCACCTATTCTAAATTCTCTGGCCGAGGTTGTATAGAACGTGCAACATATCGAAAGATGGTTCGTCGTTAGATTAGATAAATTTTAAAACCGCATTCGGTACGAAGGTATTACTGGTTCAGGAACCTCTATGTGCTCAGGTACATTGTATGCCACGGAGGCTTGCATGGGGAGTAGAGTGCAGTTGACGTCTCTCAAGGGAGTGAATTAATCACCGTAATCTTATACGAGTTTATAAATCGGCACATACGTCCAGCCATGGTTGCAATCTTTACGAATCTGGTCTCGGCAGGCCTAGCAGCGCTGATAGTTGTAGAAAGACGCGGTATTGTTCTCACCCTGCCGTTTGCAACGCCTCCATATATGTTCTTGTCTATCTATAGGGGCTGAAGTATCGATGATTATCATAGAAAAGGTAATTCTATTCTGCTATTACAAGATTCTGCTGAGGGCCACCGACTGAGCAAATGCTCCAGTTGCCGCGATCTATTCGCAAAGATGTTAGCACCTATAAACAATATATCAAAACAAAATAGCACCTACAAGTTGAGCATTCTGATGACTTGCGACAAGCGCAGCATCATTCCCAATACCCGACAGAACCTTCATCACCCGTTCCTTATCCTGATTGCTTCTCTCTCCGCTTCCCATACTGAATCGGAATTCGGCGATAGTGCCCCTTTTCCACTCTATAAACCAGCGATTCGTATCAAACTCACACAAGGTCGTGCGATTCCCCAAGGTCCAACCCGCCGCAAGTCGCCCCTCAACTTCCTGAATAAGATCTGCCGAAATGCGGCTTCGCACTGCTGGGTTCTCGGGTAGTACCATGAGAGAATTGCCGTTCTCAAACCGTAATAGCAACATCTCATGTAGACCAAAAGCGACAAATTCTATACATTCGTCCTTTCGTGGGTGGTTTCTTTCGAGATCATCTACGATAGACTTCCACGTTGAGGGGAACGCGGGGAGATCCGGACCCCACAGACACTGGCCAGTGTTGTAGCGGATGAACCAGCAAGTACCGCCTGGTGCGAAAGCAACGAAGATGGCGCGCCCGCGACCCGGATGGACAAGGCCGTCGGAACCAATGATGGTGTTCTGCGTGTGGAGATACGGCATCATGTCTTGTGGACCTCGGGCGGACCCTACTTTGTATTAGCAGCTACTTCGGAGGGAGTCTTCATGGAGTAAGATATTAAAGACGAGCTAGTCCAAGGTGTAGCTTCTCACAGTCAAAGTTGGGTTTTACGGCCCAGTGGTAGCCATTTGGGCCTGTATAAAACGCGCTTAGTTGCATGGCATTCCACTCATTCACCTTGAATTTGCCCTCATAATCCGGCGGAACGTTCTCACTAAGCGGTATTCATTAGTAGTCGCACTTATCTCAATGAACTTCGTTCCGCGCGAGTGTCCTTACTAGTCCAGCAAGGAGCCATTCGCGACTACAAAGGAGTTGGGTACATTGCCCCAGGCGAAGAAAGCTGCCATTATGATTAAGACCGCCCAGATTATAATTCTCAAGGTCGCGGGGCTTGATAGGTTTTTATGATTTGCTCTTCGAAAATTGATTGCTTCATAGAGGGATACTATATAATCTACTAATCTATTTATAAGTTATCGTAGTAAGGGAGAAGAGGGGAACTCAAGCGTCGTGCGGCTGAGAGCCCCACCTTGCGGCGTGACTCAAGCCATTTTCCACAAAGAAGTTATTCCGGGTTCTACCGCCCATAACATGATAATGGAACAAAGAATTACTTCAAATATGGGCTGTGTCCTAAGAGATCTTATTGTGGTGGTTAGAGAGGTGTGTACGAGCGGAAGAAGCGCCACGAAATTGCAGAAAGTTCCCCGCACGAAACGAATATTTATTTGTACACTTCTTTAGAATGACAACTGAGATGAAACACCACAAGTTCACACCACGACGTTCATATACTCGCCAAGTTCATTACAATAACCGTGTCTTAGAAATAACCATTAGCTCTAAAAGAATGGGGGTTGAGTCCCTTCTTGCACTCGCAAGACAACAGCAAGAAACTAGGAACGGGTACCTCATGGCTTCTGGAGGTTAGGTCTTGGCACTGTTACAATACAGTTGCTCTGAAACTTGCTGTATTGTAGATAGAGTAATTATGCAAATGATGACATAGGATGTAACCTGATGGTTATGGCTCAGCAAAGCTATCGCATTCCAAACTTAACAACTATGGGATAACGTTTACTCTGTTGTTGGCTTATAAGGAAAAGCCTTTGAAACTTCAATAGTATTGCCTCTAGCATATCGCGACATACCGGTTAAAGATGTGCAACGTAATCCATCATCAATTCACTTAGAAATCTTGGTATTTTACCACTTGTTCGCTATACTCCTAATGGGACAAGTATCATTAGTGGATCGTAGACTCGTTGACAAGGTTTTGTAAGAAAAAATGAAGTCGGCCAGATACTCAGCAGATATTGGAGAAGGATATTTCAGTCGGTTATTATCGAAGACGGCACCAGAAGATGTTTCCAACGAGAACATTCATCTTATCCATCTAAATGCGCACATTACTGAGAGTATCTATTGCAAGGGGCAAGTTGCATATCAATCTCGAAGTGGGCATCATGGGAGAGACCAAAATCCTGCTGTCCTTAACAGGTCACCGACATTAATGGTCATGCGACCTAATTGTAACGCTGATAAGTCTGCAAGTATTGTGATTATACTAGGGGGGTTATTATGTAAATATCCTACACGCGGCGAATTGCATATTCAACTACCCGTGCCCCTTATTGTGTTATTCCGATCATGATGATTGGGATACGAACCTGAACAATCAGGGCGAAGCTCTCGTATATTTTAACCCAGATCGCTGCCAGGGTTACAAAGGAGGACCAGACTTTAATGCCTCCTTGACGCCCTGGTAGATTATCATAATATCGAATACCTTTCCAAGCCCTAGTACTTTAGCCCTTGTGACACTTTGACATAATAACGATGACTATTTATCGTATATGAATCTCTGTTTCCCTCCTATAAATTCACAAGAACGTGACCTCCAGCTGTAACGACTCCATGTCGTGCAAATACTTCATCCCTCCTCGGATTAATCATTGCAATGCCCAACCGGTGAATTAAATCTAGTTTTCAAGACAAACCTCTATCATCAATAGTAGTACTTCTTGTTACGTCTCCTCATTGCCAGTTTTGAATTTATATGCTGAAGAGGCAGTGTTAAAGCCTCCAGGATTAGTGACCGCGGGATTCGAGACTAGTATTCTAAAGGCCAGAGCTTTTTACGTGACGCCGCTCTATTGAACGAATTACGTAATCATACATCCTCAGTTGGCAATAAGTTAGCTATCTAGACCCCGCTCCCACATTTCCTCTATTCAAGTTTGCATTAGCTTAGAGGATTGGGTGAGTAAGATAAAGTTGTTATAAGACTGAGAAGATGAATGATCCCCAAAAGACAGCTGAGAAAATTGCAGCTGCAGCGAAACAAAATGCGGCGCTTTACCTGACCGAGATTCCCCCCGAGATTGAACCAACGCGCCGTCTGCTCGAGCATAGCGGCATCGCTCCCGAGGATGTCGATGCACATATACGTAAAATAGTGAGCCACCTACAATCTCGGTCCCCATCTGAACGAATATTAACGCACAGCTAATCGAGCAGAGGGATAAAGCCTGGGCCGTTTTCCCCTATGGTGCCATCGGATCCTTTAAATTCCTAGATTTCAACCAGACCCTCCAAGATCCACTATTTGAAACCGTCTCCAAGCGTCTCAGGGCTCCAGAATCTGTTGAAACCTTTCTTGACGTGGGCTGCTGTCTTGGCCACGTTGTCCGCCAGCTCAACGCTGAAGGAGTCCCAAGTGAGCGGCTCTACGGGACAGATCTGCAGGCCAGCTTCCTAGACCTCGGTTACGACCTGTTTCGCGACCGAGACAGCACTAGGGCTACTTTTATAGCCGGTGACATGATACGAGAGGAAGAACCGAGGCTTGAGGAATTGATTGGCAAAATCGATATCATCTACGCTTCAGCTTTCTTCCATCTTTTCGAGTATGAAGACCAGATAAAGGCTGGAAAATGGATGGTCCAGTTCTTAAGGCCAGAAAACCAAAACGCGATTATTTTCGGGAATAATGGAGGCCCTAAGATTGTGGGATGGGAGAAATATGTCCTCGATGAAGAAACTTGGCGGAATATGTGGGATGAGATTGGCGAGGCAACAGGGACGACTTGGAAAACTGAGATGCATGTGGAAAATAATGACGAATGGATTAAGGTCCGATTCGCGGTATATAGAGACATCTAATTGCTTTCATTATTCAGGGCGATTTTACTTCAATTATTTCTCGTAAATTTGAAGAGCTCTCACACAAACCATTACGAAGTAAAGACTAAGGAATCAAATAAGACCGGACATCTTAAGAAGTGAAACTATTTAGCGTCTAACAGCGAGGCTCGACTAAGATACAAAATGCCCGGGATCGGCTTTCCAGAGTGGCCATCCACATTGATAGAGTTACCAAGAAGGGGTGACCGACAAGGTAAGAAACCACTTCTGTTATATCCGAAAAAGATAGATCAAGTGAATGTAAGGGCCCTACCAATCCGACATTGTGGCTGTCATTGCTAATGTGATCGTTTAAACATTGCTATTCACAGCTTTATTGTCAATATTAAAGGGCGCAAACATCATAACCGACGTCTAGTTGTTGTCCATGTACTCTATATATGCATGTTCGTCGGTCCAACTCTTAAGTGCTTCAAAGTCGCGGCATTCATGTAGTGCGCCATGACCACCAAGAGTCGGATCAGCTAAGCACATTAGGGCTTGTCGTAACGCATCAAGGCAATGGGGAATATGAGTCCAAGGATCCGTCTGCTCGCGTCCGTTGTGAAATTGATAGAGGCTGGTACGAATAACAGCCTTGATTTCATTCAGCTTCTTAGTTGATTACTTCTGGGAGTTTACCAATTGGTGACTTACGAGACAGTGAAGCTGGTGATACATTGCGACAACATATATAGCTTTTCCATCCGGAGCGTAACCTTGTGTGAGCTGAAGGTTGTTATCAATAGCCCACTGAGCGTCTACTTTAACGGCTCCGCCACCTCCTAATATTTGTGATCTGTTAGAAAACCGGACTATCCTCACGATATAGCAGAGAGTTTATCTTACGGGGGAAGAGATCATTCCAAAGAGGATTTTGCTGGCTTAAGTTTCCCTCTGTATATGGCGTGCTGAACAAATAGGGCTCCATCACGGGGAAGTCTTTCGTAGCTACAAGCGAGAATGTCAGCAACCAACGTCAACGACACGCAAAAGGAGTTACTCTTCTACCATGGCTAGTCTTTTGGTGTCGATAGACACCGAACCAGATTCCATTGCTGACTACAAGAGCAATGATACTCAATGCCAAAGCAACTGTCGGCCAGCGGGTTCCCTTAGTGCTTTTGGGATAGTGGTGAAGTAAACCATCATCACTAGCTTCGATGGAAGACCTGTCTAGACGCTCGTATGAAATCTCTTTGGACGTCATTTTCAATGCTTGTGTAGCGACAGACCAGAGATCCGGTACAACCGGGATAGGAAGACCTTATTGGAAACGGGTTTATCTTGAATTAGGTTCTGCCACAAGTCCTCATGTAAGTTCAGTGTAGGTTAGGAAGAGGTGCAGAGAAATTTGTTGAATGGCAAACTTACGGGAAAGGAGAAGGGGGGACTCAAGGAGCATCCAGAGTTTGCCCTCCGCCGTCTCTTGCATTGAACTGGGATCGAAGCTCAGAGAAAGCGGGCCATATCCGATGACCCTTGATCGATGCATGCCTCTTTCTTCTCTAGAAAGATAGTATATGACAACATCGAGTATTATTAAGAAGTCACACCAGGATGATAAGCGGAAACAATTATCCATGGCTAGCGCGTAGCTCCGGTCACAAGGGTACTGTTCTTTTTCTCGTTACTATGTAAAGCGTGTTTATACCTTTACCCCAGGGTTTCGGGTAGTCAGATTTGGTGGGGTGGGTGGAGTGAGGAAAGCCGGTGGGGGGCGAGACAGGGGTTGAGGACAACATAGAACTATGCACCGTCATCGCAAGTTTGAAGAGGGCGAAACTCATGTAAGTCAGATTTTAGTAGCAGAACAGTTAGTTACAAGCAGGGATGAAAAGAGCCATGTCATGGCCTCAGGGCGACCCAATTTCCACGAATGACACTGCCTGAGTCTGCGCGAGGTTGTAACTCAGTATACCATGACTAATCACAATAGATGACTAGGTAATTGATTGGGAAATTTGACTCCTCCAACTACTCTTATCCTCGTTGTCGTTGCTGGTAATTATTGAAAATACCCAAGCTTGAACTTGTGCTACTTTCTACGAGTTGTCGGGTCATACTCTGGAAATTCAATTTATATGTGTAAGCGCTGTATATACAATTGATCCAAAACTCGAGGGATCAACTATATTAATGAAAGAATAATTAGAAATTTGGATAAGTATAGCATATTTTCACGTTGTTATGTATGTTGTTAAATTTGTCAAAGATTATCTCAATCCATATCTAACATTTCCGCGTCCTCGTCTTCTCCACCGACCAGATGTTTTTGAACACTGCCGACTATTCTACCTCCATTGACAGTGACAAGACATAAGCTTCCAATAATAGTTGCGGCACCCAGAAGAGCCCATTCATTGGCAATTATTTGGAAGAAAGCACGGTCTACTACAAGAGCCCATATTATCTGGGTGTAAATCATGAGGGTCGCAACCGAAGATGGGTCTTTTGCTATCCCAACAGTAAGGAGGTATTCCTAAGAGAAGTCAGCCCGAAGTCTATGTGAGAAAAGAATCAACGATCATCCCCCCTTTACCTACCATCGCGAAGCCGCAGATACCGATATATATCAAGCATATCCATATTAATGGACTCCCGGACCATCTTATGTTCGGTACCATCGTAAGAGCGATACCGCTTGTGAACACAACGCTCCATGCAAACACATTCACACTTGTTAGTGGATGAGCCCTCGTGCCAATACGACGAATCGATATCAATGCAACCTGATTAAATTAGCCATTAAGTAGTCAATGAGAATGAAACTGACTTACAATACCTCCGCAAGCACCGATTAAACCGAAAGCCAGACCTTTCAAATGATCGTGCATCTTTGTTGAAGCAGCAGAACCAGCATCTACGTAAAATACATTTTCAGGTTGGGCTACAAGCACAACACCTACGACTGCTCCCACAGCGCCGATGCAATCAATCCATTGAATTGTGCCAAGGGACAAGAACCTCGCTAGGACCAATGCCCCTAGAGGGCTTAAAAAACTCAAAGCTATAGCTTCACTAAGAGTCAAGTATATCATCGAGACTTATGAGCAGATGGGCGTTTGGTCAGTTAATCGACTTGTAAAATTATTTTTTGGATTGCTGCAATACGAGAGGTAGACTAGAACCGACGTACAAAAGAATCCCGTAGCACTAAAAACGCCACCAACTGCCCTCAAAAAAACGAGACCTCGCACATCTTTCGCCCCGAAAAAGGCATCAGACCTTGAGGATCCAACATGCGAAAGATATAGTGTGCACGCGAGTCCCGTAACTAACATTCTAATATGCAAGATCATGAAAGGATGGACTTGGTCTGGTCTTGTCTCACAGAACTTGGCCGCCGCGTTCACTGTAGCAGCGACCATTTGCGAAGCTATGACCAAGAGAGCCGGATAATGCCTCTCGATGAAGGACATAGCTTCTGAATTTTTGGTCATTATTCGCAGATTCTTAGCATGCTAAAGAGATGAGAATGAAAATTTGAAAGACTGAGTTAGAAATCCCAATGGAAACAAGGGTTCACGTGAGGAAAGTCTTGATGGAGACTGAAGCTCCCTCAAGTAAATCGAGGCGTTTTCAAATAGAGTGAGAGAAGCAGTAGCATCAGTATCGCAACGTAGGGTTTTGTTTACAAACCAGAGAAATCTGAAGAACCGGAATGCTGGGATTTCGTGTCTTACCTTTAGCCGATTCGGCGCTTAGTCATCAATAATATGATATCACTGCGATACCGGTGCTAAATATGTCATGCCAAAGCCGTGTTATAGCCATAAAAATCAGCAACTGTTCCATTTCAATGTGCTGGCTTGATCTTGACAAGGAGTATTAGGTTTTGGACATCTAGACTGTCATGTGACTGTTGCTGGCCAGTTGCCGGATGGTTCAGGCGGCAATTACCTAGTCGATGACAAATGAGGTGTTATCATAACGTTACTTTGCATGGGAGAGCCTAGACCGTCAGCCCCAAGAGATACACCTACGGTTCTTGTTAGGTATGCCGGGGTAGGCTACATGACTTGTCCACGGTTATCAGATGCTATCACCGTATCATAGTATTATCCATTGGGTCAGAGGCAAGGGGTCACCTTTCGGGTTTTTCTCGGGGTAATGGCTATACGACAAATAATCATTAAATAGAATCAGTCAGAACAACCAATATAGACGCGCTGATATCTATTATTCGGTATATCGGCTAGGAAACACCTCTAAGAGATCCCAACTGCGATTGCGCGTGGGCGTAAATGTAACACGTACCCACCAAGCCCCATGTCTACTGATACGTATACGTAAGCAGCCCCTGCTTTGGCCGTAACTTTTAAGAGGGGGAATAGAGGGGTTTGTCACAGGACTGCATAGAACTAACGAATTTATCATCCGAGCACTACGTCTACTTAAGTAGGTAGTATCTTTCGAAGACCGCCTCGGCAGCAGTACCAAAAAAGCGGACCAAGCCTAACAGCGGACCCTCAGACATACATCACGAACCTGATTTTCAATACTTGCAACATAATCTTAGTGGTTATATCTGGGTATACGTAGATCTGTAGAAAGGCCCGCTGTTAGGCTCGGTCCGCTTTTCTTGTATTGCTGCCGAGGCGGTTTCTTAAGCGACTGCCATTCGGATCGTCTCCATGCAGTCACGTGAGTTGTCTCGATATCCCACTTTATATGTCCGTCGAGCCGAGGCAGCCATAAAAGGAATAAATTGGCGAGATCAAGCTTCTGGTAAAATGCTTGGGTATCCTTCGGAATGGCCTGATTTACACACTAGCATGCAGATCTGCCCGCCAGTATGGTTCATCTTAAGAGATCGAGCCTGGATGATGAGTAAGAAGAGCCCAAGACAGAATCCAAGAGAGGATTGATTGGTTAATTCCAGCTTTTGATCAGCGTTGGCGAATCTTGTACTATTTCAGCTTAGTGCAGACGTCCCGAGAGCTAATGTATACTATCTCACCCCCTGTAAGCCTCATTCCGGATAACCCATCTTAGCGCGGTAACAAAAAACCAGGGGTTAACCGGGGGTAGCCGGGGATTGACTAAGCTTATACACCTCCAGGTGTTACTTACAAAATTGTCAGTTGCCCATCAAATCGATATCTACAGTAGGCAGGGTTGAGCCCAGGTTTCCGAGGAGCCTAGTGTAAAATCTGTACTTGTTTTGGAAGAATATGGGGCAATTCACGCGCTAATATTCAACGTCCTGGAGTTGTAAGAGGTCCCTTGACGCGAGGTTACCAGGTTAGCGTGCCCAGTCCACTTCCATTGTGGGACTGTGCATCGTACAACAGTACAATGTTATTCCCGGAACGCTCAAGCAACATCTTTTCCCTAACCCACAATTATGTAAGAGACGGTGAACGGGTTTCAAGAATTCTTGCGATAACCTCCGCAGGTCATATGCGGAGTTTTTAGCTGACCTTCGTTTGTCATACAACCATGCGGTATTAAGAATTCTGGCCATAGACTGTGAAGCGGGGAGCATACGTACCTATCGCTGAATAGAACGTCTAGGATGATGATATGGCTGTATGAACTGCCACATGATTGGCTCAGTGTAGGCAAGACGAGTGGCAAACAGAAGGATCAATTATCATTCAATTGCTGTAATCAAAACGAGAAGATCAGATGCGTAAGTGCGATATGGCTCTCCAGTCTTTAGCACTCACCCGCCCAAAGCTTGGTTTCACCTAGACTTCACTCACCCATGCCAACGTGATCTTGTTTCTACTATCTCACACGATCATTGTCCAAAAATATCGAAGACGACGTTGACATAGATTTAACCATGGTAAGACAGCATAGTCATCGCGATACTCTGTCTCTGTAACATATTTTAATGCAATGAAAATGTAGGAGCCTCGGACGAAATATGCAATAATGCTCATGCCGGTGAGCATGATTTTATTAAGTATTCTGCGTTTTGGACAATTCTTCTCCGAGCACGGTATTACCCTTAGCACAGCCTTCGACAAGATTGAGTCTGTCCCGCTCCCCTTCGGGTTTTCCATCCAAAGGCAACCCGAGGCAAGCCCTTATAGCTGTGACCAGAACTACACAGTTGAACTTCTTTCAATCGATCCCCTTGTGATGTATATCAACAACTTCGTACGTGAGGAGGAGATACAGCATCTCCTTGCCTTAGGGTGAGTATCATCCCTCTTGAGTAGTGCCTTTCTTTTGGAGACTAACAATATGCCTCTCAGAAGGGACAGGTTCAGCACTTCCATGGTGTTCGCGGGTTCAGATGGTTTTAGAGAAGTCTTGAATCGGACAATGCGTAGCTCCGAAACCGCCTTTTTACCCAAGGAAGACGTTGTTTGCGAGTGTCTGACGAAAAGGATGCAATCTCTGCTCGGCAACGTCCAGCACGCGGAGGTCGAGGCGTTGCAAATCGTCAAGTATGCGATGGGTGGTGATCATTATAGATCCCACACGGACTGGTTCGACGCGCCAAAGTACGATTACCCAATTCCAGGCTCTAAAGACAGAACACCCAAGCCGAGCAATCGCCTAGGAAGCATCTTTGCCTACCTTGAGGATGATTGCGAGCGCGGTGAGACCTACTTTCCCTATCTACCAAGCGTGTCGGAGTCGGCAGATGGAAGGAAGTTTGCTCTTGCGGATGGGGACACTGGGCTGTTGGTTAGGCCTCAACGAGGTAACGCCGTCTTTTGGAATAATTTACATCCTAACGGGACTGGGGATGAGCGAACATTTCATGCAAGCCTCCCAATAGAGTCAGGCACCAAAATCGGTCTCAATATTTGGAGTAGATATTTTTTGGATGAAGTAATGGTTGGCGGCGATTAGAAAGCTTCCCCACCTCGCAATTCAAGTTCTCAATCAATGTACAATTTCTGGTGAGCATTACATGTCAGGGTTCTTTCACCAGATATCTTATGACTTAACGATAACGGATAGGGGCCTTGAGCCCAGACATGTATTCGCTGTAGATATTGTATCAAGAAACAAGTTTCCCCGTGTGCTAGCTTTCGCATCTGTAGTGACACAATTTGCACAGTTAACGAAACTTCCCCTAGTGTAGCGTGTCTCTCGGCACGTTTCTATAGAATAATTACAGGCCATGCCAATTCTGAACTGAATTAAAAATACTAATTCCACTCAGATCTCTAATCTACAATACGAAGGCTAGCATTACGCCAACTCTGGATATTCTCAAATTGCGTACGATATGAAGCTGTCCATGCATGAATCTTATCAAAGTTCCTGCAAGTATGGGCGGTGTCCGTTTTTAGTATTAATTTATTCCCATGAAGCTTCCATTCCATAGGAGTCAAGTCTGCGTGACATTGCAGTGACTGACGTATATGATTAATGCAGTGACCTGCGTCCATTAGTGATAAGGTCGAAATCATCAGGAGCTGTTTCAATACGTACCAACATGATCAACTCTGGATGGGTCATTTGGTCTATCAAATGTGTGGACGTAGTAATCGGGATACATTGCCTGACGGAGACGGTTCTAGTCCAGCCTAAGCATGAGCATTGCTGTACATAAGGCCCATCGGGGTGGAAGAAACACATACCAAGCAGTGCAGTGAATGATAGACGTCCAAACCACTGAAGTAAAGGCCCGACTCTGGCCATTGAAACGTCGACTCCCCTAAGTCCACTTCTGTTTTATCGAAGTCAAGATTCAATCCTACAGAGCCGTCGTGAGCTTAAGCATTTTACTGTTCCCAACTTGTGATACTGACCTCCCAGAAGCATCTCCCAGGCTTTATCAACTGCTGGCCCAGGGGGCCCAATGTATTCCTGTCCCTTCTGATCCATGACGAAGTGGTCTTCTTTATCCAAGTCGACGCCGCCAGAAAATCTCTGAACTACTAATTCGATCTCGCTCTTTGCAGGCTCTGAAAGAAGAAAATTCGGGTTAGTTAATCTGCGCCCTGTTTGGCAACTCAATCACCATTTCCCCGTTACCGCGATCATCGGGCTTTCAAATATGACTCCGTATACACATACCAAGGTCCGTGGCGAATCCAAGCTCATAGGACGCTCCGTTAATCGAACATTGTCCATGAGTCAAGGAAAACAGGCTGAAAAAGCCGAGGAAAACGTTGAGTGAGACGGAAATAATGAGGAAAATTGGTTGAAGCTGTAATCTCCTTTTCTGAGGTTGTGACTCAAACTCCGTAGTTTCTAAAAGATTTTCTTCCTCTTCTTGTTTTTTCATATTGATGTTATTCGGATCACCGAACATGGACTATCGTTCCCTACAGAGAGAGTTTTTGACAGTGGCCACAGGTGTAATCGTCACAACACTATGGAATAGACTAATGGGAGGCTAAGAGAATCTGTCATAGAAGTGCAAGCTCCTGAGTGCCGTGTCGACTGCTCGAGACCGGGGGACTGTTCCAAAGTGCGTGTAGATCTTGCTGCCTCAGGCTACCAATCAGGACCCGCATGCGATGTGCCGTACTTTTGATCCATGTTGATAGTCGGGTTACATTGCACGTGCTTATGGGGCCGCAGGGATTCGTTAGTTATGAGGCTCCGCAACTTCCAAAATCCGGGTTCTCACAACCCCGTCATATTTCCTAACAATACGGGGGTGTCTCACTAACCATATGCGCGATCAGCGTTTAAGCATTTCCGTATTTGCAGTAGACTCGGGAGTTACTGACCGCGGTGGGTCACCCCATTTAGCAGGTAACAACCTTGTCTATAATTTTCTATAAGCAATTGACAAACTTCAGAAACGGTTAGAAACTCGAGTTGCTGCCAATCGGAGTTAGAGAAATCATTAGTATCCCACTGTTGCGGCTACGCTTTGACTAAGCACCCAGGAACGAGGTGCCAAATCCCGATCAACCTCTGGGAGTGGAGTCATAGAAAGCACCACGTGCCTTGGCAAAGTAAAGCAGGGGCTTCTATCGACTGTTGTACGGTGGTAGTGACGTTCCAAAATTCAAAATAGGGTCCGGTAGATGTCCCTATTGGCTCGACATAACCCCATATTCTTCCACAGCTAGATAATGGGTGCCGATGGTCGAAAGCACTTCCGAGAAAGATGAAGCCGGCATAGCATGTCGCCGTCGTTGGTGAAACATTGTTGGCTTCCTGTTGTCTCCCGCTCTATTCGAATTCTAGTTGATCAATACAGCCAATATGGGCTACGACAAAGTTCAAGAAACAGAGGAGGCCGAGCCTGATCACGATGTTACTGACGGGTTTTTGGGCGACAACACTCCTCGCTCTCTCGCTTCAAAACCAAGACAGCACCTATTATGGGTTTTGATATTTGAAAATGTGCTCTTCGTCATCATTCTGATACTCTTTTGGAAGCTCCTCATCCCTCCCCGTACAAATCTCAACTATCAGGCCCTCACCGCGGACAACAAAGTCTATCCATCAGGACCGCTGTCCTGGTCGCAGAGCTTCGAGGCGTTACCATGTGGCAAAACGCCCGAAGAGGCGCGGGCGCGAGGGTGTGAATTCGATATGCTCGTTACTGCTTGGCTGCCCCCACGATGTATCGACCGCGAGCTTGTCAACGAATTCATGGAGGTTGGACAATGGGAGTTCTATACCAAGTTGCACGCTAAGGAAGAAGACAAGTTTGGCACCTATGACCCTGATTTCATAGGCTCCGTCAACCACACCGTCTGGACTACGAGACGCTGGCACGCCACTCATTGTCTCTTCATGTTTAAGAAGTTGACTCGTGCCTTGGTGAACGGTTGGACTACGGATGCCGAAGCTGTCTCGGAGCCGCATATGGAGCATTGCATGAAGGTTTTCATTGATCAAGTATTATTTGGCCCCAATCTTGATCCGATGGAGATAGAAACCTACCTGGAAATCATATACCCGCCATGTTGATCTTTTGGGAAATTTCAACGACGGGCCCAAAGCGAGCGTTACTAGCCTTCGTCGAAGTTTTGTATTACTTAGTTAATTCAACGCGTAAAGCCGGCTGAAGGATATCTGTGACTGCGAATCAGAAGGATGGCAAATACGACAACGACGCCACCAGAGCATAAGCGATAAGTAGGTCATGTTCTAAAATTACAAATACATAATATATGAATACTTCTTTACGTTGATATAATTCCGCTATAACTTTAGTACTCCATGGTGAAATTTCCTAAGTACTAGTTGTTGTTGAGTATGGGCTAACCTGTAAACTCTGTGCATCCTTGATGGTCTACTATGATAGCACGCAATGGTATCGATAAGTACGTCTTCTGATCTTAATGAATAATACCTATTGTGCCATCGAATTCATTATCTGCAATGGCAGCTCACCTTTGGACTGAAACATCTTACGAAGTGCTAGTTTCCCCACCCATACACCTGGCCCTTGTAAACCTCCAGGCTAGCAAGTGCAACGACCGTGGCAAACCAAGCGGCAAATTAGATCTCCAAAGAGCGGTGTAGTGTGTGCGGTAGTTTGGATAGAGACTCGTTGCCGATCGATAACTAGCCTGAAGTTGTATAGAGCCGTCTTCACTGTTTGAAGCTGTTCCAGAAAGACTGGTCTGGTCTGTGCTATACCGGATGCAGAAGCTGATCAAAAGTAACCGCCGTTCAACCTTCAAGGTTCGGGTAATGTTACCGGTGGAAAACTGTGAAGTCCGCAAGTGTTCCAAGCCGAAGGTTTCCGTAATACGTGGTTGAACGTCGACCAGCATAAACGTATCATGTGGTCTCTAAGGAATCAGACAACAAGCGTAGACCTTGCGCAGTACACGTGTACCATAGTATATTCACATGAAGTCTATCCTTAAGTTATTGATTAAAGGCAGTGTGGTTGAATGTGGATCAGACTCGCCACAAACCCGAGCTCCGCTTCGAAGTCAGTGGGGTTCTTGTAGACGCCGAAGAAATCCACCAAGGCCAGAACAGGAACGACTTGCATCGTCAGTACATTGATGATCAGTAACGATGTGAAAGTCCATCATAGGTATCCATGCCAGGAACAAGCCCGGACAAACGCGCCCGTATCGCGTTTTGCTTTTCAATAACTCCACCTGACTGCGGGACCCAGCATTACTAATGCTATACTATGTCTGGCTCTTCTACACCCCATCTGCGCCGACCCTGTAATTGCGGGGAATAATGGGGAATGATGTCTGAATATCAAAGGGAGTGGATGTTATATCCGATGATTGTCTGACATGCATACGCTTCACGTAAGCCCCGAACGTGCCCAACATGCGGTCTAAGTTGTGATCAAGGGCAAAAGTGTTATCAGAGGAAGCGAACAGGGGCGCCACCAGGTGGATTTTCTAGTATTGTGGATTTCACCGCACGGGACTTGACTTCTCTTGTTGATTCGGTTGGACAGCGAATCCGGAATCCGACTTAGGAGTTTTGAAAGGCGTATTGATCTAGTGTATACATGGACAATGGCTGAGTTCATAGATAAAATGCGACTCCCGCCTTCTGGAAAAAGAGATTAGAACACTCTCAAATCATCCAATCCTCCAGCTTCGACACTACTCTTCTCAGAACTCTTCTCGCCCTCCAAGCACCAACCACAACCGCAAACATGCAGTTCAAATTTGTTCTGAGCTTCTTCTTGGCCACTTTCGCCACTGCGGCCGTTATTGCCCCTCTCCCTGACGGATGCACTTCGGGTGACCCGAACGTTGTCCGAAGAGTTCCTGTCCCTCTGGATGCCAGAGTAAGTTTTTACTTCAATTAAACAATAGTTCTAGTAATCCAAACTAACTTTCTCAACAGAACCCTACTGTAAGCCCCTGAAACCTGTGAAAAAGACAGTGACATATCACAGATTATTAACTTGATTTGTAATCTAGCCAGTAAGTCAACCATCCGCCCATTGCTTGAAACTGTGACTTCTTACAAAATCAAATGCTAATTCGATGTGTGTGTAGCAAGTAAGTGAATCTTCAGACCTGATCTCCGATACGCTATAGGTTACTAACATACTCCGCTTAAAGGGCGTGAGTCTCTTCATTACCAGTTAACGATATCAAGCATTTACTACTAAACTCAGAGATACTAATATTAATCATACTAGCCCGTAAGTACATTATCTCTCCCCTTTACATAGCTAATAACGTTTTGAGCTAACATTTGCTTAGTCCGTAAGTAAACCTTCGAAAAACATTACCAAAGTATTTGATGAAAGACAGCTACTAACCGAACGGCCGCGGTATAGTGCGTAAGTAAGAGAGATTCACCGCTACGGATAGCGGTACTGATTTTAATTCTAGCCCGTTACTGGAGGCCCTGTCCCCCAGATCCCCGTAAGTGCTCCAGTCTATCGCTTTCTGGCTTCAATATCCTTACATGATGGGTACAATAGGAGGAATAGAGAAGGAAAAGAAAGAAGGAATGGGATTCGTTTTCAGAGTCAGCGCAAACATGGGGGTTGGTTACCTAGTCAGAATAGCCTTGGCTAGGTTTTATCCTTTTGAGGTTTCCCTAGCCCTCGTGCAAATGCAAAGGTTTTGATGACAACTGAAGCATTTTCGATGGTATCGTGTGAATTGTGATGCAGAAAAACGTTTCTTGACTACTGCCCGCGTGAAGTATCGTAGATTTGTCTGAAGTCTCTTAAAGTGTAAAGGTGGGACAGTAGTCCCCAAGTTTGCTATAATTTGTGCTTATTTCTAAACATTGGGATTCGTGTTAGTAAAGAGCTTTCATAGATTTTATAGTCCCGTATCGATACCGTACGGGTTTGTATTGGGTACCCAATCACTTCGATGTACTTCGTTCGATCAGAACTGTGGTCTGATAAGTATAGACGTGCGCACACAAAAGAAATTCCCCACTCATACTAACAACCTGGGTATATATATGTCAGTAATCCCCAACCCCAACATTACTTGCTTAATACCTCCACCATCTAACAACCTATAAAGCCCCATCAGTCTGACTAATCAGAATGGCTTCAAGCAGGGGATCAAGCTCCCCACGTTTGTTTTATTTCTTGATACCTATGCTCGGTATCATGGTCACTCTTTTTCGTCATTTACTACCCGATTACAGTATTTCTAGCTCAATCGACCTAATAGTCAGAAAGCACATCGGCGGTAGTCACATCCCAAACCAGGACAACCATCAATACGAAGTCCAAATCTTCTCTAGAGACCCTCTCATAATTTACATCCGGAATTTTGTGAGCAGTGAGGAGGTTGCCCATCTGCTTAAAGTCAGGTACAAAATACGGCCCGAAGATGCCTTCTATGGGTATGAACTAGCTAGCTAACTCGTAAATAAAATTAGTGAAGACAAATATGAACCGTCCAAGGTCTATAGCAGCTTTGATGGGAACCGAGTCGACGATCAGATGCGAGTCTCTGAGTCTGCGTGGATGGATCGCAAAGATCCAGTAGTCCGCAGCATCACACGGCGCGCCCGTGAATTTCAGGGTTGGCGCGGCAGAAACTCAACGGTCGAGCCTTTGCTAGTTCAGCGATACCAGGCCAACGGGTTTTACAACTACCATTTTGACTGGGACGAGGCTATAACACGCGGGAATCGGGTTACAACATTTATGTCTTACCTCGTGGCCAATTGCACTGGAGGCGGGACCAATTTCCCGTTCTTGCCGCAACCTAGCGATGATCGATGGTGTGATGTGATTGAATGTGACGAAGAAGGGAGGGATGGTTATCAAGGTGTAATCTTTAAGCCCATTGTGGGATCCGCTATATTTTGGGAGAACTTTCACCCTAATGGAACGGGACATAAGGGTGTCTATCATGCCGGTCTGCCAGTCAGGTCTGGGATGAAGGTGGGATTGAATATATGGACATGGGACTCCGCCTGGGTCAAACCCGAGGAGTCGGAGTGACATCGGGTTTTGTAGCACTGTTGTGTCGGACGGAATACGGCGCCGTTTCTGTGAAGTGATCATTTGTACGTTCATCGAAAATACCAAATACGAATGTGTCCTATATTATATCGTCTTATAAGGTAACATGTCACGATCTCAACCACAAGCATATGAGTAAGTATTGACGTTTGTACACCCAACTTGATTATGTTTCATTTTTTGTATCGTACTGTGACAAGATGGAATGCCATCCCCAGTCTTGAAACGGTCTGATATTCTAGTTCTGTCAAATAAAAGATTCTCTCTATCTAATTCCAGAATTGCCTAAACCTATTTCCAAACTGCGTGGCAAGGATATGTCCATATCTAGAAAGGGTTTAAAAGCGATCCTATATAAACCTTTGCACCTAGAGGTTTAAGATGTAGTGATAAACACACCTTCATATAGGTTTGTATACCTTGATTTTGTCCGAACATGAAACTGGTCATGGGATACTTCAGCTGTTGTATACAGCTCCTTACAGCTAAGGAAAAGTGTGTTGGAAGGCACTCATACGGACATTAAAAAATCCGGTGGCACCCTTGTGCTAAACAACAATATCGATAGAAATATGTCGTCTAGCTCAACTTTTTCTTGCTTTACTTAATTACTTAATTCTCTTTTCGGAAAGAACATTGACACCTCGCCCATCGAGTGGGCTGACCTGCTGCAGGACTTTGAGCAGCACGGTCAAGAAATAAACAGGGCTGCCGTTTTTCGTGTCCGGCGCGGAGTTATTCAGTACGCGTGGGTCCTCTCATAGGCGATCGATATCGTGATCGGCGGTATGCCGTGGAGTGAAGATGTAGTAAAACTATTTATGATATACTTTGCGTTGGCACGAGTGTTTATGATGTCGTCTCCGGCCGGTATCGTGATGCCGGTTACCCAGCTACTACTAAGTACATTGACCCAAAGACCGGCAAAGAAAAACAATCAGACTCTACCATCCACACGCTATTCCCATCCATATGGCCGCCTAGGTTAGAAACCTAAATAGAGATTTGTCGACAGAGGGTGGACATGCTTCGATCTTTACGACATGTCTGCCAAGCATTAATACCACCACTTCATCGACATCCACCCCTTCGGCGCCGGTAATGGAATGAATTCACGCACAAGCTTGAGTTGCCGGCCTGGATAGGATATTTGCCTGAGTTTAAAAGTGTCCCTAGGCTTTATAGTTATGTGACTTTTCGAGTTGCTAGCTTTGGGGTCCTAGCCAGAGAGATTCACCGACTTATACGCATCTAAGGTTAGCTAATAGCGCTCATTTAGATGTAGAATCTCTTAGTTAAGATAGAACGAAGTCCATTAACTAAAAAGGAAAAAAACAAATTTCAACGAAAACGCGAAAGAACATAGGTAAGGTGTGGTTTGGATACCTAATTCCTCTCTGTTACGAACCCCTTTACTCTTATCTCAAGCCTATCGACTATTAACAGCCAGCCATCTGCACTACTCTTTGAACACCTATATTGGGGAGAGCATGAGATTCTACACGAGACTCTATTTATGCGCTATTCGATGTAGTATGTAGCCAAAGCAGTGTATGTCACACGAACCGGCCTTGGGTAGGGTAATGCAACTACCCGTGTACCAGGGTCTGGTCGGCGATATCCCGTACTTAATCTGCAAGGTGTCTCTATTCTTGGATATCATGTTTGCTATTATCGTGGACACGATAATTGCAATCTAAATGTGTCCCTGAACTCAGAGTTCAGGACCAAGATAATCTGGAGTGATCTGGTTCTCAAAGAACGAATCAATTCGTGTATAAAAACCCTAGATTCGCCGCTGGGCTCAAGAGAGGAACTTAGGCTCCTATGCCTCCTTAACGCCCAAGAAGATTATCGCAATATTGAATACCCTTCCAAGCCCTAGTACTCTAGCCCTTGTAACAGTGTACTTGTAGGTAAGTTGGCTAGAAGGCGGGGTCCCGCATGCCAACCCCACGATAGGGCGCTATCTAATTCTTACCCGCTTAGCCTACCTCAGTGATCTCATGTAGTACAAGACAACCAGCCGCCGCCTATACTATACGCACAGGTCTGATCAAAACTGAAACACCCTTCGACAAAGGATACATTGAATTTTAAAGCATAGCAACACACGCTTTAGTCAGGACTGCCAAACTTTCATTAGGAATACATCATCGTTTGCGCTCCCCATCATACTAACGACACAAGGTGTGTGGATCATGGCATATAACGACTCACAAGAAAAGGAGCGGCTCTACTTCGCCTATGGATCAAACCTATCAACAACCCAGATGCAGAATCGATGCCCCTCTTCCACACCGATAGGCCTAGCGCACCTCACTGGCTGGACTGTGAGTTGTTCTTTAACTTACCGTCACTCTTATCCCTAATAGTAAATGGGAGTATACCCTTCACATTGTAGTAAAATTCAAGTTCTCCGAGTACTCTTAAGCATTTAGAGGTTTGAGTGAAGATGGTGATTGCTTATTCCAAACTTGCAGTGGATCATCAACGAACGTGGATACGCGAATATCGTACAAAATGAATATAAGTCTTCTCTCCAGACACGCGACACGGAAGACCGAGTCGAGGCGAACGAGGGCCATGATTCCTCCTGGGATCAACCTTGGGAAATTGTTTCGGGACCGGGCGTGTACGGACTAGTATATCGACTACATCCCAACGACCAAGAGACGCTCGATCGCTGCGAAGGAGTGGGATATGCGTACGAGCGCGAGATGCTAGATGTTGCGTGGGTTGATGTCTCAAACTCAGGTGTTGAACAAGGCTCTTCGTCGGTCACGACCAGTGCTCCAGTTGAAACTCAATCAATACAACCGACAGAGAAAACCGAGAAACAGTCGCATGAAGGAATTACGTCTGTGGTGCCGGGTGAGACTATTCAAGTACTTGCTTACATCGACTTTCAACGCATCACGCCGTCAATTCCTAAGGACGAATACGTCGGCCGAATGAACTTAGGCATTAAGGAGGCAACAGAGCAGTGGGGCTTACCTCGTGCATACGTGGACGAAGTTATCCGGCCATACATTCCAGCACCTAAGGATGCGAGTCAGGCAGCAGCTTGATATGAATGAAGACGCAAGAACGGGAAGCAAACCGGCGGGCACATTTGACTTGCATGCGTTACGAGAATCGCATATGGGCGTAGAGATATATTGCGCGTTTTAGACTGAAGACTGAGTTTAACCTAGCTGCTTTGCCTGGGGAAATAAATAAGCACAGAACGCGATCGTGATTTCCAGCCTATTTTGGGAATACACAGGCTACATGTTGACATCGTGACTGGATTCTCTGGGATTCCTATTCCATTCTAGTTTGAATCATGCCTTGCACAAGCATACGCTGCTACAAATCGGGAAAGGGCGCCACCCATATGCATCATCATAGCTTATTTAGAGGTTCTTTGTGTAGCGATAAGTTTTTGGGTATCTTGATGAGCTATTAATGCCAAACTCAAGGCCCCGATGGCGTGTAAAAGCCGAGATTGGAGACACGAACTACGACTATGCATCTAACTTTTTGGTGGTATAGGTGTGTGTGGCGGGACTGCCAGGTAACATGAGAGACGAGCCACTGTCGGAACGCGTTCTTGCGAAGATCACCACCAACAAGGACTGACGTAACATGAACAAATCACAACAATCAATTGCGCAGCTTGCATACCTCGGTATAGAGTTCCGCTAAGAGAGGAAGGCATGGGGGCTGAATCTGTAAAAGATATTATGAGGGGCAGTCTCTTAGGTAGATTAGAACCCCCTAATCGTGGCTGCTCTTGTGACCAAGTCTTTCATTCCTCTCTTGCAGAAAAGAGAGCGTCCCTAAATTTGTGCTATCTAGAAGGCAGAGGCCCGGGCGATAAATCTGAAACTGAAGGACGATCAGGTGGGAAGTAAATCTTGATGATTTTTAGGGACGCAAATTAATAGGTAAGGAGCTACCTTATTGTGGGAGTAGAAGTTTCGCTCGTCTACCCTACCTACCTGGATACCTAGATAGTAGGTAGCGCCCCAAGTTCAGTTGAGCAGTCGCACCTAAGGTAAAGATGGGATTAATGAGCGCGAGAAGTTAAGAGAACCTGCACTACTACCTAAGAGGTAATATATTCGGACCAATTCTCCAGCTAGCTACATATGCCCTTTCCAATTTTCACAAGTTTAACATTGTTCCTCCCTGACTTGAATTCTCGGTAAGTCTTGGGCTTTGTTCTCTTCACATAACATGCAAATACTGGCCTTTTCTAACTTCCCAGTTCGTTACTACATCCTCAATCATACGCAGAAATTCATTTCCATATCTCAATCTTTTATGGTAGTACTCATATGGATTGCAGCACAGAGGACATCACTATGGCTTCGGCCATCGAGCCCCTCGATGGATTTCTCTTTTGCGATGAGGAGTTTGACCCTTTTGCCGAACGTCTTTTGATAAGACATTTAGACAATGTCCCGGCTCATCCAGACGAAAAATTGTACGTAGTTAACCCGGTTGGACTCCGATTAATGCAACACTATTCAGCTACTAACATACTCGCAGAAATCTTACGTACTACAATGCCCTGTTACTCATGGTTTCGGCCTTTTCTGCCAAGGAACTCTTGAATGCAAGAAAAGGCCCCAACATCAACTTTTTTAGGGCTGTTAGCTACCAACTCGGCTCAACGGACACCAATGCCGTACGATACCTTTTCAAACGATTCCTCAACGGTCGAGAAACGTTTTACGCAAAGAACGTTCAAAAGAAATGTGTGAGACCGTACACAGCGTTAGCCTAGGCGGTTGATGCGTTGCTATTGGTGCAAGACGAAATGAAATATGGCGAGCCTGTGCACCAAGATAGTCACGCTCTCGAGTGTCCCAACATACTATCCATCCACAAGATATTCTGTAGGGTCTTCAATAATCTGAAGAAGCGCCTGTGGGCGTCCGAAGCTCGCGCTGCTGCAAGAAATCAAACGATTCGATTAGCCAAGGACGTTGCGAAAACTATGATCCAGGTAGACCTCCTCAGGGATTTTACCGATGTCACGACAGTTCTAGACACGGAGACGATCAGAAATGCGCGTTTGGTCAAAAAGGTCGCAAAGGCCATGATTGACAAGAACCTGCTTAGAGTTGTCCCAGATTTAGTCAAGATTCTAGGTGACAAGACAACTCATACAGTCCAAAGTCAGCTCACCCTCATCCGAAGCAATGTGAATCAGATGTCCAGGCCCCGTGCCGACATTTAGTACATATGCACGGATTTGTGGCTTGCATTTTGCATGGGGATCACCGACTTGTATTATTCACCCAGCCAAGGAGCCAAGCTAGAAGAGGCAATTAGAAAAATTGAATTATGGGACAGAAACGAAGGTACTGCGACCTACTTCAATCATCTTGAGTACAATACCCATCTAACAGGCCGGGTTGAAGCCATTGGATTGAATGAAAACGTTCTCCACGACTGGGACTCCGATAGAACGTACACTACTAGTGAGGTAAGTCGCTTCTTAGATCCCATCTGCAGAAGAATCAAGCTAATCAAGGTTGACTTAGGAAGATGTAGCTGTGGACATAACGCCATGACTTGCTTAGAGCCCCCTCAGAACTGACATTACTCTTGTCAGGGTGATGGATATTATTATTCTTTGACTATAAATGTACAGACAGCACTCGACGGACCACTTGATTAGACTCGGAACAATGGTTTCGACTCAATGGAGTAAACGTATAATTCTAACATTGTACCTTATATGGAACTTATTACCCATGTATGTGAACATCTGAGCGCCTACGATGACTCAGAGTCGATGCAGTGAGCTAGCTATACGCTATCAAGGCTAATTCTTTCTCGCAATCCTCTCTTCTGTAGTTTTGAAAGCACGTGGGATGATGCGATCGACCTCCTCAAACGGTAGATCGTGCCGAACCATCTGAGCAACCCCCTTTCCTAACAGGAAGCTCAGGGCCATACCACCACCGTTGAAACCAGCTATAACCCACTGATTCTTTCGCCCCGGTACCTCTCCGCCATGCGGGACCTGGTCTGGTGTGGACCCCATTACTGGAGGATGCTAATTAGCAACGAATGTCAACTGCCCGAGCCGAAGGAGGAAAAACTTACTTCCAGTCCAAATCTTGTCAACTTCGGTACCGCTATCCTCCCATCCTCTGAAGTTCCGCTGCATGTAGCCTTCAAAGTACTTCGCATCCGAGATGGCATCAAAGGTAGTCGAATCGTCTACAGTGTTGTGCCACGAGTCACGATCTTCCCGAAACAGCCAACCCCCTCCTCCTACCACAATCCCGCCGTCTGGTCTTGGATTGAGGTAGTCGACGGTTTCGCGATCGTTTAACCCAAACTCTAGATTGTAGGTGTGGCTGAGGTGAGGAAACACTGGTCCCTTTGCAGGTGATGGTGCGAGGTGTGCTGCTGTGCCTTTGACTGGTGTGATGATGTCCTTGTACTGGGGCAGGAGGCCGGCGGTGTAGCCGTTCGTCGCGAACACGACCTTTTTCGCGCGAACCGAGCCCCGAGTAGTATGAATGAGTGTCTCTGGGTTGCCGCTTTCTCCCTTTTCGATGTATTCGACTCTTAGTACTGGCGTCTCTGTCTGGAGGTTTAGGGCTGGGTTCCGCTCCATGGTGCGCGCTAATAGTTGTGTCACGAATTTGTATGGCCACTTTCACATTATAAGTTAGCGAGTATACGGCTGGGTGACTCAAGGAGTGCATGAGAGATTGTACAGTTCTAGATACGAGAATGCCCACAGGAAGAGGTATGTATCACTTACTAATGAACACGCTGGCGAGCTGACAGCAATCCGTGCGCCTTTCACGCCCGACACCGGCTCTGCAAGATCGGTATTCATGAGCTGCCGAGGCTGCATCCAAGATCCTCCACGCACCGAGTGTCGAGCCCAAGATTCGCGTACAGAAGACGCTTCCTTCTCGCTCATGTACACATCGTAAGAGCGACGAAGCTCAAACTCACAATCAAGGCGCTCGCGTTCGACGACGTCTTTGAAAGCGTCGACGTGAGCGCCAACAAAAGCAATGAGCTCCTCTGCTTTCTCAAGCCCGCCACGCTCTAGTTGGTTTAGAATCGACCTGATCTTGATTTTTACGTGTCCGCCATTACGACCCGTCGCACCGGAACAGACCTGGCGGGCCTCGAGAAGCAGAATGGATGGAGCCGCGGTGGAGTTCCCCGCGGTCGCATCGGGCTGGGATAGGTGATATGCGACCGAAACGCCCGAGATCCCGGCGCCGATTATGAGCACATCACATTCGGTGGGTAAATCTTTTGTCGAGCGATGGGAGTCCAGATGGTGAAGGTCTGTTCGCCAGTATGGGGTTGTAGGATTGGGTACCGGCAAGTAGGCATTGGCAGTGTCTGAATTGCTTGCGGAAGACATATTTACTTTCTTTTATTATGAAATTGCTGATTTTCTCTGTATATTAGAATGCCGTATCAGACTGAGGCTTTATGTAGAACCTCGGGGGTCCGTTTCTTGACTCCATCGCGGGCGACCGCCGCCGAAGATGGGGCGGTCTAGCGTGACCGTTGCGCGGCGTCGCTTCTCCATTGGCCTCCGCAGATGGATGACGAAATTGACGCGTTTCCATACAGGTTTTATCGTGACTCATTCTATCGCGACGCTCTATTTCGAGCTTAAAGGAATACGCGATTTACTTCTTAGCTCCTTAGATAAGGACGCAGGATGAGGGAGAAAGAGGGGAATGAAGGATCCACCAAGTTGATTGGTGATGGTAGGTGTCGTGTTCGACATCGCCTTCCGGATCTACGCAATCGCAGGACCCTACTCATAGTTGGTTACTTCTAAATCCGGCGCTTCATTTTTCACTAAGACTTAGGCAGAATTCAAATACCTCAACTCTGAAATTCAACCCTCATACTATCGCTGATGGATGACGAGGATTATTTCCCCCGCTCCCAAAGCCCGGCTGCCTGAGTTCGGCCACGCAACTCTGCGGGCAAACGCTCTATTGGGTCTACCACTTTGCTAGGAACAGGTTTACAGGGTAATATCGTAGGTTCGGAAGATTCACGTCACCTTGAGAGCTGCACGACTCGCAGTTGACTAGAAATTCGTGAGAGAAAAATCATTAGTTCTTTAAACTACTGATCAGCAGGTCGATAGCTAAGGTGTAAGCTTCATCTCTTGTTGCCGAGTTTTTCTTGCTTTTGTCAAAATTATGACCGCAACTGCGCATTCTGCGAAGAATCACTCGCTTGTCGGTGGCTTGCGCATTCGCCTCGGCGTTCTTCGCGAATTCTTCCGCCTCCAACGCCGAGACGTCATATTCAGCGGTGATAATAAGCATATCTCTCGGATAATTTGCCGTATCAGCGTAGAGTGGCGAGATGCGCGGATCTCTGGGATCCATGCCATTCAGGTAGCCTTCCCTGAACAGCCGTGTCCAGAAAAGGGGAGCACGTCCATTTTTGGGACCTTCGACCGGCGCCTTGCGCTCACTTGGGTCCTTTACCATACTGACTGAAGGGTAAAAGGTGACGATACTCCGAAACGTATTGGCGGAGAACAGCGTTGGGACAACTAGCGCCAGCGTACCCCCAGACGAGAAGCCAGATATGGAGATGTGGGCGACATCATACTTGTCGGGACGCGTCACAACGTGTTGCACAACATCCTCGATGTCGTGGATGGCTGCAGGAAAGGGATTCTCGGGTGCTAACCGATAATCGACGTCCAATACAACATGGCCAGTTTGCTTGGAAACTCGACTGCAGAAAAGGTCATCAGCGCCAAAGAGGGGAAGTGCAAATCCGGAGCCGAAGCAATTGATCAATACGGGTCGTGGCGTCTGCAAGACATCGTCTAGACCGTTAGGAAACGTTACAGGGCATGGCGAGTAAACATGCACCCTGATCGTCCGGCCGGTATCGCGCGAGGGGATTCGCAGCACCGCATCCGGTTTCGCATGAACGCGGGGTGTCGCGAAGCGGACAATTAAACGGATCAAGCAAATCAATAGTTTGAGGCGAATATACAGGATAGCGGCAAAAAGGGAGCTCATCGTGCGAGCTGAAAGCTCACATCTACACCGTCGTGTGGTGAAGTTATAGTAAGTAAACAACTTGCTAGCTGAAGATTAGGGGAGATACCTACCAGGTACACAGACAGCCTCCACAGTTAGCCCTTTAGCTACCTAATCGGATGATCGGCCCTAAATGCCGTGCCATCCCACAGCTTATAAGCTGGAATACCTATCCTTTCTTGCCCCGATCGTTGAAATTACGTCATCATATACGCGCAGAAGTTCAATAAGATCGAATAAGCTTCTACTTGGGTAGTCTTCCTAGTCCCGAACCAGCGATACACCTTTCCTTAGTTCAATTATAACCATAGCAACTGTACTATTATAGCTGAAGAACTAGGTTCCGTCGCGAATTTTCAACCATTTTTTTCTACTATTCAGCTCACATAGCAATCTCCTACGCCTATAATTATAGACTATGATTATAGACCGCAAGACTACACAAATAGTATGAGTAAGTGTATAGCACGCACACCGCTTGCCCCCAGAGACTACCAATGGTTATCTCGTGACATATTTTGGTGGATGATCCAACACAACACAGACCCAGACCGCCCACAGGTCATAAGACCCGAAATAAACCCATTGCAGCGGTGATCTTATTGTTAAGGCAACTATTGGCTATAGTTTCCACCTTATTATAGTTTGGGGTGATGCGGCTCCATTGACGAGACGGACGGAAAAAGGACGGTGAGTTGAAGTTAACGTTCTGAATGTTCTAAATTGGACTTTCCCATCGTTAAGACCTTTCTCCTAAGCTTAAAGTTGAGTGCAATGGAAGATTTCAGTAGGTATTGCCAAATCCTGGAGAGTTTCTGCCCCAGCTTGATTGAATAGTTTATTTCTTACCGCATTAAACCAGTTATAATCAGTTGATATTGAACTAGCGTTCGAACCGTCCAGTGAAAATCTTTAGGGTACAATATCTATCAGTTAACATTGAGATGTTTGGATTGAACTTAACAACCACAAACACATTACTCTATTTAGGTATTGAACAAACTGTATGTAATAAGTCGCATTCATTGCTGTACTTTATAGCTGGCCTCGTTATTTGTAGAATGGTCTTTGTTATATTCCGATGTACCACAAATTGTGATATATTTCTATGTACATATGTCACAACAATCTTAGGTGACAGCCCCGTGCCCGACTAATTCTGCGATCCCTCTAATCCACAAAGAAGTCTCATACACGTAAAAACCACCTCAGAAGTTTGTCTCTGAGATAACTGCTGGTTGCTTGACACCAATCCAGTTAAGAGGGCCCAGAGATTGGGTAACTGGAGATATTCCCTGTCAGTATCTTCTTATACCCCACACCAAGCATTGTAGCCGAGTGGAGGAACGTAGCAATTTGCCTCGTCGTTCAGATGGTCCTCACTCACCATATCTCCCAGGGCCGCCTCAGTTGCACCATCATGTTCGCTACCGTTTCCCTCGCACTTGCGATACTCGCCATATTCCATCGCGCAGATTTCCTCGGCTGCTTTGAGTGCTTCACCTTGATACCCTCGGCGCTGCCACTCGCTCCAGTTTGCCGACTGCTTCCTCAGCTCAGCGAGGAGTTCCGGAAGACGTTGGTTGCGACTCAGGTGCTGCTCTAGCGCCACAGTGGAGGTTGGGTTGAAGTTCCGAGTGTAGTAATGCAAGGCCATAGTGTCGAAACTGTCGAACCCTACACGCTGAGCACAGTTCAAAACATACTCCAATTGCTCTTCCACTGACGCTTGTGGGTTTGGTGAAATAGTCTCTGGCCAGTGGGTTGACGCAGCTGTCAAAGGTGGACTTACGATTCCGTCCTGGTAGAAACTCGGCTGGTGCATGTTATTTGCTGGGTGTTTTGCCGCGACTATTGGCATCGGGTGTGTAGGGGGCCTCAGCTCTAGTTTAGGTACCCAAGGTGATAATTGAGAGGAATTAAAGCCCTGAAATTGACCAGTTCGCCCCTCTTCGTTTGTTTCTTATAATAGTCAGTGAATCCATTTGATTTTAAATCGCTTGTATTGTTCGGAGAGATAGTAGCAAAGAAATTCAAGCACTTACCAAAGGCATTATTAGCCTGGCTGGCAATGCGATATCGCAAACTGCCCTCGACTCCAGGGGAAAATGCCAGCGAGTTTTGTAGATGCTCTGGTTGACATGTATGCGAGCACAATACGCTACCGGAAGCTTCCCGTTGAGGGTTTGTCGGCGACAAGGCTGGCATCGTGGTGATAGGTGGACGTCCAGGTGTGTTGAAAGAGTTGTCGTACGGAAATCGTGTCTCCCCATGTTGATGGGCCCATATGTTAGGCTGGCTGGGAATTCCAGTCCACGGACCCGAGTTCGTCGTTTTTATACAGTGGAAATCTTGACATGCTACCTCGAGGCTGGGCTGCTCTTCGCCTCGACTATGGACAAATGTGGGACCAGGCCTCTCGGGAATAGGAGTATGAAAAGCCGTCTCCTCGTTACCACTTTCATCTGCTTTATTATCACGCTGGGCCTCGCGCTGTTGTTCTTCCTCCTTCTGCTGTAACGTTTGGACTTGTTGCTGCAAATCTTGAAGACGTTGCTTTATTCGGGTGCCTATGTATAATAAGCTTTACCGAATGCGTGGTGAATCTATCAAGACTCACGGTATGTTCTTTGTGCTACACGATTCTGAATGCGTTTTTTCGCCTTGCGGTCTATTGGTGCTGCAGAGCCTTCCGCGTCGGATGGCATACATTCGGGGCTACCATGCCCGGGTTGAACAGATGGAACGGGTTTCATAGCTAGGGAGAGACAATCTCGTCAAGAAGGTTATGATATGATAAGGTTGATCTGGCAAATGATAAGAGAAAGAGACTAGCACAACCTTTCATGCACCAAGAGGCCTAGTAGCCGGTGATGTGTAGGTATAAGAGCTATTGTCGACATCTCTATGCAAGGTAGCGGAAAACGTAATGCATACATATATGAATGATTTGGAGATAATTTTGAGGTATGCTGTCAGTGGCTTTCTGGCGGTAAGCAGTCTACGGAGTCATGAAACTCTTTCTCATGCCTACAACACGAGTCAAAATGAGAATAAGTGGCAAAAGAAAAGAAAAAACCGTGATCCACCTATGCTGTGTTAAGGTAGCTTGCATTGACAAATTCCATCTTGATTGGGGGGAGTAACAACAGCAGCTTGCCAGCCCCTGCACGTCTGAAGATAATCGCAATTCAATGCCCACATCGCAAAATTCTGAGGTAAACCCTCCCGGGTCGTGATTATGCAGCAATTATTTTGGGTCAGTACTTCATCAGCATAGGTCGGTACGTTACACTTCGCAAACTCCTATCCGTTTCAGAATATATGGTGTACTTTAGAAGTGTCAATAGTCCCTCTTAAAATATCACATAGGTAAGTACCTCGATTGAATGTTCTCCAGTTCTTGAGGACTATTTCTTCTTAATGTAGCATTTGACACCGATTTAGGAAAGAAGTGCATTTTTGATGTAGCCCAACCTGCCAATCATACATGAGAGATCCGCCCAGAAACCATGGTTCGGTACTCACCCGGCATATTCAGCTTGCGACTTAAACCACTTTCACTAATTCAAGGAAGGCGGTGTTCTCCGAAACGATTGTTCGCTGAAGCGATATAACTCGGTCTGCCCGCCCGACGTCAAGATTCCGAAAATTTCGCGGTCGGTTCTATTCTGGTCAATCTTGTCATGGAGTAGATAGCCTATCGTCAGTCAAGGCCTATTTTAGGTATCGAAAATGTCTTTTTCGAAAAAGAGTGTGCGATTGAGGTCAATAGACTGATAGTCGGTGACTTGACCTGTAGCAAATACTTGAACTATTATAGGCATGGATATGTAATATCTCAATACATCATCAGGGTAGCAAGGTGGTAGCTATCAACGTGCATATGTACCTGATAGCATCTTCATTAACTATATTGCGGAAGCCGCAAGATGCTACTTACCTGACATCTGAAGGACTATAGTATAAGCCAGCGTGTTGAGCCTCGCTAGGTCTTGTAGGTCCTAAGAATAATGTTACAGCCTTGAGTGATGGACTTTCTCAGATAGCTCAGTATAGGCGCTCCATTAATTCAAGCTATTCTCCAATTCTTCAATACTTCTTCTCCCAACAATAACAGTGGCAGCGCTTTCTTACCTTAGGGGCCAAAGCTTTCTGTCTACGGAACATATGAATCTGATGTCACCCCGGCTCGCGATTTCCTGCTGCCGAGAGCAAGTAGCCGCAGATGCAAAGTGAGTGTGGGATGAAAGTATTTATGTGGCTCGTGTGAAACAAGAGGCCTGTAGCACCACTCATTATGATGTAGGTATTGGTTTTACAAGCTGACGGTTTACTTGGAGCGAGCCACAGTTCCCGAAGTACCTCACACTACTATTGTTGTTATAAAACAAAAGATCATTGATTCAGCACTACAAGTAACGGTTTTATTTGTGTGCATTCGTTTTCAGCTTCTAATCCTGTATTTTTAAAACATGTTGCTAGCGCCCAGTTTACTTCGATTAGAGCTAGAATATCCATCGACAAACGAAGTAACACATTAGAATCAAAATACTATGCCCGAAACTGAACAATACTGTATCATACTCACAGACGAGGCATCTCCTCAGTCAGAATGAAACCCGGCTCTCGTTAATTCTGTCCCAACCAGTGATCAAGTAATGACTTGAAGGGGCTCGGTATGCTTCGAGTTCGGTATACAACGAATGAGCTCCTTTTCCAACAGGTGTGCCTCCGGAGATCGACCACTGCTTATATTGGAGCGTCACATCAGGAGAACGCCAAGGTAATCGACGCAACAAATCATAGTTCAGCCTTGTAACGAAGTTAGTTCTGGATTAGGATCAACAGAGGGCTCAGTAGCGCTCACCGAAGTCTTTCTTTGGCGATGTGCTGCTGATAGGGTAGCCCCTTTAAATAAAATACCTGGAGGGATGCGAGGTCCTCCCAAAGGTGCTGCTCTTTTGTTGAACTACTTAAATTATCACAGTAATTGAGTGACAAGGCATGAGGATTGGCAGCCGTTGTCCCTCTCCAGGAGAGGGTCGATTCTCTCTGCTCAAATACTCAACAGATTGTTCTGAGGTAGGCATGTCACTAGTAACTATGTACTGAGAAGTAATCTTAGTTTCTCGTTAACCCTTGGACTGAAGTATTCATTTTTTTATTGCTCCATGTACTATGTCATCATATATAGTTGTTTCTATGAGGGGCTCCAATCCAATGGGTAACTTGAGGCTAGATAATAATTCACCCCGTGATAGTCTATTGCACCAAGATCAAGGCGATCAAGGAAACTTGCTGGAAGAAGTAGTGTCAAGATCCCCATGGTATTCTTGATCATGAAGAATTTGGGACACCTTACTAACCCAGCTGAGTACGTGCGTAAAGAGAAGCAGCTGGGCGATGATTCTTTCAATAAAGATGCACCTATCGTTATATTGAGGTAGGCAACATATACTCATTGTTACGCGAAAGTCTCTAAAACATCTACGTGATGGCTACCCAGCCTTATACACGGAGTATTTTGTGTACGAGATCATGTCATATGATAGCTTGGAATGTTCTCAGAACTGATTGACCAATTTCCAGATTTTCCCCTTATCATGGGTTTTCATGACTGATCTATTCGATTACGCTCTCTAAGAATATAGAGAATACATGATCAAGACGAATAATTCTACCTAACGCATTTAGTGGTTCTAACTGATTATTTAAATCCTTGCCTTCCCGGAGATCTAACCCAGTAACACAAAGATGCAGGACGAGTGGCTCAAGGAGCTTACGATGACGGCGGTGCAAGTTGCGCCCATCTGTCATTATACGAGAACCTTTGTTTTGTCAGAAGTAATAGCTGAAGTGAACAAAGAGCCGACGCGCCGTCGATATTTAAACCCACCCGTCCACGTGGGTAGATCGCTGCGCGGTGAGCATTGGTCATGACATATTCTTTAGCATAGAAACTCGGATTGACTCCATATGTCCGTGACAAAATTAAAGGCTGCGGCTCTTTGGATATGGTATCCATATGTTGTCGGAGTGTACACTGAATCCGCTATTTGTCACAGAAACGCGTCACCTCATTGCGAAAGAGGGGGTTTGATGACCAGCATATCTGCCTCCCAAATAATTAGGTTACAGTATTTATTGCACACACAGTGCCGGCTCCACTCAGGACGGTTTCGCCATTTATCACCAATCTGGATATGCATTGGGGTGCGTATTTCCAAATTATGACGAATTTAGGCGAATGGTTGGGCTGCATTCGGGCACGGCTGATAGGGGCTACTTGCCTCATCGCAAATATGCCCTGCGGCACAGGGTTCATTTTCCAGCCTCTATTTGATGTGTCTCAACTAAACTAAACACTTCGGTCTACCTAGACGGGCAAAACCACGATTACTTTAAAGACCAACAAGATTTAGGCTGTATGTCTTCGAAAGTAGAGCCATCGTGCTCTATCTTTATTCTTCATTGCACTTCTCCCTCCCCCAGAATGCTATTAAGAACAAAGAAGGGGTCAATGCGTCTTGCAGCAAAGCTCACGAGCTTTTCTGTCTCTTGAGTATGATCAACTTATAATTGTGGAGGGAGGTGGAAGCAAGTGGTAGGTTAGAATAGCCTATCCGCAGGACGCCCGCACAACGCGGGCGCTAAGTTTAGTGACAGCGGGAGCTATGCGGAAGCCGGTTAGTATTGCGGGTGGTACCCAAGGTTGATGATCATTTGCCGTAAGCAGCATATTGTCAAGCACGTGCACTAAACGTGGGTGATACAGCAGACTGCCGCAATAACCCAAAACAGCATTCGGTGTGCTGTGTTTCGTTACAATCAACTTTAAAAAATGAGTCTTGCTTGTTCTACTCTTTCATGATCGGGCTTTTAACCCCTGCCTCTAGTTGTCGTGGGACTATAACTTGTAACACCAGATCATGACATAACCAAAAGGTAAAACGGTATAAACTCGAGTCATTTGAACAGCTCTAGCTACGTAGGTGTCATGACACCGTACCCAGGGTAGGAAATATATACTTGCTGTTGCGTAAAGGACTCTGAATACCTTCGTCGACGCTATCTGGCTACATACAGGAGATATAGCTGACTGAAGTGATTCATGAATCATATAATAACTCTTAATTCTTAAAACAGCATACACCTCTGGTGTCAGGATCTCTAAATGGGGATACGCAAAAGTTCTGTTTTTGCGCAAAGAGGTCTATCCTAATGGGCTAGTTCCTGGCTATATACCTACATGCACTTTGTCTAGGGTGATCGTGATCGTCACATCTAGCTTATTATAGTTCGGAAGAACCTTATTCTCTATTTGACACGAACATATTTGGAAACATCTATAAATTCAGGTACTTGCCATTACCATCTCTTGAGAACTAGAAACAGGAAACAGAAAAGAAACACACCATTTGGCATAGAGACAATGCAGTTGAGGGCAGTGCGTGTCGCTGCTAAATTCACGAGATATTAGCACACGTAGATAGCTTAAGGTTGTATTTACAACCCCAGATTATAGTTTGTAACATGGCGACTCGGGGCAACCTGACGAGGATGCACTCTGAAGCCCATTACCCCGAGAACGAAATCGACGAGTAATATCCATATTCCAGGCAATTAAAAATCAGTAACGGTATTTTCATGCAATTAGAATTACAGCGGCGATTATCTACACTGGTCAGTAGAACATGCCCAATTCCAACACCAACGCCCCGACGCCGTTGCTTGTACCCCTTGTACCCCTTGTGCCTCAAAATCAATCCAAACCAAGATAGCAGATGAATGCCTCCTCAAGCGTCAATCATGGGGATCTCGTTTTTCCCTCTAGCAAGCGCTTCCTGCAGCCTTTCATTCTCTTGGGCACGGATGCGAATCCTCGCTGTCTCTAGCCTCTCTACCCCAGCGTTGATTGTATCGATGTGAACGCTGAGCGGAATGGACGTAGTGTCTGCCAGCAACTCGGGCGCCGCAACACGATCTCGCAAATCACCCAACTTAGTCTGGATATCGCCAAGGTCGTGGACCATGCCAATCAATTGGGCTACGGCCGAGCGTCGCTGGGTATCGACCTGACGTAACAAGGACAGTTTTGCTCTCAGGTTTTGCAGGCGGCGGTTGTTAGCGCCAACGAGCGTCCACAAGTTCCAAAACACCTCATTATGCTTCTCCTTGACGGCGTTGTCATTGCGCACGACGTACTCGTTGATGCGCTCTAGATGATCCTCAGCCAGCGAAAGCAGCCGAAGTATAGCCTGCGCTTCGAGAATGAGGACTTCGATCTTCTCTGACACGAATGCCGTGTGCTCGATGTACTTGTCCAGTATCATGCGCTCGTCGAATACCACTGGCTGAAACGGGGCGAACACCCACTCGAGGCTACGCGATAACAAGTTGTTGTGCGCTTCTCGGTTTATCATGACTGAGTCGATGTACCGAGATGTCCAGCGGTTGATACCAATTACACTGTCGACGGCGCCGCCGACATGCGTGTTGAATGACTGGAGGTCATTGATGATATTGCGAACGGAATCGATATAACCGTCAAACTCGAATACGAGCTCTTCGCGCGCGGGTAGATCGCTATATTTGACAAGTGTGCGTAAATCACGTACAGAGGCTTCTGTCCGCTTCATGTCCATAGGAAGTGAGATCCCCTGCGCCGAGTCCTCCAAAACTTTCTCGAACTTCGATTGCACACTCATGAGTTCGTCAAACTCTAGGGAGTGGGCGTTATGTTTCGAGGTTGAGACTAGAGAGTCATCTGGGCAAAAAGTGAGATGGAGGAGCGAGACACCCGGTATGCGACAGATCGGCTGCAACGATGCTGTTGCAGATTGGGTAATCGCATTCTTACCTACCATCGCAATCCCGACAGAGATATAGACGGCAAGTAGAACGGCTACCGGCCATTTCACAAAGCGAAGCGCCATGCCAACGACTGACAAGACCCAAACTAAGCAGTCGACGACGAATCCGAGTGCCGAATTAGTAATCCGCTCCGAGGGACCTGGTGGTGGTGTCGTAGATTGGTCTTTCCCTCGCGCACGCGGTGTTGGCGTTGAGTAGCCGTGGCGACTCCCATCGGTTGAACCTTGCCGATAAGTTCTCCTTCGAAGTTCTGAGGGGTCATTCGCGACAGGCCGGATAGTTGTGGATGAACGAGCGCTAGAGCGCCGGGGACTTATGACGCCAACAGTGGGCATAAAGAATTCCGGAACAGGGGTGGACTCTTTGTCTATAGACGCGTGCCGCGTAGACGATAGGGAAGGTTGAAAGGGAGCTCGTAGGATGACCTGATCCTCATCTGCATTTTCAGCGAAATCGCGAATGCTGTCTTGGGATGCCATATCTTGTGAAGACGATGTCAGCTGCGACTGTTGGCTCGACATGACGAAGTCATCTTCATATGCATCCCGCAGTATAGTGGTGTCGAAACTGTCATTTTCGCCTTCTTCCACCATGCGCCAGGAGCCCTCGACGGGCATGTTTGAACGTCTGGTGCGCGCCATGTTGCTTTTATCGCCGGGTGTCCTTGACTCTATACCGACGGGTTCATGTTGTTCCAACACACTGGTTCTTGTATAAGTTCCAAACAGGGTTCCATGCACTAACCCGGGTTGTATTACAATCCCACGTCGCGCTGGATTGACAGTTCGCCAAGATGATGCTTAGTGACGCCGACGATTGTTTATATATGCGTGCCAAGAAACGTGATTTACCCGAACTATCTAAGAAGTAGGCAGCAGAAAGCTTCGCGTAGGTTCAGGCTTGGAGCTAATATTCTAGGCCCGAGCTGGGTGACTCATCAGGAGATGAGAGATAGAACAGAATACAGGGATCAGCAAGTTCACGGTCAAGGAATTTGTATAAATGCCTAGGTGACTAGTTAGATGAAAATCGAGGTGTTGTTGCCTGATGGGGTACGTCTTTGGAACCGAATTGCGTCCAACTTGATTTGACCAAGCTCGAGGAAGATAATCTGTTTATCTATCTTCGTACGAGTAGGTAGAGATAGATGCGTTACCAGGGCTGGGTTCTTGGCGCGGAATGACGTTGAAGATGGGATGAAGGTTTAACATGGATCAGGAGGCCAACCTGGTCACATGAGCTCGCGGTCACGTCGTGGGGTCGTGGGTTGTGGTGTTGTCCTGTTATGATTTGATGACGACAAGAAAGCACCAGCCACAGTCAAGCCTCCTCTGTGGAGTGGGGTTAGAGGTACCTAGGTACCGCTTTATCGTCAGGATTTCTCAAGACCCTTGCTGCTAAATTTCTAGGCCTATATTCGGATCAGCTAACATGAAGTCGATTGTGTCATGACCAATTGGCAACATGCTCTGCAGAAGGGCAGTGGCCATCTCTTCGTGCCCTCGTATGCAGATCCGATTGTCTCGAATACGGCATACTAGACCTTTATCTCCATTCGGTTCTCGACGCAGCTGTTCTTCTCATGCGACAACGCAACCTCCACCAATCCCGCCCGCAGACCACAGGCAGATCGCTGTGCAACAAGAGTTATTTACAACGTCAATCTACAGCCCAGGCTCCCCCATTCTTTTGCCCAACGGCGCCAGAATCTTCAATCGACTCGTCGAGTTCCTGCGACAACAATACACACGCTATGGCTTCGACGAGGTCATCACCCCAACCATATACAAGAAGGCACTGTGGAAGAAATCAGGCCACTTGGAGAACTACAGCGATGACATGTTCACCGTGACAAGCACGTCGCCCTCGCGAAAAGATACCACCGACGGCGGTGAGGAGGACGAATACGGCCTCAAGCCCATGAACTGCCCTGGTCATTGCCTCATATTTGCGTCGCAGCGACACAGCTATCGAGACCTTCCTATCCGCTACGCCGATTTCTCCCCCCTTCACCGCAATGAGATTTCAGGCGCCCTGAGCGGATTGACTCGAGTGCGGCGTTTCCATCAAGACGATGGACACATTTTCTGCCGACCATTTCAGATTGAAGAGGAGATACGGAAGACTCTCGATTTCGTCCGCGTCGTTTACTCAACCTTCAAGCTCGGGCCCTACAGATTAACCCTTTCGACACGACCGATGGATCATTACATAGGAACACCAGAGGAATGGGAGACCGCCGAAGGTGCATTAAAGAGAGCGCTCGACGCATCTGGACAGGATTGGACGATTAATGAAGGAGATGGCGCCTTTTATGGCCCCAAGATCGACATTATCTTGCGAGACTCCGACGGTAAAGAGCACCAGACGGCCACCATCCAACTCGATTTCCAACTGCCGAAACGATTTGAATTGACATATACGGCCCCAGCCCCCGAATACGAGCAGCGCGGAGAGACCACCACCGATCCCGACGCGCTTCAAAAGACCGGCCCTGTTACACCGGTCCTCATCCATCGGGCTGTTTTAGGTTCAGTAGAACGACTGATGGCTCTTTTGATTGAACATTACGATGGATCCTGGCCATTTTGGCTGAATCCTCGACAGGTTATGATTGTTACTGTCAATAACAGTCAGCCCGTTATGGATCATGCCAGGAGAGTTCAGGATGTGCTGATGGGTAGAGAAGGTTCGTCGAATAAAGCGGTGAGCCAAGCAACCAACTTTGTGGTAGACATCGACGACAGGCATTGTTCCCTTGCCCTTAAAAAACGCAATGCAAAGGAAAAAGGTTACAGTGTTATCCTCACGGTTGGGCCACAACAGCTATCTAGCGGTACCGTTACATGTGATTTGTCGCGTTTAGGAGGCGACAGCAAAGCAACCGACGGGGAACGTGTGGAGATGCTGCCATCAGAGTTGCTCGAGATCCTCAAAGCGAAAGCCGATGCCTATCTGTGAGAGTAATGTACAAATAATTGTCCCACGGTCCAGCCCTCTTCGGTTATGAGCATTTCTTCCAAGGTATGCTTTGACTCTTCTTTGTCATGAGTTATACCACTTGGGATTAAGCTTGTTGTATGATAAACAATCAACTGCGCATGGCAATATTGCCGTCTGTAGCCTTGAACCTCAGAGAGACGTAGATTAACGCCTGAAGGCCGATCAAAAGGTGTAGCGTCTGGGCTTCCTCCCTGGACTTAAGTCCCTCGCTTTCTAGTCGTCGTCATCGTTGACTTCTGACCCTCTACTGAGCGCTCTCCTGTATCAAAACCGCGAGTTAGAACATGTGGGCAGTTCAGCAGGATGCGAGGGGGTTTGACATAGAAGAATAAACACATACTGCCGATCCCGTTCTTCCAGTCTTTCTAGGATCGCCAACGGCCTGGAGCAAGGACATTAGCTATGAACTTCGAAATAGGGTTAGGATGCGACTTACGCTCTCAACGCTTCCGAGACGAATTCGCCTCGAGCTTCCGCGGCCATGACCAGCTCGCGACGTCGTCTTAGCTGCACTTTCATGTAGTCGACGGTACGTTTGAGTACGACACCTTCGGAGCGCCCTTGACCCTCTAGGCCGGGTACAAGATCACAAAGACGGTCAAAGCCCGCCCGGATCGCTTCGCGACGCTTTTGTTCTACGTTGAAAGATCAGTGATGGCGTCCTGCATGTGAGACATTCACGGGATAGTCACCTGACGCGATGTGGTTCAGCTTTTTTTCCTCCTCTGTAAGGCGTGGCTTTTCATCAGGGCCGAGTCCGTCCTGCCCGTCTTGCGGGGACTTCGATCCATTCTCTGCCATGTGGGTTTCCTAATGCCGGTATAAATGAGACCTGAAGCTTGGTTGCTATCTTTCTACTAGCTGAGTAGGGGTCTGCCATATGAAGGAGTATATGGCGGCGCGATTTGGATGGAATGGCTGATTTCGGATGTGATGGTCAACAACAAAAATGGTTTGTCCCGAGCGCGCGGCATTACATGGTACGGCAGGCATCACCTGAGGATATTACTTCTAGATATACCAAGATTCTTGGTAGTAATGTACACTTAAAACCATGTAAGGGATTCAGATTATACCAAGCTGGAAATTGTGGTGGTGAGGGAAGTGAGGCATGTGACAGTCGCTCCACCCAAGAAGTTGCTGATTCCCGCGACCAAACAGCCTCAAAGACCCACTCCGCCAAGCCACATTAAGCCCCGGACTCCGGCATGCCAAAGCTAACCAAACCCAGCTCGCCAGCTTCGTACTCAACTCAACAGCGTACGTAGTTGGGTCCAGTTTTATACTGTAATTACGTCTTTTACCTAATACTTAATCGCTGCGGCCAGCTCAATTCAGTAGGTACAGGTGGTGTACGAGGTCCTACCTATGCCGTAAGCGTTGTAACGGTACCTCCTTATGCACCTAATTCAAATCAATTAAGCTTAACAGGGAACCGCTAATCAATCCCCTATCGACTCCAATTGTTTCACCTCCTTCTCACCGTTGAATTCTCAACCGCAATAAATAATTGCTGGCCGTTGAACCTTTTTCCTCAAGGGCCTTACCCCTACATCTAATTCCTGGCCACTGAGAAAGCGGTACAATTCAGATCATCATGGATGAGAAAACACAACCGCTTCTGTCAGAGGACCCTACGTCCGATCCTCCGCCGACGTACGTGGCGTCTGCGAAAGACCAAGGTCTCCCGATCCGTCCACCTCAGCAGCCTCCCCAGCAGGGCCGACGCCCGCCGCCACTCGCTCCTCTCGAGCTGCCTATCCTAAAATACATGAGGACACATCGTGTGATTCTCGCCTCCGCCTCTCCAAGACGCCGAGGTCTCCTCGCCCAGCTGGGGCTTCCCAACATCGAAGTCATACCCTCGACGAAGCCCGAGAACCTTCCCAAAGACCAGATGGGCGCCTTTGAATACGTCTCGGCAACGGCACAGCAGAAGGCCCTCGACGTATACCAATCGGCGATCAAGAAGGTAGAGGAAGCCACTGAAGCAGCTGAGAAAGCTGGCGAGATAGGCGAGATAGGCGACGTCACGCAGAACGGGAACGGTACTGCCCCGGCCTTAAAAGACCCCGATCTTGTCATAGCGGCCGACACGGTGATCGTGACGCGGGACGGCATGATCCTCGAGAAGCCACCCTCCGAACAGGCCCACAAGCACATGCTGCGGCATCTCCGGGACACGCGGACCCACCGTGTCCTGACCGCCATTTGCTGTGTTGCGCCCAAGCCCGACGCGAGCTTCCCCGGCTATGCCATCTCGAACCACATCGAAGAGACGCGGGTGACGTTCGCCAAGGCGAGCGAGGGACTGCCGGACGACGTCATTGACGCCTACGTGAAAACGCGCGAGGGCGTCGATAAGGCGGGTGGATATGGTATTCAGGGCCTCGGTGGTATGGTGCTTGTGGAGAAGATCGAGGGGAGTGTTGATAATGTGGTCGGGTTGCCGGTTAGACAATGCTTGCAGCTTTGTGAAAAGGTAGTATTTAAGCAGGATGATGAGAGCGAAGAAGAGGAGGATTAGATTTCTAATCCTATCTAAGCTATAATCGAAGGAAAAACTTAATTATGGAGAACTAGGTATATGGAATGGTACATAAAACATCATGAATGGCACATATTAGACACTGGAAGCAGAGAAATACATGATAACAGCGAAGCGTACCTACATTTTTTAGACGAAGCAGTATGACATTTGGGCTGGGGGCTGCCAAGCCAGGCGCTGCTACTTAGCACATGGCTTGAACATTGTTGTCGTCGAGTACGTCCTCACATCTCGCATAACCATATGAAGGATTTTAGATGTGTTGCTGGCTTGGTAATATTGGGAAATCGGTTCAGTATTGAACCCGTTACATCCTCCCATCTTCTTTTTGATACTAATGAGGCACAAGCCCCAGCCTCAGCACTGAGCCAAACACTATCATTAATACCGACCCACGCTAGTACCTATATCATCTCTCGCAAACATAGCCCGGGGTTCCGGCCGCTAACTAATAGGACAGTTATATAATTGGCCCGCATCTCCCATCAAGAAATATACTAACGCCGAGGGGCTTGGCAGCCGGCGATGTGGGGAGTCCCGGTCAGTTTGGCCGGAAATTCGGCTATCATTATCCCGACAATGGAAGGATATCATGAGGCTCCAAGATCGGAGAAGACGCTCCAAGAACTGCAAGTTAACTGTGATGTGTCGGTCTAGAATATGGGTCCTGACGGTCTGTCGGGTGTGATCGAAGGGTTCATAAATAATAAGCACGATCCTCGGTGAGGGGCATATCTCCTAACTGGTTCTTCGCATCTTGTTGTTACACATCATAACGCTATGGTGGGCTTTAAACAGGTTCTGGGCCTGTTGGGCATATCGACGTTGGGATTGGGTGTTGCGGCTCAGAACAGCTCTGTCGATTGGCCGATCCATGATAATGGACTTACAGATCTTGTGAAGTGGTATGCCTTAGTTCCACGAACACTTACAACGTTAACAGCCTAATATCGGCGTGTTAGGGATCATTATAGCTTTCTTGTCAACGGACAGAGGCTTTTTATTTTCTCAGGAGAAGTAGAGTATTCCGTGACTCTGTTCTAGTGATTATTTACTGACAATCCCAGTTCCATTATTTCCGATATCCAGTGTAGGTCATTTGCATATGTCCGGTGTTAGGGAAATGCTAATCAACTCCAAGACCCGAGCTATGGCGTGACCTACTTGAGAAAGTGAAAGCGGCCGGGTGGGTAACCGTAACAATTAATACTAGATTACTAACGGGACTAGGTTTAATGCATTCTCTATATATAATCACTGGGGCTATCATAACCCCTTGCCCGGCGTCCTCGATTTCGAGAGTGGCGCGCACAATTTCACCAAGATTATGACTTTAGCAAAAGACCTCGGCATGTACATGATTATCAGGCCCGGACCCTATATCAACGCGGAGGCCAATGCCGGAGGTTTTCCCCTTTGGGTGACGACGGGGGCATATGGAGGGCTCAGAGACAACGACCCGAGATACACAGAAGCGTGGAAGCCTTATATGACAGAAATCTCGAAGAAAATCGCACCTCATCTCATAACCAACGGTGGAAACGTGATCTTATTCCAGGTCGAGAACGAATTGGGCAATCAGTGGCTTAATGTGGCTACGAAGACCCCTAATCTTCCGGTACAAGAGTATATGGAGTTGTTGGAGAAGAGTGCTCGGGAAAACGGCATCAATGTTCCTTTAACTCATAACGCTCCCAATATGGTACGAAGCTGAGAAAACCCGTTGTGATTGAATCGAAGCTGATAAGAAGTAGAACGGTTACTCCTGGTCGCATGACTTTTCTAATGCGACGGGCAATGTCGATGTTGTTGGTTTGGACAGTTATCCTTCGTGCTGGAGTTGCAATTTGAGCGAATGTACAGGGACAAATGGTGAATATGTTGCCTACGTAAGTCTGGAACCCGTTCTCCTTTCGACGACTAATATTGAATTAGCAAACCCAAAATTATTACGAGTAAGTCCAGAAACTACATCGTAGCATACAATCGAGAGTACTAACAGAGAATTTGTAAGCTACTTTACTGTGCAATCTCCGTGAGTAGCATAACTTACTTACTTCCATACGAATTACTACTGTCATACTGACACTTGCCAGCACACAGCCAAACTTCATGCCAGAGTTCCAAGGCGGGTCGTATAATCCGTGGGGAGGACCGCAGGGAGGCTGTCCCGGTGACATTGGGGCAGACTTTGCCAATCTATTCTATCGAAATCTAATCTATCAAAGAGTCAGCGCGATATCATTATACATGCTGTTCGGCGGCACTTCATGGGGTTGGCACGCAGCACCCGTCGTCGGTGAGCAGCAAGTCCCGTGGCCCAGGCAGTCGACTATGCTAATATGCTTAAGCCACAAGCTATGATTACTCTTCACCGGTATCTGAGAACCGCAAGATAGGGAGCAAGTATTACGAAACGAAGCTCCTGACTCAGTTTACTAGAGGTACTTCTTTTGCTAATGTCCATGAGAAGCTGGGCTAACAGGTGTATAGTGGCCCCAGACCTCGCAATGACCGACCGTGTCGGAAACGTAAGAGTCTTTTTACAATTGAGTATATCATAGCTAACATACAGTACTTAGGATACCGACTATTCAACTAATTCAGCTATCGCAGTGTCGGAGCTCCGAAACCCGGAGACGGGGGCTAGATTCTATGTGGCCATGCACTCATACTCTCCGTCGGGGACTTTGGAGACTTTACGTCTCCGTGTCAGGACCTCAGAAGGCCAGCGTATGACCCCCATTCTCATGATATAGACGCCCACTAATCAAACATTAAGTAACAATACCCCAGTATGGCGGGAGCATTGCAATTAACGGGCACCAAGCAAAGATTCTTGTCACTGACTTTCAGTTCGGGTCCAAGAAATTACTCTACTCAACTGCCGAAGTCTTAACCTATGCGATGATTGACGACAAGGGGATTTTAGCTTTGTGGGTTCCAACAGGGGAATCAGGGGAGTTCACTGTCCTGGGCGTCAAATCGGCCAAGGTGAAATCCTGCGAGGGGTGTGCGAACGTGAAGTTCTTCCCTGGAAAGTCGAAAATCACGATCTCTTTCACGCATAACGCAGGGATGAGCGTAATAGAGTTTGATGATGGCTCAAGAATTGTGCTTCTCGATCGGTCCGCGGCATATCTCTTCTGGGCGCCGAGCCTGACGAACGATCCTGTGCACTCTCCTAACTCTACAGGTAAGTCGAGACGTATCTCGCAATTTGACATGCCGTTCCAACGACTAACGAAACCTTGTAGTCTTGGTTCAAGGTCCTTATCTAGTTCGATCATCGAGCATTCGAAGACATATCCTTGAGCTCACAGGAGACGTTGCTAACAAAACTACAATTCGAGTTTTCGCCCCTAAGTCAATCCGCGAACTGAGATGGAATGGAGAAAGTGTGCGAATCAGCTCAACTGCCAACGGATTCTTGACCGCTCAACTTAAAGGGGCTCCTTCCTACACATTACCGGCCCTAAGCGGCTGGAAGTATGCCGATAGTTTGCCGGAGATACGTAGCGATTATGATGCGTCCGGGGTTGCCTGGAAAAGTACGTAGTTATTTTCAATACCCCTGCATGTGTTTCTCTGGCTTACTATCACCAGCGGCCAATCACACCAACACTTCAAACCCAACTACTCCTGCCTCAAATAACCCAGTCCTCTATGTCGACGACTATGGAGTTCACGCCGGCTCTCATCTCTACCGAGCCACCTTCCCAACGACGCAGAAGCCACCGACAGGCATCTTCTTAGACATCGCAGGCGGCCTCGCATTCGGGTATTCCGTCTGGCTCAACTCGCACTTCGTCGGCTCGTGGCTGGGGCTATCCTATGTCGACAAACAGGCACTCGAGCTGTCGTTCAAGAACATCACTCTAAACCCGGAGGAGAATGATAACGTTCTAGTCGTACTAATGGATAATTCTGGCCACGATCAGCGTGAGGAAGCCCTGAACCCCCGGGGCATTACGAACGCCACTCTCCTGGGTCCAGACGGTACCTACTCTTTCATAGAGTGGAAGATTGCCGGCACCGCTAGAAAAGAAGACGCCGTGCTAGATCCTGTTAGAGGCTTCCTCAATGAGGGCGGCCTGTATGCTGAGCGTGTCGGAATGCATCTCCCCGGATATCCTGACGGGGATTGGAACGGTGTGGAGACTGACAATTCGCTACTTAGTGTCCAGGGAGCAGGTGTTCGCATTTTTCGGACGCGGGTACCGCTGGATATTCCTAGTGGTATTGATGTGTCGATCTCGTTCAGGTTGACTGCCCCGTCTGAGGCGACCTTTGCCTCGGAAACTGGCAAGACTAACCAGCTGCGGGCACTCTTGTTCGTCAACGGGTACCAATATGGTCGTTTCAATCCGCATATTGGTAATCAAATCGATTACCCTATTCCGCCTGGAATACTGAACTATAATGGGGATAATGATATTGCTATCACACTTTGGAGCCAGTCCACCGAGGGCGCAGAGATGAAGGTCGAGTGGAATGTGGATTATGTGCATACGACTTCTTATGATATGCGCTTTGATGCGTCTTATTTACGACCGGGGTGGAATAGTGAGAGGTTGGACTATAGCTGAGATAGAAGCGTATCGCAGAAGGATGGGGGTAAGAATCTCGGCTTGGACATTACTTTGTCGACGATCCAAAACTATGATTTTGCTCTCCAGTAAGCTCCCTTAACCTCTTCGCCATGTAATCTCTCATGCAACCAGGGATATTTTTCTGTCGTAACTGTTGTCTGTAGTAATGAGACCCTTGTGTGAGTGTTCGAAATCATGTTCTATAAGTTGGCAAGGTGACGCCATCTTCTCATTGGTTGTTATCTAAATATTGTCTTTGTTGACGATTTCGTGTCGTTGCCATGCGTTGTTGGCGTAGTGTCAAAATGAACTTGCCCTTTGGTATTTGCCAAATTTGATGTTGTATTCTTAGACGTCCCATGACAAGGCATTCAAGAAAATTCAGCTCATACGGAATCAGCGACTTACGGTGTAAGTTAATACACGTGCACATACGTGTTGGCATTTTCCTAACCAATTAGGATCACGAAGCATTGTTGCTGTCTTGGAGTTTGGGCCGGTTACATGATATGTCAACACCATGAAAGGGCTCTCGTGCCTCAGTTACCCCCTGGGAAACTTGACTACGCAAGCTGGTGATCCATTCCTAACTTCTTTAATCTAGGTATAAAAAGCCATACAGACCGACAATAATCGACCACCTTTTGGTCACAGACTCCAGTCATCAAACACACTCAAGTACCCCCTTCAACAAACAATTGAGAATACTACAACGTGGTTCCTACTGCATCTTTAACAACAGCGTTTAGATTTTGACTTAACTCCTCCCTTCAATCATGTCTTGCCTTGCGGGACTTTTCGACTTTTTCTTCAGACGACTCTTGACCGGCGACACTGGTAGAAGAGTCCAAAATGAGCAAATTACGGCCCCCAATGCAGAATATGTCTCTGAACCACCTGCCGCTAGTAATCAAGCACAAGTTACCAACCTTCAGGGCTCCTCATCTGATGAGGCTATCGAGAGACTAGACGGAGAGGACTACGGCGGAATAGGGGCGTTGTCCTCGAGTGGCTGTTCAACTTATGATTTCAGCGATCTAAGTGACACTGACAGTGATAATGACGATGATAAGGAAGAAGAGGAAGAAGAAGAAGAAGAAGAAAGAGAAACATTCTACGATGAAGGCGTTTGGAAATCTAACGTAGGATGCCTACGCGGCGGATGTGGCAATCGTCAATCCCCCAGCCCCCCACCTCCTCGCTCTTTGCCTCGAAAACACACGGCAGTCATCGAGGCGCTATTTCGTCGTCCCGAGGAGACTGAATGGCGAGACTTCAAGCGAACGATGATCTATTTAGGGTTTTCCATGATGCCGCCCCGTAACGGCGGTGCCAAACGTCGCTTTGAGGTCTCCGCCAGAAGCGATTTATTTCCTGCTAGAACCAAACGCCAAGTGATCACTGTGAGTGAGCCCCATAAAGGGAGAACTACTCTAAACCGTGATAAAATGGAGTGGATAGGAAAGGAATTGAACAAGGCGTTTGCTTGGTCTGCCGATACTTTCATAGTAGAATAAAGAGTATGGAAAAGATGTCGATGTGTTAGTGATTCTATCGGATTAGTCTCATTGAATTAATTTGCACTAGTACAAATGATAGCTACTAGAAACAAATAAGAATCAGCCGCGAACGCTACGACCCTTTGTTGAAACGCCTCAGGACAGTCGTCGACATTGGTTCAAAAAGGGCCCCGAGATCATCCACGACTCGTTCAAGCGGTTCCCCAGTTCTATTTACACCTTGCCTTCACGCGCCCGTACCCCCATTACGTTGCCGCCTCAATTTTTGAGCGAGATTCAAGATCTACCTGGCACTATTGGCAGCAAATCTCATGCCACATCGGATGTAGGCGTATCAAATGAAACAAGGGACAGAAGTCGAAGGGAGTCAATGCGACTACCAGGAACTCATCGAAAGACAAATCGCAGGTTGAGTGTTTCAACTACCGAAAGAAAGGTGATTATAAGAAAAAGGATAGGGTCATCAAAATCCAAGATGAGGAGGAACAGGGCAATGATTCGGATGAAGACACCTTTTCCGAACAAGAATTCACGGTTGCAGCCCTACGTCAGGAGACGAGCCCCGAACCAGACACCACGGGATGCTCAAAGTGCCAGAAGTCAGAACTCAGAGCATGCAAGTATCACTCAGCAGAATTTAAGTCCAGAACGGCTATTGAACTAGGATGTACTTGCCATCTCCAGGAGACAGGATGCCGTTTGCATCCTAAGGAGATCCCTCCCAGCGACCTACACTAGTCCTCCTGTACAATTTACAACTGCCACTAATACCACCAACAAGCAAAAGACGACGCAGGATACAAACCAGCCGACGAGACTGACTACAGCGAACCTGAAGATCCTTGTTATTGCTATTGAAAAGATGAAGGAAATACTCCGCGGGCTTGTAGAATGCACCCAGACAGCCAGAAGAGCCGAGAAGCTATAGAGAACGGATGCATGTGATATACTTGTGTATCATACGAAATACACGAATTTGGCATATTGACACCGTTGGCACTCGATGAAACTAGCCCTAATAGGTAATAAAATCATCCCTTTCAAACAAACTCTATAATAGAAGGCCGGCCGCTTCTCTCTGCTCCGATATTCTCAAACGCGGCGAATGTTGTGCCACTGGGTCGCCAACTGCCGACTCTCAAATACACTACCCATGAACTGGATGGGTACATCTTGTCCCATGTGTAATCATCAGAATCGCAGAACGGAGCGACGCAAACCACAATAGGCCAATCGCACATCAATCTAGCATACCACCAGATATCACCGATCTCGAATCGAGCAATCTTTAGTGTGGGCATACGGGCACAGCATCGAGCAAATGCTATGAGGAACGTATTCAACTTTTCATCATCTGGAACTACGAACGTTCGTCCAGGCGGATACCTTGAAATATCCAAGGCTTCCGGATGGTTTTTGAAGTATTGGAAGGCCGCTTCTCGTTCTTGCTCCGTGTCTCCGTAGCCCGGTGGTAGCTGGGTACAGTTCAGCAAACCATCATGTAAATTATCGTTTCTAAAACGCCCCTGGGGTTTGAATAGCCAACTTCCGTCAGGGCAGCTGATCGCCATCCTAACTCGAAATCTGGTAGTGTTTTGCCAGCACGGCTGTTCCTCTGCTTCTGGTGCAGAAATTGGTGGGTCAAATAGAGACGGCCCGAAAGAGCCTTTGAGAGTAATATCTTCGCAGTGCCTTGTCAGTTCCCGCATCGCACGACTCAAAGGATCAGGTGTTCCGTTTTCGATGAATTTAGGCAACGCCTGAGTGATTCTGAGGTCAAATGGTCGAGGTAGCTCGCAGTAAAAGTCCTTCACCGATTCTGGCAAATACGTAGTTTTGATGGTATGTATAAGTTCATCGCGCCAATGTTTGTCGATGCTATAATAACGGCCCCAGCCACGTGGAGCCTCCTCGAGTTTCCAGGAAACGCTTTCCAGATTTGGCATGCTAGAAACAAGCACCACGGGCGTACGAGGATGGAAATAATAAGAGCCATCCAGAATTTCGAATTTACGTATAAAGGGCAAAGCTGGAAAGCTTTCCGCGCCAGCCGTGAGGTCGAGTGGAGGGAAAGGATAACGTTGAAGAACCTTTGACTCCTGCTCTGGAGGGATATTCCACAAAGTGAATTCAACGTTTCCCCCGTCGAGGTCCATTTCTCTCCAGGCACTGCTCAGGAGATTCCATAGTCGTCGTAGCGGAGCCAGTGTGGCTTCCATATCCACTTGACTATAACCATAGGACTTGGGAAGATCTTGAGGGCAGAAGCGCGACACTATTAGGGTTATGACCAGGGATCGTAGATGGGACCGCCTTCGAGGGCTCCAAATACGTTCGAATTCATCAATATTTTCTTCAGTCGTCTTGATGTATATGTTGCTGAATGTACGCCTTTCTACCGCCATTTGGAACTTGAGCGACACAGCGGCAAGGGGTGCAAGTGGACACCCATCAATATCGACATATCGGAGTGGGAGAAAGGAGACAACATGGTCAACGATTTCTTGAGGAAGGTTATTCATAGCAGCTTAATTAGGACGTGTAAAGTGCAATATATTGGTGAAGTAAGAGAGAGAAAGAATGGGCCCAAGCAAAAGTGATGAAGGGAAATAAAATGAAACCCAGTCCAGGATACTGACTGGATGATTTATAATGGTTATGACAGCTTTACCGAGGGATAAAATACTGTAGCCCAGGTCCCACATCTTGACATATCAAAAGACTAATTTCCCATACATCATAGACTCCGTGAAACAGCATATGTATGGGGCCCTCTGCACTACTATCTTGAACACGTGTAACCGTCCAAATTAATTATTCCCTAGTTCCACAATTGATTAAATGATAAGGGAGCGATACCACGACGCGTCTATAACTGTGTTGATTATCAGTACTGATAAGAGGGGCAACGGGCTCAGCGCCGGCCCCCTTAGAGGTAGAGGTCTGTGGTGATCAAATGCTGAACGACAGAGCTGAGTTGTGAGGTAAATCTAACCGCAGCGATACACTGGGCAAAGCTACGACATTCCCCTTCGTATCGGAGGCGCCCTACCAAGAATTCTCGACGTGTCAATGGTGGTCAAGATTGTATCCCTTTGTTTCAGTCCCGGGCAGTAGGCCGGAGGCAACCCGATGTGAGATCTCTATTGGCATAGTTTATTGCCACTAAAACATGTTATACAGATTGGCTCTTATTCATCATTCAAGCCCTTTCGTAGGTCCTATCAGGGGCTGTATATTGTACTGCATTCTAGGGGGTCGATAATGTTTAGTGTGACGGAATACTTTCCATCCCTCCACCGTATAGAGGCGGCTCTTATACGTACAAAAGTAGTACCAAACATTAACGCTAGCGAACTGACCAGAGCTGAAACTGAGACCATTTTGCCATTTCAATGTCTCCCTTGACACATACTACGTATGCACGATTGTCATTCGCCACGAGATTCTTAAGGGATGTGAAAGTTGCTTCAGAGAAAGTACCGACCTCACTCATTACTCGAATAGGGGTAAAACAAATACCATATTCTGAGATACGGATGAATCTTAAGCGACGTGAAGACGGGTTGTTAAATTAAAGAGACGGATGATGTTTTCTCGAAATAGAACCTCGATTGCCGAGTTTCTCGAGAATGCACCTAATGTGGCTAGTCATTCTCACCCCTTAACGTGACAGTGGCACACACCAAACCATTAGCTCTCCGCCCGCGTCTAACGCAGCGCTGACTACCGCGATCTGTCTAGGCTATTCACCCTTCTTGCTGTCTCTGCACAGGTCCTGATGAATTCTTCATCCGATAATTCTCTCACACTTGTCCACTTCAGCCTTAGAACACTCTCTATCATGCGCCGCAACCCCTCTCGCCCATCATGCGGCACGATCTGCATCTTCTCCCCATCCCGCACGTTGAAGAGTATGATGCGAGGTACGCACTCCGACTCTGGCTCCAACGTGTAGGCATATACGCATGCCTGGATGATATGCTCGTGAGAAAGTTGCGATACAAACTTGATCTCCCAGACCGATTCAACACTTCTGTCTTTGTTGCAGCGTGAGTTGCCGTAGTTCACGACGTCGGCCCGACCGAACAGTTCAGTTTTCTGACCGTCAACAATAAAGCCATGTTTGACACCGACTTCGAACTCGATAGAGCTTGTGACGTTTTGTAGTTCCCCCTGAAGCCGATTTCGCGCTAGAGCAAGGTCCGTAGGCTTGATCCAGTCGAAATTATGATTCTTCATCTGGATGGCACGCGGCTTATACCCCGAGATATTAGCCTCATATTCACACGCGCGTCGACACAGCCACGATATTTGCTGCTCTGACCATACTGAAGAAAGTGTGTCAGCGGGCAATTGGTCGACACCGAGCGTACTCATCTTTCCAAGGACATGATACTCGAAGGCCGCAACAACAACGAGACCATTGATATCGCTCACAGCTTCATGAAACCCTCTTGCGGAGTCCGAAGGTACGGTGCCCATAATGTCAATACACTCCTCCTCGGGTAGACGCGGGGAAAGCTGTTGAATGCATAGGTCGCGTTTAATGATTTCGTCAAGGTCTTCGCTCTGCACATGTCGAGTCATATCCCTGACGCCGCTTATGGACGGCAGATTAAATCCAAACTCCGCAGGTCGGCCAGGTGCATCAGGCGGGGCAATTTCTCCTTCAACCCTTGCCATGTTAACAACCTCGGCCGTTCTGTACAGAGCTTCCACAGACACGAAAGGCATTAATTTCTTGCTCTCGTCGTGGATGAAGACAAGCTGTGTTTTAGCACGGGTTAAAGCCACAAAGATTTCGTTAGGACAGCGGTCGTCTGGGAGACTGCGACCACTGTACTCGAAGAAAGAGGAATCGATGCCAGAAAGGATAACCAGGTCACGCTCGCTACCTTTGAATTGATGGATGGTGGATAGACACATCTTTCCCCTGACCACTCTGTCGTCGAGGGGCGTGTCGTGGTCCATTGGTACAGCTATTGGTATGTGATATTTCTCCGACAATCTATTAATTAACTTTATTAACGAGCGGCTTTGGCGTACATATGGTGCTAAAATTGCGCTTTTTTTGGCTCCGTAGTGCTTGATCATAGTCGATAACTCTTGGGCAAGCGCATAATCGTTGTGAGGGTTACATCTCAGCACGATGGGCTTGGGACCTGGCTTCGAGCCAGTCACGTAAGATTCGCCACCAAGAAAGGCATCATTGAGGAATTGAGTTGTCTCATTTGATAGCCGAAAGCTTTCGCCAAGCGTGACCTTAGCGAAGGGGTATGGGCTGATAGGGGCTAGTATTTCGGGCGCTAATGTGAGGTAACGTTGATCGGCGCCGCGAAACTGATAGACGGATTGCCGCTCGTCACCAAGAACAACGATCCGGGGGGGTTGGCCGCCTTCTCGCGGAGTATTAGCGAGGATAAAGCAGTTAGTAAGCCAAAAGATGAGCGGAGTGCAGTCCTGGAATTCGTCTAATACAATGATATCAAACGACGCAGAACTCTGCCGAGGGAGCTCATTGCGGCGAAAGACGTCCTCTCTCAGCTCCGATAATATCGCATCATTATGGACAAGGACGTTGAATAGCAAGCTGGCCATTCCATGGAAAGTGACAACCTCACAATTGGAATACTTACGAAGCCGGAGATACGTCTCAAGCTGCAGTCTTTTCGAATAGGTAAGGACGGCTACTTGCTTGTCTGGGTGGGCGGCCACAATAGCTTCTGCAGTGGCGGTTTTGCCTGATCCCGGCCGCGCTGAAACTACAACATTTTGCTCGAAGCAGAGCCTTACGATCTCCCGCTGCTTATCAGAAGGGTGAAATCGAGGCCTGTGGCCCCGCGGTCTGCATAAGCTATAATAGCGTATGGGGGAGCAGGAAGAGCCAAGTCTGAAGAAGTTCTGGAACTGGAACTTAGTCAGAATAGGCAATGCTAACATGAACATCACCCGGTCTCGTTATTCCAGGCGGCTGTTGTGCGCTACGTACCAGCAACTTTATTCTGTGTAGCCGTGTTCGTGTTTGCGTGCCAAGGCGCCAAGCCAAGGACGGCTGAATAGTCATTGCAGCATGAAGGACGACTCCCCGACGTAGGGACAATATCTTGAATGAGCTACCTTAAGAGCCAGACTCTAAACCAAGTCTCTTGGGGACCTGTTGCTGCTTCTTGCCCACCTAGGCCTTCCATTAGTTCATTGGCCATCGATGTGATAGATTTTTCGATACCTAGGTTGTCAGGTACAGCAGCCAGGGTACTTAAGTACTGATGGATTTGGTTGGGCGCGATTGAGTGAGTGACCAGTGATGCTGTTGTATTGTAGGTGGAGAGAATTAAATGGCATACCACTATGCTGTTTTTAATATTTTATAATAATATTAATTATTTTAATTTAGTTACTATCATTTAATTTTTTTTTAAATCAAGCTTATTTTTTTTAACATTAATTTATTATCGTCATAGACCTGCTGGACGCACCAGGATCTGTGTGGCTAGTGTGGGTCTGGTGTTGTGGCTTTGATAATGGCCCATTGAAAGTTGGTGTGGTACTGCATTTAATGATTATCTGCCGCCTATAACACCTGGAGAATTAGGTAAAGAGAATGCGTAGCAGTACCTATGTAAGTGGTTATATAGAGACATGATTTTTTGATAAGAGAACACAATCGGAGAATATAGGATGCTTCGCAGTGGGAGCACTGCCAAGCTTCATGTGCCAGTATTTCTCGAGCGCTGCGTAGATGCATCAGTCTCCTGCCCGGGTTTAGACTTCCACTCGATTTGTGCTATTTCTTATCTCCTATAAGTATGAAGCCTAAACCAAGTCCTCGATATTGAATGGTCATAATATTACGTTGGGATAATACTATCACGCAGTCGAGGGGCAGTGTTGCAGCGACCTAGCCAAATATGGCAATAATTGCGGCTGAGCTCTTGACATCAGGCACTCTGTATCTCAAGTTCATCAACATTGCAAACATCAAAGAACAATAGTTATCATAAATGAGTAGTATGGAATCTTTAGAGTCAGAACGTGAACCCGGAAACGGAAATGATACCAGTCTTCTCGGCCGGAAGCGCCCATTGGATGATCCGACAACTGATGATGCCTTCTCCTCAGAAGATAAAGACGGGCCGTACCGGGCTGGGAAGCGAGCCTGTTCTGATCCTGCACTCACCGGGTCATCGAAAGAACTTTCTACACTGGTGGTTCATTGCGTGAACTGCGCGACGAAAACATCCGGGCACCGATCACATTTGCAGGTGGGCTTGTACCTTGATCGGCCTCGCCTGTTCAAGGGCGACAGCGGCGCCAGTACATTGAGAGGCCGCGTTCCAATTCACAGCATTGAACAGTATGTTGATACCCACGAGGGCTTTGGCCTTGTGATTGTGAAAACCTACGATTGTGTAGATTATCACAATCATATTCAAGACGCTTTTGTGCGACTTCCCCGCCCCAATCACCCTCCAATACACGACGACATACGGCCTTACTTCAATGTTCTCCGCGACACATGTAGCTTCGCTGTCGCGCGAGACGAGGCCATTGCACCGTCTGAATCTCTCGAGAAGGTACTCAAGCACCTTGCGAAACTTGACTCGGTGCTTTCTGACTGCTACGCTAACTTGAAGCCTCCGTATCTTCAAGTGTATCACACTCGTACACGAATGAGGGAGCTTGCCCGGGACAAGTTGGACGAATCAAAAGCAGCACTGGTCTTTCTCTTGCTGGACTATGTTGTGGAATCATTCGGGCCAGAGTATCAAGAGGCTGAAGCTCTGTTTTCCAAAGGGCTAGTGACCAAAAAGCATCTTGCAAAACTGTATGGGCCAAACGAAGTCTTAGTCACGATTGAAGAAGATGAGCCGGTGGGCTATTTGTCAAAGAAATGCCCCGTGCAAGCAGGCAGCCCATTCACTCTAAGTTGTTACAAGTGGACTTTCGACGGGCAATTTCGAAAGGAGGAAAGAACGCTGACGGTAGCATGGCCATCAGATGGCCGCGGACCGATACGTATTGCTTCCTTGAATACCTATCCACTGCGACACGACCCGACGAAACAGTTAGAGATGACACTGAGGAACCGTGGCACTATGTTCTGGGCCTGCCGCAAAAGGTGCTTTGTGGGATACGATGCACCCACTGCGAGTTTCGACATCCAAGTGGTACGCCGCCATATTTTTAAGCTGCTGGAGGTTTAAGAGGTACATCACTGACTCTTTCTTACACTAGTCAAACCCCAGATATGTCGTTGACATCAGTACATATAAAGAGCTTCATGATAAGGATAAGGATCAGGCGGTAAAGGCCCGCGATGATCTAGGGGAGGAGGCTATGAACCGCCAAGAGCCTCCCGAGGACCCATTCCTCTTGCTGCTACCTCCCAAGATCTTAGGCTTCGGGTTGCATGACAAGAAATGGAGTCAGTGTGATTGTTCGTTTTTGTGAACACAGCCGTCATCAGCTAACCTTCCATCGCATCTAGAGAACCTCTTTGTGAAACACCTTAACCCTGTTCAGTGGAATAAGAAGGCATTTGAGCAGTTAGTTCTAGACCCGCAGAAGAAGGAATTGATCGAGGCCATGGTTCGCACGCACATAAGCTCTAGCATCACTACTGATGTTATTGAGGGAAAGGGGAAGGGGCTGATCATTTTACTGCATGGGGGACCTGGGACGGGGAAAACACTAACTGCCGAGAGCGTCGCCGAGTTAGCAGAAAGGCCTCTGTACCGTGTTACGTGCGGTGATATAGGGACTGACCCCGAGAGCGTCGAGAGATACCTGGAGTCCGTGCTATACATTGGCACAATCTGGAAAGCTGGTAAGCATGTTCAAGTATTCTATTCTTACTTGAAGAATCGGAGCTGACTGCTAGCTAAGTTGTGCTACTGGATGAAAGCGACGTATTTCTTGAGGAGCGAGAGAAGACAGATCTTCAGAGGAATGCTCTTGTCTCTGTGTTCCTTCGTGTTCTTGAATACTACGAAGGCATCTTGATTTTGACATCCAATCGCGGTAAGTGAAATATACGAGGAGAATATCTAATCCTTTATAACTTTATTCCCGTCATTTTACGGATCTAACTCAGGTTAGTCGGTATTTTTGACGAGGCCTTTAAATCTCGTGTACAACTGACGCTGCACTATCCTCCCTTGGATGTGAAGGGTAGATGGCAGATCTGGGATAACTTCATCAGACTATTGCAGAAACAGCAGGAGCAGGCGACTAGTCAAGCAAGTAATAGGGATACCGGCCTAGCGGACGGCGAGCGGGTGAATACGGAAGAGCTTCGAGATAAAATCGACGTATTGGCCAAAGAAAACCTAAACGGACGCCAGATCCGCAACGCCATCACATCAGCGAGACGGCTAGCTCGCTTCCGCGACAAACCGCTGAGCTATACTCATCTGGATCAGACGATACGTGTCGTGGACGAGTTTGAGAAGTACATTGAGAAGACGCATGGCCATAACGCGAAGGACTATGCACGAGCGACAGGCGTGCGATTAGAGTAAGGAGAATAGTAAGGAACAATTATGGGAGCCATTTACTGCAATGTTCTATCTTGATAGCTCCATGAAATCCAAGTAAGCTAGAGCCAAGTTGATTCTCCTCCCTTAAGCTCTTACATTGACCTATACCAACCTGAAGGAATCTATTTTATTCACCCCCTAAAGTCTAGTATGGAGGACTGCGAGATAGAGTATTTATCCCTTTCTGTCACGGACCAACCCCTAGGTATGGGAATGCAACTAACTGTATACCAGGGGTAGATCGGCGACATCATGTTTTCAATCTGCGAGGCGGCGCTTCGTATATTCAGCTACTTGTGCCTATTCTTGGTTATTGTGACTGCTATTATTGTTTTGCTCAAGCCTAGAAATACGATAATAGCGATACGGACTTGAATTATCCGGGCCAACAAGAGCGAAACCATTCATGTATTTAAATCTGGATCGCCGCCTAGGCTCGAAGGGAGGACTCAGACCTGTATGACCTGCTTGACGCCGAGGAAGATTATTGCAATATTTAATGCCCTTCCAAGCCCTAGTACACTAGCACTTATAACACTTTCGTAGTTTTCCTGGGTCTATGATGTTTAAAGGGCTGGACTAAGCAGGCCGTAGCTTACTGAAGGAGCTCGATCCCACTTGGTTAAGATATTGGGTACAGCACCTTCGGATACTAGCGATATCGGCGGGATTTTCTTAGTAGTTTTCTGTCTTTCTAGCAACAGCTCTGGAGGACGTAATGGTTCTGATGTCCTCCCAACCAGTTTCGATAGATAGTAGGGAGATTTCCGGTGATCATCGTCATTACATTTTGAGGTTATACCAGGCGAGTCAACAGCTGGGAGGGTTATGTCATTATTGTTGTCGAATCGATCGGTAGGGGTTTCGGGATTGAAATTTGGGGACGAATGGAACGAAGATAGGTAGCTATCAAGCTCATGCGTCTTACAAGGTTTGAGCATCTCAGTCTTGGTAGCATCTTCAGGGCCGATGTCTGCAAGTTTGAGGCCTTTGATTCCAGATGTAGATGGGTGTGCCTGCCCTGACGGTAAAGAGACTATGTTCTCTGACTCCTTCCGCAGCTGCTCGAATACGCGAGACAACTTTCCGATCGACAATATTTTGTTTTTGATCTCTTGTTTCTGGAGGGTTATTAACCTGCTTGAGTCTACACTTGAAGGGGGTGTCTCAAGGAGTGGCACAGGAAAAAGCGAAGGCACCACAGGGGACGGCTGCGAGAACGGAGGAGAGCTCAAATCTGCGCCAGAAAACATTTCCATCTGATTGTCGCCTTGGTTCGGGGGAGAATAGATGGCGCTGGACTGAGCCGAGCCCTTCCACCTTTTGCGAGAATAGCAATGCTTGAATGCACAAAGTCGCTTCCTTCGAACTCGGTCCTTGTTTGTATAGTCTTCTGAAATAGTATAATTCATGTGCCGGTTCGCATCCTTTTTAGATAGTTCTTTCACCGTGGTTCCTAGCCGGGACGGCGATGAGGATAAACGCGCAGACCACGTATTGCCGATTTCACCGTCCTCCGCCAGTTTGGGTTTCAAACATGTCATGCCCGCTTCCGAACGATGATGCCTTTCCATTGTGTCCGCCCTGACGAAGCGGCGGCCGCATCCCCATTGTCCTCCAGATCTCAGCGTGCCTCCGCAAATAAACCTCTTCTCTCCGGCGTGCAACCCCTCATGTCGTTTTCTATCATGCTGACGCGCAAAGGCTTTGCCACATACAGTACAGACGAATGGTCGTTCGTCTGTGTGTGAGCGGAGATGGAAGCGGAGATTGCATGCGCGTGTATATCGCTTAGGACACAAGTTGCATTGGAATGTCGCGGGGTGTTTCTGGACTCGTCTCGGCGAAGAGTTCTCCTCTGGGACTACGTTCTGTCGGTCAAAGGGCGTGACTAGCGATGGTTCGTGAGTATCAAGTTTGTCGGATTCTAGTGAATCTTTCCCCTGAGGTGTCTGGGTGGATGGACTAGAAGGGCGGATGGATAGAGTTTCTTCCGAATCGAGCGCAATAGCAAATGGGGAGGGGCTACGTGAGATATCCAACCCCGATAAGAACGCCTCGAGCGAAGGAGACAGCGCCTCAATTGGTGATTCAAGATCGATACTGACGCGGTCCTTATCTGGGGTGGAATTTCGGCACAAGTACTCCGCTGCCATGGGTCTTGAAAAGAGGCGATAGAATCTTCTGTCGTAGAATAAAGAGGTAACGAAGGTGAGAAACGACGAGAATTGGGAACTAGACCTACAGAACCCCGAACAGCACGAACAGCGGGGTGACCATCGGCGATGAGCCCACGAATGGATTACTTGATTGGTCAGGGTGATGTCCTGATTCGTTTTGATCCCTGCAACTACTGCCATGAAGCAGTGCCACTATTTGGCTCAGCCTCAGTCGTGCATATGTCGAAGCGAAGCGCTCGGGGCTGGGAAACTGCTAGGCTTCCCACTATCTCCTCGACAAGAGATATCAAACACAACACATAAAACTTAAAAATTAGGCGTCGGTGTAGAATGCAGAAGCCAGAATGGATGAGCAGTTGCCCCTCGTCACAAGCCAAACCGGGGGCCTCAGCCAACTCGGCCCTTTGACGTAATGATAACCCATAAACCAAACTCGTCTATCTGATAGCATCTAACTGTTGCTCACAGCCGACGAGATATTGCGTCTGAGGCATTCCAGGATGCCATTCGCTATCTTGAAAAAGAGTTCGCTGGCAACGCTGCTGCTCTCTCGTGGCTGAAGACAGTCGAGTCAACGTCACTCGATGACTTGCTAGAGACAACGCGTTATGTCGAGGGCAAGTATCACCAGTCACGTAATCGACAAGGCTTAATGGGCTGGCTTCGAGGCCTGTCTACGCGCGTCATGTACTATGGGCAAGTTTTGGACACCCTAGCACAACACCATCCTGAATATGTGTCATTAGTATGGGGTGTTATAAAATTTGTCTTGATGGCGAGTGGAGATCAAAGCGTACCTCATGGGACCCTTCTAACGACTTTCAGGGAATCATAAATCACGGTAGTCTTGTGGTACAGTTCTCACAGGCACTATCCATGATCTCTCATGTCTTGCCCATGACAAAGCTCAGCGCCGAATTATATCAAACGAATCAGATGAAAGATGCCGTAGCCAACTTATACGCGCACATCTTGTTATTTCTGAAACAAGTGGTGCGATGGTACGTTGTCGGGCCAGCCGGCAGGGCGCTTGCAGCTCTCTTCAAGCCGTACGAGCTTAGTTATAAAGACACAGTCGAACAGATCCGACTTTGTGCAAACACGATCGATGGCATTGCCAACATTTCTATGAAAGTTGAAGTGCGCGAGATGAATGTATTCTTACAAGAGCAGAGCCAAACGTTAGCAGAGAGAGAGGCCAAGCTTCATGACATGCAAGCAAAGTTCGAGCTTGCGCAGGCGGAGATGTCAAACACCGTGGGGAGAATCCTACAGATCGTGACATGTAGGTGCACTACGCCGCTCTCAGATTGTGTATGGAAACTAAGTCGCGCTTAGCCAGCTCTTTCCAGATTGGAGAAATGCAGCTCGACCTAAAGGATATTAAGCCCCGTGTAACTGACATTCACTTCAAGCAAATGTTAGATATCTTGGAACCCAAGCGGTCTCCCGAGGACGCCCTTCGTAGTCATCAATCTCTCATCCGGCGTTCATCACCGTGGAGGCGTCGCAATACAAACACAGTCAGTGTTCTGCAGAGTGTTACCCGGTGGATATCATCGCCGGCATCGGCTGTTCTTGTCTTACAGGCTCAACCACGGGCACAGGCTAGAGTCAAGGAAATTGCCACCGAGGTGATCGAGTTGCTTCGACCGCAAGCTAGACAGCTAGTCTGGTATCTCTCTGATATACGCTCAGATGCTAACGGCACAGCGGACACATCGGACTTGTTGCGTAGCCTTGTGTTTCAGTCGATGAAACTCGCGCCAGACTTAATGAGTTCAAATCCTGAACTCTTCAGTGTAGCGAAGCTTTCCGGGTCGCATAATCGAGAGGAGTGGGCGCAGCTGCTTGGTTGGATTTTGCAACGCCTAAATGAAAGCTTCGTCATCATCGAGGCCGACGACGTGGTCAGAAACGATAGCCAGTCAAGCCAGTTTGCACAGACATTCCAATGGCTAGCACAGCATCTGAACGAATCAAACACACGTGTCAAGCTACTTATAGTGAGCTATGACACGACTTGGCGGTCATATATGGAGGATAATGAAGGCCTCGGAGAAGTAACTGACGTTTGGAGAGAGGCACCCGTGCCACGGCGGATGCGACGGGGGAATTCACGAATGTTCTCCTACCGTTCTGCTCTAACCTGACCGGCTGTACTGACCAGAGTATGGCTGTCTCAGGCGATATCGGTCGCAACGCCGTTGAGCTTTTGCTTGGTTTCATCCAGAGTAATTGCAGTCTGCATAGGCATCTTCAGCTCGTGTCCTTGCACGCTTAGTCCGTCGCCTGTATTGTGGTCTTTTGCGGGAATAATGTTCGACGCGGTTTGCAACACATAGCGAGAGTCAATGTAAATGTACAGATACGTCATCATGAGGCCTGTGCCTTAGCAATCAGATGCCTGAAGCCTTAAACTGGTGGACAAAGCAGGTACTCGGGGCCTGCTCGGGGGGGAGTTTTATTAAAAGCACTCACTTTAGTATGATTGATCGTATCTACGAATCTTGAGCGATCGAGTCTTTAGCTCACGTTATGATAAGCTAACTAATTTAGCGATATTTATTTATCCCTCATAAGAAACCCATACCCCGCCACTGTTATAGGCATACATTTCTTTACCCGACATGTCTAGTTACTATGTATTCTGTGAACAATTCCAGTATATTACCATGTGCTTTCTTATTCAGCGATTCTTTACGGCAGGAATGCAGTATTTCCTGAGAAAAAAAACACTTTTTTTAATTCTTGTTTTATTTTTGCTTCTACTTAAGGACTAAAGCCTCGAAATCTACAAATTGCCCCCCACCCCAACAAAAGAAAAGTTTCCCCTTTTTTTTCTTCATTCCCATTCCACTTTTTTTTTTCTTTTTCTGCTTTTTACCGACTCTAATTCCAGATTGAAGTTATTGATCTGGTGATGGTTTGGAGTGGCATTATACTACTGGCTCGAAATGGATACACTTTAGGAGCTAAGGATTTCTTCACTTCTTTGGAAGCTCTGGGCACTTCGACTGATTCGGCGACGCAGGCGGTGATTCGCTTTCAAGCCATGCCCACATTGCCATCGCTTCTTTGATTTCATCGTCGCCGCTTTTTCCAGGCCCACCTATCCGACGTTTATAATCATCATTCACTGATGCGCGCTTTTGCTCAATGTATATCATGAGAAGACACACGCTTTCTGTGAGACTATGACGATGACCTGGCTCCTGATTTGCAAAGTCCATTTGATAGAGTGGGGAGAGAATCTTAGCAATGACCAAATCATAAATCTTTGCGAGCTCGTTATCAGCATCCTTTTCACTCAACGAGGAAAGAGATCTGAAGATCACAGAGCACTGTGGTAAAACTTCCTTGATCAAACGATCGTGGATCTGTTGGTAGTTCATTCTTCTTGGTATGTAGTGAGTAAGATAGGTTTTGCTGCGTTTCTTGCTGATGAGGCGTAAGGGTAAACTGACTGTGTTCTAGAGAAATTTGTGAGGTAGAGTTAAAATGAGATTAGAACTTCTTTAAACTCAATTTATATATTATGAGGCCTACATACTTGTGCTTGCCTTGCAGAGGTATTGTTCATAATCGATACATCTGTTATTTACATTTCCGTTGACGCGAATACAACAATACTATTATTCACTAAACAACAAAGATATTGAATCTGACGGGGTTGCTAAGGGATATAACAAAGCACTACTGATCTACTCATGTACTTGAGCATATGTTGCAGCTGCTACTCGACGGCTTGAGCTTCGAGACTTAGGGTGAATTTAGGGTTGAATTTGTACAAAGCAGCCCAGTAAAGACTTAAATGATATTTATAGACTCTAAAAAGAGTATTGTTAAACTCTTTGATGGCACGTTTTATAATATTTTCCTAGATGAAGATATTTTTTTTAGTCATTGCGCAAAGTTTGAACTTGAGGGGGAAGAGGGCTGCAGTCAATTCAATTACGACATAAATGCGACCTAGCATACAGCCAGTAGAGCTTTGACCTTACAACACACAAGAATATATGATTTAAACCAGCTTCCTTGGCTATTTCACGGACACACATGGAATCCCTTCCCAGCAGCAACTAAGCCCATAACATACTTCAGTGTTACTTTGTTGCCTATTTCTAATGATGTATCTATCTATTCCCGGCACAATAAGTGTTGAAACACTGCTTTACGAAAGCGTTAGTAGAGCTGAAGTTTTTGTTTTCATCAATAAGAGGTAGCCCGCGTTCGGAATAAAGAAGGTACAGCAGCACGGTAGAAGAATTTCTATTCTAGTTAAAGTTACCTTGTAATATACGTCAACTCGTACAACATACTATCTTACAAATTGAACATCAGGGAACGCTTCGCTCTCGCCAGCGAGCAGGCCCTCTGGTCCGCCCAACAGGGCGAACTTGATGTAGTCGTTAAAGTATGCCCGCACCACCTCAACCGCCCTTTTACCTGTCAACTCTCCGAGAACATACTCGACAAGATCCGCGTTCTGCCTCAAGCCTGTAAAGTCTCCGATTACAGAAAGGTCCCAAAAGCTGCCATGTGATGAATTTACCAGATGCAATTCCTTAGTCCATACTCCAGGATGTTTTTGAGTTTGAGCCTTGTAGAAATTACTCCAGCTCATATCCTCAGTCGCATTACCGAAAGAGCTCAAGGAACCTGAGAAGTTGATAAAAGGCCTTGAAACACCAGCGTTGACGACTGGCCCCCAAAGAGTACCATCCAAGTTGAGACCGGCCCGTATACGAGGCTCTACCATAGTGGCAGCAGCAGCGGAGGCACCACCGAATGAATGACCGAAGTAAACCGTCTTGCACACTTTAAGAGTATCAAGGACAAATGACACATCGGCGTTGCGAACTTCCAGCCCAAACTCGAGGGCAGTGAGGTTATTCGGGTCGTCCGAGATCCTGCCACCAAAGACAATCTCCCCATCAGGGAATACTACCACATCCGTCTCGTAAGGATGATCCATCACGATAACTTGGTACCCCTGGCTTGCAATCTCCATTGCGAAATCGGTGTACCATAGCCGGGTTGTATTTAGGCCGGTGCCGAACAGCACAGTGGGCATTTTCGGGGTTTTAGCTGGTTTCGATACTTTGCAACATACATCCACTTCCAGTCCGTTGAGTAGTCCCTGCGGCCAGCCGAAATCTGCGAAAGCGGAGGCCAATATGTCGTCTTCAATAGTTGCAATTTGCTTAGGCATGTATGGTATCCTGCATGGTTGTATGCAGTGTTTCTCGGGAACGGGAGTAAAGTGCGAGATCATCATTCGACGGGAATGAGTCGTATTGAATGGGTCGACGCGATTCGTATCGACAAGTTCTTTATTTTCCCATTGGACTTTGAAAGGTCCCCCCGGAGACGGGAAGACCTGCGCCAATGCCGTCGTCGCTACGAGAGCCACCAAGGACATAGTGGACGCCATTGTGCAGAACATACTTGTAGAAGAATGAACTTAGAAGTGCGTAGCGTTTTATCTTTTCGTGACGAGGAATTTCTCATTATATACGGCTTCATAAGGTATGTGTGCTATCTATAAAATAACTTGGCACCTGCCTACTTGGGATTGATTTTTTTTCAGCTGGGCCTATTTACCTAGTCTCCTCTTACTTGGTGACTCCGGCCGCGAATTTTCATTACTGATCTTCGTTTTTTTAAGCTGCACCATCTTGAGTTTTACGGTGGACGGCCAACAACTAGAATAATGTATGTGACACACTTTGTGCTTTCTACTCTCTGTGAAGCCCCGGAGAGGATATAGTACAGTGTTATCCTATAATTGAGCGACTCGTTTTTCGTACGTAGTTGTGGCCGGGTAAAATCTAGCACGCTAACAGACGGCTTCGAGGTATTTGTTTCAACCAAAAGTCATAAGTACTGTAGTGCGAGAGCTCAAGTGGCCTAGCGCGGGTATTTGCCAAGACAGTTCTACCTGCTTATATCTTAGATTGAAAATCAAAGTCATGAACAAATGGACTATAATTTCTGCACAACAAATCTTGCTATCTATTCTCCCAGAAGACATCATCCCCAGCTACCTCTATGCATCTCAGCCAGGCCACTGATGAGTGGTTCGACTCAGCCGTGTCTATGTCCTTTCATCCTATGCCTTGCTTCAGGGATACGTTGTATATTTCTATACCCTAGGTAAATCATTATTGGTCCCGCTACTCTCTTCGAATTGCGAACGATCAAATCTGTCGTCGTTTGCTAGTCTTTTCGTACTGCTGCTCTAGGTATGAGAGCCTGATGCACTTTATGATGCAGAGCCGATGAGTTTCTTGGCACCTGTTACCCAAGCTCGGAAGTTCGAGACTCTCAGCCTCAGCAGTGGTCGCAGACTAGGTAGACACGCACAGGTATTGGCAGCATAGAGCTCTAGTCCACACCAGAAAGCGACGTCGGTAAGATAACGCGTGATATTTTGCGAGTGTGTGAACTCGTATAGGGAAAGAATCCGGATGATGCTAAGGATAATGACCCTTCACCGTCATATGTCAACGCGGGATTCGTGGCGGCAAGAAAAAACAGTTTGGAATTAAAGACTTACAAGACACCAAGAGAGAACATACAGAGTGATATAATTTTCTTCGATCGAGAGAAATGCACCTGAGAAATCCATCGCACGGGTAGTAGAATAAGAACCAAGTCCAGTATAGTTGTAATGATGCCGGCAGAGAAGAATATAGCCCACTGGTTGCTGCAGTGCCCATCATGTAGACCATCCCAAGCCTCCCAGATATAGGATAAAGGAATGCATTGGAAAATGATAGAGAACAAATAGGTTATGGTGATGGCTACGTTGAGTGTCAGCATGCCATTGATCGCCAGCCGCGCGCTTGACGAGCGAAAGATACGCATCATAAACAAGATGATGGAAACGCGGATAAAGAAGCGCGACACTACATAGCACAGTTGCCCGGTCCAACCTAGCTACGGATGGGATTACATAAGTCAGAAAAAGACTTGTAAGGAAGGATTGGATAGAACATACAATCAGGATGGTTGAGACATTTTCCCGCTGTACAGCCCACAGATCAAGACCAATGCCGAACTTACTAGCTTAAAAACAATTAGACGGTAATTATGGAAATGAGACGGTCTTAGCATACACACTCCGCATATAATGGTGAAGCCAACCGATATAAGTGCAGACAGAAGTGCTGCATAATCATCCCACCACATTGGAATGCGTTCAATCAACCGAACAACAAATCGCAGCGCAACAATGATGGACGAGAAAACGACAAAAGCGTATAGAACGTGAAAGCATCTTTTATGGTCGCCTGATGAGATACCGCATAACGAGTTAGTTAAATTCTGGGTTGCGAGTGCGCCAGGTATAGTGCAGGAACCCAGGACACACGCCTCTGCAGCCGCCTGCACGGCCTGACTGGCACAAGAACATGCTGGGTCTGTGACGGAACAGTTCGACTGGGTCTGAACGGCCTCGATAAAGCAAGTGGCCTTAAGCAGTTGTCTGTCAATACGACGCCCATATTAAGCAGTTTTCTCCAAGAGGAAGACTCACGCCACACTCGGGGAGACTTTTAAACCACACGACAAAGTCTGCCGAGGATATTGGAGGAGCTAACATAGCAGATTCTTCCTAGATAAAGCTTTCGATCAGGAAGCAAAGCGGACAGGCTACTAGATACGTGCGTGCAGCCGAAGAAGGGGTAGAATAAAAGAAAATAAAACCCAAGATAGTTAAGTTCTGGACCTGATTACACTCATAAAGCAAAACGGCAGGGCTAATTGAAGAAGGGGCCTGAAATACACAGAAGATTCAATTTAGGAGAACTGGCAATGGTCTTATCGATGTAGTGCTAGATCAATCCTTTCTCCGATCCCGAGTAATATACCTCACCCTTTACCACGGCACGGCCGGCTTGCCCCCAATAACTGATATATTACCATGGCGCAGAGAGCGAGAGACAGCCCAAATTTCCCCCATGTAGTAGAAACGCGACTCGACATGCGCGGTGAGCCAAGCTGTCACCTTGTAGACCACTTCCACCCCTGGCAACTACAAGACTTGGTAAGACTGCAAAGTAACTTGACAAGCTCAACCATAATGAACCTTTAAGTCATACCTTCCGACTGGGGTTGATATTGGTCTCCTACAAATAACATAGTCTTGGTAGGTATTAGCAAAATTGGTAAATACTAATTAAAAAAAGGTACAGTTGGATAGATCGAGCTATCATGCACATGGTATTATAACTGGCGAGTTAGTGGAAAGTTGTATCCATTATGGTCGGTCTCACAAGCCTCTCAGCATCCTTCAACGCAACCCTCATTCGGCACGAATCGCCCAGCAGTGCGTTAATGGAGCATTCAGTGGCGCGTAGCTAACAATTCAGATCTGATCCAGGGGTTGATTTGTTACTACTATGCTGTGCTCGTATCGTGGGCAGATTGCAAAATATTCTTGCAACGATATGAACCGTGGTGTTTGCTATCTTTACAGCTACGACTTAGTTATGTATTCTGCCGCCTATGCCATCACTTTACTACGGTAGTATTCCAAGGGGCTCAACGGATGCATATAACCGCTTCAACGTTTCACAATTGCACTGCCACGCTGCCTACAAATGAGCAGTACGCCGAAACACAGGTGAGCCGGCTGGCAATACTAGAAACTGATGTTCCAATTTGTCATGAGGCTCTCTTGGAAAGTGATTGCCCTGAAAAGTAATGAGAACACCGCCTCATACTAATCACTCTTTGAATGCTTCCAGGTAGTTAAGGTAAGCTACTCGTTAACACAACATACTAGAGGATATAATGTGGTTACGCGTGCAAATACAGCAGAGTGATTTATGAAGTAAGTAAGAATGTGTATTCTTGATTTACCAACATTTATATGCGCGGAAACACAGAAATGGCAATTTCAAGTTCCTATATAGCTATTAGTTAAATATTGGGTTGAACCAATGTTATTAAAAGACTTATCAGCTTGAAGTCACTAGGTGAAATACTAAGAGTATGCCTTGTCGGACTAAGAGTCCATCGATTACCACGTAGAAAAATCTGGTCGCATTGATTCGCTTCAAATACAGTGCACATAGAAAAATTATTGAGGTGTCATCGAGTGAAGTAGTATGGGTGGATTTCGGCTGACTTAGCCAAATGTAAGGGGATTATTTTCACCCATGTTTGATAGACAATAAGGGGTTCGTTGGGGACAGATTACAGACAATGTAACAATTTACACCTTCGATTTTTAAATCAGCATTTAGTTTCTCGTTAAATATTCACTCCGACAAATCCGCTCAATGGCCTTAAGTTCTACATGATCACACGATGCCTTATCGATTTGACTGACTTCCACCGCTGTTGAATGCGCAATAGATCACCTCCTTGGTCAAAGCTCAGGGGTATGCATGTTACCTAGGATTTCAATACGCAACGTCTACTCACATAGTATTGAATACGACATCAATACAGGACTTAAATAACAGTTACACGACATATACGACACTGACATTTTATGTTCATCCTTCCTTCATACCTAGAGAAGTACACATTCGACGGCTTATCATTATATCTGTGATTCATTTCTGTCTGATAGTTCCAGTTTGGAATGAATAGCGTATCAACAATTGCCAGCCTCAATTTTGGAGGGACGATCCATTTCCTTCCTTAAGGGTACCTTTCAAGTAGCGCGGAAACCGGAAGGGCTGCAATGGATGCGAAATATCGCTCCTGGCAAGAAGGTCTTTTATACCCGAAGCCGCGAAACGCGATTGGATCAGGTCACCTTACTCTATATTTTTTGCATAAGAATTTTGTGCACGATGTCTACGTTTTCGCCCTAAATGGCTGGGTGATATGCCGTGTCACGATTTATTGCTCTTTCCAGACACAAAACCCTTAATTGAGGTCCATTGTATTAAGGTTTAGGATATTAGAGAATAACAGAGTCATTTGGCAGTAATTTGAATACAAAAGAATATGCTTCTAACTAGTTATACATAACTACATGTAAAGAATGCATACGTATTATCTCTTTGGGAATCGAGAACAGCAAGAGGTAAGATGATGTAATAAAGTTTAAGTTAATAGTGCTAGTTCCACGCTCATTTATGTATGAGTTTTGGGACAAGTATTCCTTTGTAGGACTATGTTTAAGATTGTATCGTGTATTCATAGCTCGATAGGCTTCTAGAGGTTTATCTGTTAATAGAGCCGACCTACTGCTAGGCCTTGAGCGAGATTGATAACCCATGACACATGCTTAGTATCTATTACCACCCAGCTTTTTCTGTATCATTGGGGTTGTTATGACATAACCACCGTTTACATACAAATATTGGAGTATTGGTATGGAAGCCTCTAGGTTCTGGTATTCTATTTGGAATCTCCTACACCAGGTTCGCCTCACAAGGTGGAAAAACTTGACGCGGCCCTCACCTTTAAAACCTGAACAAGGTCGTTGGTTGAGATCATTTTCGTAACGATCACAAAGCAATTCAGGGGATATAAGGGCGAATAATTACAAATTGTATGCTCAACTGAATCCTATCGACATCAATCCATCTACTAACGGCCTCCTACTTACAAATAACTAAACTCCAAAGATTACAGTTCTAGAGCCTCGTAAGTAGCAATTCTACAGAATACCCAAATGAGGACCGAATACGGATCTCACGATTCTATGTTCCCCATCCAACTAAGTACTAGGCACTCAACTACATAGATTCCCCATCCGTCAAACCCATCAAGGCTACTAAGTCTACCTTCGATTGACACCTTATAATTATAGCTTTACTTCAAATCTACCAAGGTGATTATACCGGGTAAGAGGTTGACTTTTCCCGCTACACTAACAGACGTCACAACTAATCGAAGGCCAGTTTCCGAGAGAGGTTTTAGCATTTAAACCTACCTCCTACTTTCTATCAAAAAATCCAACTCCTGTAGAAAGGACTTGACTCTTCCGACATTGCTGACATCATTCCTCGCACACCTCTCACCCAAGGAACCCTCATAAAATCAGGACACATAATTTAGACACAAGACCTAATATCCCCGGACAGTTTTACTCAGTCCGTTAGGTAAAAATCTCTTGTGCCAAACGTTTCCGCGACTCCATTGGTGCCAACCCAGCTTATAATGAAAAAATACCAGTAGCCGTCGCCTTTCCACCCATTAATGAGCTCAGGCTTCAAGCTATAGCTCAATGCATCTGTCGGCGCCTCGTCTAGATGTATGAGAGATCAAATTAGCAAGAAGTTGCGTTTACGGCTAGGAAAAGATCTTTCAGTCCACTCACCGTCGATTTCGACTACTGTGGCTACCTCGTACGTTGGATGCTCGTTTCCAAATATATCGATATAGTGGCCGGTTGGAGTATTGTTGAAGCCCGCGAGCTCCAACGTGAATGTAGCCGGTGTGTAGTCATGACCAATGTAAGGGTTGAAGTACCCCTCTTCCCACGTCAAGGTGATATCTTCGCGAGTCGTAAATGTAGGAAGGGGATCATCGTATTGCGAGAGTGGCCAAACTTGATCAGCTACGGCGAGGGCCGCGAAAAAGGCAGGGGCGATGGCAAGGAGCTTCATTGTGAGGTTGATCCGAGTAGGTAATTAGGGGAGCACGAGACAGAGGGATATCGTTGAGAGGAAGAAACGCTCGCTCTCTTGAGTCTTATATACTCGCATTCATGACATGTCGCAGTCTAGAGACTCACAGGCCCCGGTGATGACAGCCATATAACAAAGACCGGAACTTATGGGTGCGGGAAGGAATCCGCTCCGGCCAGGGTCTGGGTTGCCACCTCGTCACGCACCACGGACAATTCGGTAAAAAAGGCTTGAGTAATTGATTATGAGTAAGTAACCCACGAGTATTTGCAGTCTGTCAGGGTATGTACTACACACATGGATTCTGCGAGATGGAGAATGTGGGGGATAGTTGTGTTGCAGTCCTATGTGCGTATATACTGTTCGCTTATATTTTTATAGTAACGGGTCTCTAGTCTAGACCCTTTTCGCTGAATTACCAAGGATAGTACTGTCACCTAGCTGCCTGTATCAACTATTAAAGGAATATAGTTGTTAAAGGCACAGTTTTAAGAATAAAGATATGTTTTTTTCTATTATTTCAATCGGTTACTTATGCTTCGCGATACAAGGGGAACGCTTTGCGAAGCATATAAATCTGGTTAGTCTAGGTGCAACAGCACGTACCGCCCCAGCATTGCTATGTTGGGCTTAGGATTATACGTGATTATTAATCTAAATCCGAGGCATTATTTAAGCTACTCGAATTTGCTGTGCGTGTCGTATAATTCGGAGGATGGGCGGACATTGAGAACAGAGAAATGCAGGCAGGCGTATTATAATGTACCGACCAGCATTTGAAATCAGCACTCTGAAAGGGAGAGTTCAAAGCGAGCCTTCATCTCTGTCCTGTAGTCGTCAGGACTGCGGTATCCGACATGCGAGACCCGTATAGTTGCTGCTGCAACCTGCGTCTACTTATACGGATGGCAATCTCTAGGCACTCGGTACCATATTATTCATCCTATGGGAGAGATCTCCAAAAAGCCGCGTGCGGCATTGTTAGACGTATCTAAAAGGTTTGCAGGTCGGTTGGCCAGAACGTTAAAAGAACGCCTTGTCGATCCGAACAAAATTATCGTGAGCGAAACTTTTGAGTCGGTTGTTCTATTCTTGGCAATTATACAGTTATCTGGGAAAGGTCCATGATTGGGCAACAAGCGACAGGAGGTTGCTTGATAGCTATGATAGTATAATAACGCAGCCGGGGAACGACCGAATAGGGTTCTATACTCCTCTCTCCAATTACATTGCTCCTTGTGACAGCAAGTTCACGTTCTTTAGTGGGATCTTTGAGATACAATCGCAGTGGATTTCAGCCGTGCACATTATACTCTTCCTAGATCTAGTCACATACACCCAGTTCACAATTAAATCCGTGCACTTGGCATTTTCTCACCAAAACCTACCATCTTCACTTTACAACAAAACTTATATTTCTAGCAGAGTACAATTTGAAAAAATACTCCGGTAGTATTCAATTAGTCAAAGATTAATACTATTGTTTTACTTTTCATTTTTAAGCCTTCTTGGTTAAAGTTTTCTTGATAAAAGTATAGTATACTGCTAAAACGCTCTTATGTTTACTAAATTAGCGGGTTAACAAAAAGCTGATTCTTTACGGCCAGCTCTGTATAGAACCGTAAAATTTCGCGACGAAAGAAATAGTGCATTTTAATCGCTATGAGGATAATTTATTAATTATTATTTTTTCAAATTTATTCTGGTAGGGGTTTTGCGCTTTACATGGTAACAAATATCATGAGTTTTGGTGTGAAACTGGCCAGTGCACGGATCAGGTTGTTAGAGTAGTGTAAAAGAAGGAATAGATTGAGAAGACGAGGCTTGCGTTGGATGCTTTTTCGAAGGACGCTCCGGCGCCATTGGCAGTATAAATGCGGGGTGGCCTGAGTTAAGGTGGTATCGTGAGGAGCAGGAGGAGCAGCACGCCTCGGATGCCCGACCGTTTCGTTTCTTTTAGTAGGTTACCACGTCGAGTGCAAAGCGAAAGCCTGGCGGCTACGAGTTAATGACAGTCAAACTATCATGATAAGTCAGCAGAGGCTCTCGTACCTGTTGTTCAGTTGTGCAAGAGGTACTCCTTATCCCAGTGCCATGAGAAACTGCACTAACGGGTGTATAGTGGCCCCATATCTGCTTTACAGCGATGTCCCAGAGGCCGCAGACACTCATCCCATCAACCGGTAAAGCTTCCACTTCTTATACGCCATATTAAACACAGGCGTGAGGAACTGAGGGGGGAAGCTAACGAAAGATGACTCTTCTACATCTTGAGATGTGTGGAAGAGGGCACAGGTGGCAGCCAGCACCTTAACAACTATCCAAAGGCTGGAGACCATTATGAACGCATTAGTGGTATTTAAATGACGCGAGGGTGTTTATCTAATAAGCTCTACGATATATCCAAACCCCGGAATGACTCCATGTGAGCAGATCATACTATAGAGAAGGGATTTACAAAAGAAAGCTAAAAATTCTCCAGGTAATAGTCGCCTCGCTGTGTCGCATATGTTGATGTGTATAAGCTAATGTCCCGATCGTGATCCTTGGGCATTCAAAGTCGCTATATAATATCTATCAAGCATGCTTAAAATGCATGGTACATTTCCCGTAATACTTGTAATACAAGAAACATCCCTAGTACAGTTCAGACTTTAAATGGAAGTACGCATAATCCGGATTTGCAGTCCTCATGCGCCTGTAAAGTTAGATTGATAACTTCAACAACCATGTGATGCGCCTCGTCTGCCAGGTAGTTATTCACAAACTCTGCCTGGTCATCTTTACTAGCCTGGTCCCATGGCGGGTACCACACAGCCGAGTAAACCTCGATACCAAACTGGCCAGTGCTACCCTCGTTGGCAGTGAAGTCACGCACAGCGATATGAAGTGCACCAAAGGTCTGACGATCTCCCGACGCTAATACCTTCGCTCCGACACGTTGTAGCGGCAGGAGAAAACTGGGGCCGATGTTCCAGGCCTCCGGGGTATCGGTAGTTCCATACTCGGGGGTTGCGAATGCGGGCACGGTAAAGTTGGTACGCTTGGTACCAAATCTAGACAGCACACCTCCCCAGCCCTCAAATATCTTGGATGACTGTGTGCCCGTAGCATCTAATGTCGTCTCCTTGTAATAGTGCTCCGGGTTAGCATGGTTGTTAGCCAAATCGGCATTGTCAGATAGCGTCCATGCGGCAAACTGGGTCGCGGTGAGGCTCCCATTGAAGTAGCCTTTGGTGTACTAAAGCGATAAAGTCAGAGGCTCGGTCCTGAAGAAGTTATAGATATCGGAGTGTAGAGATTCCCCGGAAAATCTAAGGCCAAGTATGCACTTACAGCTCTAGCAGGCACCCATTGAGACCTCTCGGCGGCTGACTCTTGAACCACTTGGCGCCAGAAGCTGTTTGATTCTTCGATATCTTCAGCAAGAAGGGTAAAGAAGTTGCTCTTATTATTTGCGGCGATGCAGTCCTTGAGCGTGTAGAGGGCTGCCGGTTGTGGACCTTCTGAATCTGTCACACATTGACTGGCGATGCCGGTGGCTTCGATCTGTTCCCGGAGACGAGCATACGCCTGTCTAGCGGCCGCAGTCTCGTATGGATCTTTTATGTTCTGAGTCTCAGGAGCAGCGTCAGGGGAGAAACGCGTCTCATATTGATACCCGCCGTGAGTCTCAATAGCACTGGTAATGGCGATGATGGCTGGCGCCAGCGCGATAATCCTCAACTGCATGGCGACCCAGGGTTAGTTAGGGCTACTTATGCGAGTAATGAGAGACCTGAGAATGACGAGATCCAGTATGCTCACAGGTCGTCTCGGGATGTCCTATTTATAAGCCATCGAGTAGATCTCACGGAGGCAATCCGTGATATAGGCAAGATGTCTCGGTCCCCCACAGGACTCTTCAGCCTTCCCTTGCATGTGACATCGTGTGTATAAGATTCACTATGTCGTTCTTGATCCAATAACCTGAGTTCTAACAACTCAGAGGGCGTCCATTGAGAAAGCCAATGTGGGCCAAAGTCCCCCTCACTGGGCATGCTCGATCTCCAAATCCAAGATTCAGGGGATGAAGTCACTTGCATGAACGCCCCCAATCAATGGACAAGGGTATGACAAGGGCCGACTTTGTGCCTGCTTAAAGTTTGTGTAAAGGGATGTACTGTATCATGTATACAAAAAGGCTCAACTTTGAACTGAAGTAGGGATATAATTGTGTATATTGCACAAACTTCAGCACGGAACCGACGAATGGCGCTCAGACCGAAGACAGACATTGACTTGAGTCTTACCAGACTAGAAATGGGGTATAGAGACCCCCTAGTTCGATGCTTATGCTTAGAGAGTTTTGTATTAGCTTTTCGATGGTACCTCAAAAAGCATCCATGATGGTTAGGTGCATCCATAATACAAAGCCTTACCAACAATCTTCAGCTATTGGCTTAGTTTGCTTGTATGCGTTACTTAGGTTTATAGGCTAATTATTTACCTGCAGATACACGAAGGTGATTGCCATGAGTGCCCTTCTGTATCAAGAAACACTTTGTACACCCACAGCTTAAACGGGAATCTCAGAAAGTCAATCCTTGCAACCACGTGAAGTACACTTACACAGACCCGGTACACAGGACCGAATATGGCCGATGGGAGGGGAACGTCTCACAGCCTGCATATGCCAATGAACCAACGGTTAACAGTATCTCATACTCAGGGCATTCAAAGACTGAAAACTGATTGGCCTTCGCATGCCACAATTGCTTGACGAATCCGCCAATGAAAAAAGAATTAGACGCTACAGACGCTGGATTGACAAAAATAGATACCGCTTGTCTCTACCAGGACTTGGTAGGTATCAACGATGATTGAATTTTGCCAAGAAGCTGATCTCAAGTGTCGTACTAGGTTTGCGGACAATGAATTGGAGAATAGGGATGATACTCACATTTACGAAGGTGACAGAAATGGGCCTCGTGTATTAGTGTGGTATCACAACTCGCAACACTCGGTCTCTGTCCAATATGATTGCACATAGCCGGGTTTCTCCGCCAGCTCAGAAGTTCTAGAAGACTCAAACACGTGTTGCGGGGTTTCCCATGCATAATTTTGACGTTTGATCGTAAGACAATCCCATGTGCTAAGCAAGCATGAATAGAACTCTAAAAGGTAGCTACTGATAGGCTTGGTGCGGCTGGACTACCCGAAGTCAGCCTCAAGCCTATCCATTGACCGGAAATCTTAAAGATTTGTTATAAAAGGCAATGAAGTAGCGAATTTTCCACATATTGTTACACAAGGAGCTTATACATAGGCTCTTTAACAAACTCAGGAAATATTCGATTCTGCTTCGCAATATATGGGAAACCGAACTGGTAGTTCGATCAGTCGCATATTGATCTTCCTTAGTACTTTTGTTTCTATCAAGAGCTGGCGTCTGATCCGACTTCCACCATCTGCTCTTTACATGATTCATAATCAATGAGTTTGAACTTGCTCAGTATTGCGGTCAACAATAAATACGTGCATCTTTCCGATGTTCGGCTATATACTTTTCGATTGTGAACTCATAAATCCACCCTTAGTGAAATACAGCATGGGCTTGGAATGATGTTCGAATTGCAGTAGTCATACACTTCGAGGGAGCTAGGCGTATCTGGTCCTCCTTTTCAGTCAGGAGGTGATCTAGGTTCTTGAGATATATGGGAGCCTCGCACCCGTTCTTGTTTGTCGCTAAATATTCTCTGCCAGTTTTTAGAGGCGAACAGGAGGCGTATAACTGGAATCTTCCGTCCTGGCCAGATAATACGACCCTGATTCATTTTTAGACGTATTGAGCTTATTTACTAATATAAGAACTATTAGCTATCAACAAGGAGGCATCCAGGAGTTCCATACACGAGGAAGTTTGATAATGTAGATACGCCCTCAACCTAACGTCTTTGCAATCGGTATGCTTGAATACAGGAGGTAAGAACTCTTTTTCTAATCCCAGATCCCATCAGGATGGGAATATGCCTCTGGCGACAGAACTCAGCTCCATAATCGTGGCATTGTGTTTTCATCTTGCCAAATAGGAGAAGCCGGTTCCGTCCTAGCCAACGTGTAGCTAGTCTGGCGCAGCTCACAGCCAAGTCGCAGTTCGCTACCGTAACACAAGAGGCCTCTCTATGCTCTTCACAACGTACGTAGCCCTTTAAATAGTAGTTTAGACTTATCGTTGTTACCACCCCCTTCTTAAATTTTGACATCCGATCAAGACCTCACCATTCTATTATGAGTTGCTTCATGAACTTCGTCATTTAGTGAGAACTCTCCGCCTTATCTTCCCATAATACTCAGGTCAAGCATACCAGGTCTGAGTAGGCCGTCAAGCTGCTGTACTTCACGTGTGGTGCTCGTGGGTCGATCACAACGCTGGCGCATTCGATCTCGCATCTGTATAGGCGTGTTGCGAAGGAAGCCGATTCGAAACTTGCTCAGCGGCGTCGACATCAATTTCCATGACACGGTTGCCAGGTGAGTGTCAATGGCTCCCAAGTGTTTACTCAGACGGCGTTTTGTGAATATGCTGATGAGCAATCAAGCTTCATACCCTGTGAACCATAACACGTAATGCCGAGCTGGCGGAACCACGTCTGCCGCATATGAAGGTAACCACATAAGATGAGGTCCGTGGATAACGACATGAACCCCCGCTCATCGAGTAAACTGACCACGCGTAGCGATCCGCAAAATAGTCTCAAGCGTCGCGCCCTCAACCTCCTGAGTCGAAACAGCGGGCGCCGGCGGGGGCGGCGGACGATCGATGATCATAACATCAGGCTCAGCACTCCCTCCCGCCGCGGGGCCATCGGCCTCATCCATATCCATATCGTCGTCCTCCTCGTCTTCAGACTCGTCATCCAAGCTGCGCTGCAGGCCCGTTCGGACGTTTTCGATGCCCATTTCCCGTTCTTCGGCAGTATACGAGTCGCTTTCCTCGGTCACGACGTATTCGGTGATGCGCTCTTGACAGACCTCGCGCGCGGCAGTCCATATGTTCTCGAGCGCGTCCTCCTTCTCCTTGTTCTGATTGACGGTGCCGAACTGGGTCTGGCCAGGAAATGGCATGTTGGCGAGCGCCTTGCTCCCCTCTTCCATGGCGGCTTCGACCTCGGGTTCGGGCTTCTTGCGCAGGAGCTGGAGTAGAACGTTCTCTTGGGTGCGGCCGGGGAAGTTTGTGGATGGGTGGATGGCTATGCGGCTGAAGAGGTCGTTATTCTGTGCCATGATCTCGTGGATGGCGGCGATGTTGTGGTTGAGAATGTCTGCGGAGGCTTGGAGGGAGTCTCTGCGAAACCCTCAATTAGCACGATGCTGTCAGGGGTCGGCGTCGGGGTCGACCGAGGAAGAAAACACACAAGTTGGGGAGCGGATTGCTGACGAAAACGTCGTTCTTGAGGCTGTTTATACTAGCTGATAGCTGTGCGAGGCGCTGGCGCGTCTGCTCAACGGCTTTCAACTCATCCTGGTTTAGGCCAAGCGACGACATGGTTGGCGACTGAAGGTATCGCGATGCCAATTCTGTGAGTGCAAGGATCTAGTTAGTGTGAAGACTGCTGTATTCATCGAAATTGGCTTTGAGAGAGCAGAGAAGAGAGGATCTAGCCCCAATGTGGATTAGCTGAGTCAACAGCTTTAGTACCCATGCACCTGTGACAGGGTACTGGGAATGAGGGGGAGGGGCCGAGGGGCTTCAACAATGCAATGACGGCTGATCATCGTACTAGACTCCATCAAATGACAATGTCGCTTCGCATTTATGAGGCTCATTCCTAGGTTCATACTTTTATTCAAATTTCAATTTCTCCAGAATGCTAAAACTACCTAATCTAGCCGAGGAACAAAACGCCATCGCCGTGAAACCATGCCATACCACAACGAAACGTAGATACGAGAACAACATGGTATCTTCTTTTTCCGAAAAAGCAGTTCAAAATCAATAAACAATTCTCGCTATCCCATGGTATTGTAACTCGCCTCGCTAAAGTCGCTTCAATTGGACTTCAAGGAAATACAAAAGAGCTCGCAATCTATGGATGGCGAGCAAGCTTTCGCTGTTGTTTGAGTACGTTGTCGGTCATAGCATCTTTCGGCGTTCAATGGCCGACAACCCGCACGGTAAATCCGAGAGCTTATTCACCGTGCGACCCCGCCTGGTCGACTACAATGTCGCGTGTCTCCCGTCCATACTTGTCGACAGGGGGGAAACGAGCGCGACGCTCGAGATCGTCAAGTGGCAAGAATGAGCGGATGTACTTGTTGGTACCGTTGTCGTTCGGGTTGAAGTCCCAGGGATCGAACTTGCCCACCTTGAGGGCATCCCACACGAGCCGCCGAGTTCTCTGGGATAGAAGGACGGATTCCGTGATGGCCTCAAAATCCCACCGCGCCTTGGCCTCAGCCTCGAACTTTTCAAATTTAGCCTTGGCTTCCTCCTCGTCAGCCGTCAGTCCCTCGGCCTTGCTTGCGAGTTCTGCCAAGTTGACCAGCTCGAGTGGGTCCTTCTCCAAGTTAAAGAGTTGAGGCGCATCCGTAGGGCACGTGATGTATTTCCAAGGGCCACGTCGGATCATCATAAGGGGGCTAATAGTACCCTCACCCGTGTACTCGGCAATGACAGTATCATGACCCGGTCTTCCCTCGAGATGAGGTAGCAACGATGTGCCATCCATCGGTAACCCCGGAATCAGCTTGGTACCGACAATATCACACAGAGTTGGAAGGATGTCCAGAGTCGACACATTCTCTTTTACGCGGTGAGGTGTAAATCGGCGAGGATCCGAGACCAGCAAGGGCACACGGACAGACGACTCAAAGTAGCTCATCTTGTACCTGCTCTCTGTTAGCAGTGATAATGGGCCGTGATTTGGGGGATGAGAACCGTACCAGAGGCCACGTTCTCCAAGCATATCACCGTGATCACCGCTGAAAACAACGATGGTATTCTTGTCAAGGCGGCATTGCTTCAATGTCGTAAGAATACGTCCAATACAATCATCCACGTAGCTAACAGCGCCATAGTACGCTCGTCGCGCGCGTTTGATCTGATCCTCGGTGAAGTCCTCATCCCAAAGGTCGCACACTTTCATAAGCCTCTTGCTATGCGCATCCTGCTGTTCCTTCGGGATGTTGACCTTAGGCAAAGTAATATCTACACCCTCATAAAGGTCCCAGTACTTCTCTTCAATTGTGTACGGGTCGTGAGGATGAGTAAGAGAGAGCTGGTTGTGGAAAGATTGGTCAGTATATTTACTGGTCTTGAATCGGCACGCTCATATATCGCGATTTAAAGCATCTCACAATATGTCATTAACAAATCAGAGATAACATACCGTGAGACAAAATGGGCGTTTATCGGGTCCCTCGCGAACCTGGTCGTACAGGAACTGAGTTGATTTATACATGACCTCTTCGTCATAGTCCAATTGGTTGCTCCGCACGCAGGTCCCGGCCTGCAAAATGGAGCTTGCATTGTGATACCACTCAAGTCGTCTGTCAGGCTCATCCCAGTTGACAGCCCAACCAAAGTCGCCAGGATAAATGTCGCTAGTCAGACGGGTCTCATACCCATGCAGTTGGTCTCCAACGAAGTGCATCTTACCAGCCAATGCTGTATGATAGCCTTTGAGCCTCAGATAGTGAGCATAAGTAGGTACATCACTACCGATTTGAGACGCATTGTCATAAGCACCGATCTTCATCGGTAATTGGCCCGAGATAAGACTCATGCGAGAGGGCGCACAAAGGGGAGAGGGGCAGTAGGCAGAGTCGAACTGGACCGACTTGGCTGCCAGTGCATCTAGGTTTGGTGTAAGGATCTGAGATTCGGGATTGTAGATCTTGAGCTGGGGAGCAGCCAACTGGTCTGCCATAATAAAGAGGATGTTGGGCAGCTTTTCACCACCATTAGGCGCGGCTGGCGCTGGGCCATTGCCGTTGACCCCATTAGAGATAGAATCAATATCAGGAGCCATGATATTAAGTTAAGCTTGAAAAGAGAGTAAAGTTAAGTCAAGAGACGAGAAGAGTATGGCTTATTCAAAGTATGACTCGAACGATAGGGATGTTGAGTAAAATCCGAGTAGAGAAGAAAGATAAGTGCTTGACTCAAGACCGAGCGAGTTGGTGGGGGAAGTAGAGAAGGGTGGTGGGCTTGCCCAACTTATAAACAGACCGGAATACGGACGAGGAGATCGAGGTAGACTTAAGCGATGACTCCGTCCACTTTCCAGATGAAGACAGAGGAGGCTGGTCGAAGTGATAGCCCTAGGCGATCAAATAGAGAAAGCGTCTAGCGTTGAATAGATGAGCATGGGGAGGGAAGGATTACCACTTGATTTGGTCTTGGTGATGCAGGAGACAGATGCAAGGAACAGTGTTCGCGTGATCTTAAAAGAGACACTTGTCCAACTGGAAAAAAAGGAAGCGTAAGGATTATTCACCTCGTTTCGACATGTGGAGAGTGAGGGCGGGTGTCGGGCTGTCGTGCGATGGCGACATGATTTATACTTACTAGATAGATGCCTATAATAGTATCTCTCTGGTTGATTTTATTTTGACCGCCTTCGATGAATGGAAGGAGAACAAAAAGAGGAATAAAACGGATCCTCTAAGGGCCAATTACCCCGCGCTAGTATAGAATCGGAAATACCGTCTTCAGTCCTGCTCACCAATCATCAACATGTTACAGAGCTGCCTTTTCCCGGATTGGGATCGTCGCCACAAGCCACAAGCCCTAACGGACTAGACCTGCGATTCAAGCTCCGTTCATGTGACCGGCGACTCGCTCCCGACAAGTATTGTCACATCGTTATGCAGGTGTCTAGGGTTTCCACATTGTTCCCGTTGTTGCAGTCAACTTCTTGGGAATCTCGATTTCAGGGTCTTGCCCCGCTTATCACCTCGAAACAAAGTGCGAGGCTAGAGAAACTCCACTGCACAAATGGTTAGCTATCTACAGTAGGTTGTTTCTTACCCCAGTGTCAGGTGAGTTCTGGGTATCGATTACTATGTATAATGGAGGTTGTGATATGAGGTTGGTATCTCGGGGCCGATACCGCCTGGATGGAAGATTGATAAACTTGCTGGCTCCCTGCAATGCTCCAGATGACAAGCGTAACTCGTCACCCTTATCAAACACCGCCTGGGATTCCAAATCTGGGAAACTGTGGTATTCGTAACGAGGCGACGTTACTCGTAGCCGAAGCCAGTACAAATGAAAGTTTCACACCTACAAAAGCTTAATACTTTGTTTCCGGTGTAGCAACCGCGCAAAATAACATGTAAATTTTTTTAAAAAAAAAATACTTATTAGAATTAAAACTCTAGGCGTTATACACTTGTATCCATTTTTATTGTGAACAGCTTTGTTGGTTGTGTTATCGGGTATTGAAGTTGGAGGGCCTATACTGGTGTGCAACTTTCATTTGCACTGGCTTCGGCTCGTAGCACAGCAGAGTAATAATTGGCGTTAAGGACTTCAATTGCCGGACGTGATTGGCTTGTATGACAGGATAATCATCTAAGCTTTGAGCACGCAATATACGGGGAAGTTAGTGCAATTAGTTTATAAGACGTATGAAACAAACGAGTCGTGGGGACTTGTAGTATAGTAAGATTGCAAGGTAAGAAAGGAGAAACTTTCGGTCAAGCAATGACGCACAACTCTTGCCTGGATGATATGATGGTGGATGACTGGATGGCTGAGGCACCGGACCTCGAACTACCCAATCATCATTAATATCATGCAGGGTCTTCGGCTTTGGAGGAATTTTACCGTTTGATTGGGAAGCCCGAGGTAAGCTGATCGTCTTAAAAGGTGATGCATCTACCCGGCTGCTCATTACTAGTGAGAAGCGCTACATAATAATCCCACGATTGCGTAGAGTTTTGTCACGGGGAAGAGCCGTTGTGGAGTATCTGGACACAGTCCGAGCAGTTACAACAAGTAATGGTTCAGTGCGTGGTTAACTCCGATTCGTCAGCTCGAAGGTCGGTTATCAACCACAGAATCAGTGGCACTTCGTTCCCAACATCTTAAACATGAGTTGGCTATTAGCGAGACGCTATCTAATGTACATGAAGTGGTTGGTGAGAGACTACATAGGTTTCTTAAATCAACTTTATCTGTAGTTGTGATAAAAGTTGTCTCGCTGGGGATAGAAAGTGCACAACGCATAAACAGGGGGTTCACCGGCAAGTCCGGCATTTATGAAGTGTCTAACTATCTTAGTCCACGAAATTCCATCACTTACACGTATGCACGCGGACAGCAGATGGTATATCACTCGGCTGTTGTTCAGACGTCTTGGCATACAGTCTTATTCCGATAAGTAGGACTTCTGCCAAGTCGGGCCACATACATTGAGCTACCCCGTGGGCATGTAAGACAGCCTGGTAGCGCAATTTGGCTCAAGTATGGCAACACCCCTACATAGACAGAAAGACTTGTCTCTATTGGGTAGGTAATTAGATAATACAATACTAAAATGCAACGCGCGTTCAAATGTAACGCCATGGACATGATATAGTCCAGGCTAGTAAAGCACACAATTTTAGTAGGCAATTGAACAAAACAAAATATTATGTATTATAAATATGAGGATATCGTAGCCTTCCTGGCCTCGCTAATTTTGCCAAATAACGAAGCTATACTTTAACCTCTACGGCGTGTTGAGGGCCCTTTATTACTTTTGGGCGACAGTGAAGCAGAAGAGGACACAGCCGAGCTCGGGCCTGTTGCAGTGATAGGCACCTCCTTCATCTTCCCCTTGGCCTTGGCAGATGGCGCATTCCAGTAATACACCATTTGCGCCGCCAAGACAAGATTCAACGTAAACCCCGCAATGAAGCCGTATAGGATCAACTTATCGTCCACTTCCTGCAGCGTCGTAAAGATGCGCGAGAGCGAACCGGCGAGATAATTGAAAACCTGTGAGACAGTAACGTCAGCAGACTGATAATGGGCAGAATGCCCGCGTGGGTCGGGAACCGCGTGACTGGGTAGATTGGTGCATACCGTGAAAGCGCTTAGCTGGCCTGTTCCACCTTCCTGGAAGATGGCGGCAATCTGGGGTACCTTGCTTGCTACACCTAGCACACCAGCGCCGGCCTGTAGATAGCCCAGAGCCTGCATATTGAGAATATTGCTATTGAAGAGCGTGACGAAGCTCACAGCAAGGGCTGCGACGAACAATGCAGCCATGCTTGCGCGCCCACTGTAGTTGAGAACGAGGACGGTGATAACAACATTCTGACCGAGAATCAGGGCCGTCTCGCCAAAGGTGCTGAAAGGGAACCCGTTGCGAACGTTGTAGGCGAGCGTGATGAGGTACGAGGTGGTTTCCAGCAGGTAGGATAGGAAGCTGATGCCCGAGGCCGATTTGGATTGCAAGAGCTTGATGATCTGGGGGACCTTGACGATGGAGGACGCGCCGATGATGCCGATGCCCAGGCCCTTGGAAATGGCGAACTTGAGACACTCGGAGTCGGTTGGGTCGAGATCGAGGACAAGGGTCTTGTAGCAGGTCTCGCCAATGATGGACACGCCGAGATCGCGGATCGGTGCAGGCAGGTTGTGTGTGAGCGGCTGCAGCGGCTGCAGAGCGGATCGAAGGGCCTCCATTATGAGAGAATGACAGTGGAGGAAAGCGGTGGTCTCGCTACCGATGGAGGTGCAATTTATTTCATTAAAGGACTGAAGGCAAGAATTGTCAATCGGCGAACTCTAGCTAGAAAAGAACACGGTTTTCTAGGCAAGCTGACGGGACAACTTTAGCAGGCGAGGCTGTTTGGGCGACCGTTGAGGCAGCGAATCATAATACATACTGTGTTATTGGCGCGGTCTGTATTCTGCACTGTAATGCACTGTGGCTCTAAAACCTAAGCAACAACCAGAACAAAGAGGTAGGGAGTTTGATTAAAAAATCATAAAAATACACACTTGTCTACATTATTCAATGGGAATGCCTACAACCATTGTGTGTGAGAATATTGTTATGCTGTATTGACTATAGCCTATTCAAGGACTTACAACTCAAATCCTGCACCTAATCAGAAGAAGCCTTTCTTCCAGAAACTCAGTCTCTCGCCCGTTTTGCGCAATCACTATCCGCAATAAAACCAACGCAAACTCGATCGTCGTTTTTCGTTCTGATCTCCATACTCTTTAGGAGAACTCAAACTCAAACATCATGTGCCTTATCCTACTGCCATGTTTCCTGTGATTCGCCTGACGGCTCTCGATACCTTGAAACGCCTTACTTTTTAGACTAGCCAGCGCGGAACTCCTTAAGCGCCTTGGCACAATGAGTTAAATTCACGGCAGGCTCCCATGTGTTGTCCTTGACGTGGTAACCCTTCCATTGAACCAGATATTCGGTGGTGCCTGCCTTCCTGCGTGTAGCGAGAATGTGTTCGACCTCATATTCCTTCGCAGGTGTCTTGGTGGGTGTCTTGGTGAGAGTGCGCTTGCTTCCAGTGCTTAAACCAGATGTAGCCTTCTTTCGGCGCGGAGTTGAGGGCGAAGACGGTGCTGGTGGCGCCTTGGGCCGTTTGATCTTAGTTTTTATGTTAGCTCTGTGCTTTTCTAGATCAAGGGAACCTTACGCTTTGCTCCGTGATCTGCTTGGTTGCCGATCCAGCCGCAGCTCTAGACGATCTTCGAAGGCTGCTCTCCGCAACACCTTTCTTTCGCTTGCCCGTGGAGCTTTTGGTCTGAGAAGTAGTTGCCGACATGCTGGCGCTGCTAATGCCAAGGCTGTTGTTCTTAGCCGGCCGACCACGTTTACGGGGAGTTATGTCTTGTTTGCCGTTGTTAGGTCCTGTCTGTGTAACATTCACTGAACCCAGTCGCTCTGCTGAGGAAGATCCGGGTTGCTTTCGAACTCGGCTGCGCTTCGGTCCCATGTGTTTAACACCTTCATTTACAGGTCTACCGGCGTCGCTATCGTAGCCTTTTTGACCAATATCAGCTACGTGTTGATCGCTGTCTGGATTGTTTTCGACCTCTATGTTGTCAGTGCCTTGGTTCTCGCCTCGATTGACAGGCTCACCCACACCATCACCAGAACTAGTAGATATCGCTAGTTAGACAGAAGGAACTAGAGCACGGAATGTGATTGACAACAGTTGCTTCGTAGAATGCAAATTCCATTTAGCAGACAACTTACTCAGAGGAGTAATCGGGAATAAGGGTACTAGCACGAGTATAATTCCCTTGTTCAAAGGTAGGTTGTTTGATGGAGGGGAGCGCTGTTAAAGAAACGTCGTTATCTGGTTCTTGTTTAGGGACGATGTTCGCATCGGGGATGCGGCTGCGAGATGAAGGTACCATGCCTACGTTTGTAATTCGTTTGTAATGTTGACTTTTGTGCCTTGCAGCGGTGGGGTAGCTGTGGTGATTTGTGGCTTGTGAGTGGGTGACTGTCTGGGAAGAAGCAAAAATTTGGCAAAGTCAGAAGTATTCAGTCCACTAAGTTGTTTGAATATAACAGGTACCCAGCGGTAAGGTAGCCGATCGGACAAATATAAATTATAGCGAAACGTACCGTATTTTGTCAATGCATCGAGAAGGGTCATGTAGAAACTGCAGAATAGAGGCTAAGTCGAAGTCGTTGTGCAGAGTCTGGACTAGTGCTGTAAATTGGGGAGAAAGATAGAAACTAGAGGGTTGTTGGTTTAGGATTAGGTAGTAAGCTCTTTAATATGCTTGCCCACTAAATATGTTTGTTCAGATCGTGCCTTCCTAGAATGAATGAGGTAATGAGGGTATAGTGGGCAAGAGCGTTAACTATAGGTAACAACCTAAGGTAGGTGAATGGCGCTGTTTTGTTAAAACTGGCCTTATCGTCTTGTACGAAACCAGGAGAGAACAGGGTAAGCGAATACGCACAGGTAGTTTCAAGTATAGGGGCTTTGCGCTTGGGTGTTTCGATAATTTATAGCATGGTATCTCTTCACCTCTCTAGCGAAGTCCAGAGGTGATAGATAGTACATTTCTTAAGCGTTCAGCCTACCTAGGTAGGTAGTTACGCCTTAAGGCAATTAAGCAAAAGGGAGGTTTCACGTATGCTCAGCAACGACCGAAACAGGTAGTCTAGGCATTACAGTCTCGATTGTAAGCATACTGCGGACTCCAAGGCATCAACCTCGATATCGTTCTACTCAAGTAGTCCAATAGAATGATGTTGTATAAGTTCTATTACATGGCATTGCATCTATGTGAGGTACCGGCAATGAAGGATATGGAGGTCAATAAGTCCCGAACAAGCTGTTGGGGAATGTGATATCCATTTATTGGATTCGTGCAATTGCGTTGTATTTGACGTGGCTAATCGCTGTCACTGTGTTCTACATAGACGACTGCACTAATCGAGATCTTCTTGGTGGTCGTCTGGTAACTCTTCGAAACGTCCCTCCTCCACCGCTGTCCGAATTGGGTTTCCAACTGAAATGACGCCATTCGCTTGTAATCTATAGCAATGTTAGAGTAAATTTCCTCATATGTATATCTAATACAGGGAAGCCATACCTTTGAAACAATACGAATAACCTCTCCGCTTCTCTTTCCTTCTCTTCATCGGTCATCTCGGGTAAATCGGCGTGTCTCTCCAAATCCAGGAACTGTCCCGTTATCGGATTGATTGGCCGATCGGAACTGCTTGTATCGTTACCTGCAGCATTTGGCGGGATAGATATGTTCTTGTTGTAGAGGAAACCTGAAGCAAATCCATATCCAACATTTTCAACAAACTTGGACGCATCCTTGTCAGATAGGTCAAAGAGTAGCTCAGAGATCGTGTCGCGGAACTTTGGCGCCATGGGATTTGTTGAGTTCTTGAGAAGCCAGGAAGGTAATGAGCCGCTACGACCTAGTATTTCGTTTCTATCTGCTTCTGTAGGCAAGAGCTTTTGCCGAATCGAGGCCTGCACATCTTGTGGAGCATACTCATGAACTGCTCGTATCACCCCTAAGAGGGCCGTTGCGTGATTTTCAAGTTCCTCGTCCTCGTACTTCATCTTTGACTGGTCCAGAAGGTCGATTAGACGATCTGATAAGGCCGTGGGTTTCGTTGGAGGGTACATAGACGAGTGAATGTCTTTGGCTTCTAGGTCCAGATTTAGAAGGGCGTTTACTAAGGGACCGATTGGTGGATCCAAGGGTTTGTCCACTCGGAAGGAACCTTCACATAAGATGGTGATGATGTGTGGAACCGACTGAGTGAACGATGAAGCCTTATGTTTACAGTGGTGAGTAATGTTAAACAGCAACTTCAAAGTCTCTGTCAGAGCCATGTCTTGCATTGGCTCTGTAGACGGCCGTCCACCACTGTTGCGCCTTGCGTGGCGCTCCAAGTTCTGGACGAGGGATTCAGCAAGATCATACTTGTCAATGAGCTGATCTAGATTGATGTCGGTATCATATGTCGTGAGGAAAACTATCCTTGAAGCGAGGAATTCATCATCGCGATTATCATTTTTGAGTTTATCGCAGGCTTTGGCTTCATAGCCTAGATCCACGAACATTTGCCGACACTCCTGCTTGAGCAAGAGCGCATTGCACAAACATCGTAGTGCATTTCTTGATGTTGTGTTGGAAAGGCTATTGAATGCATGTTTTGTAAGCATCTCAATTCCCTTTGGCATATTAGCATAAGTACCCTTTTCTTTTAATAGGCGTTAGACCTACCTCTTTCGTGAATATTGGGTCAGCATTACGAGGATCCCGACCATATATCTTTAACTCTTCTAAAGCAGCATCTCTCTCTAGTAGGCTTAGTGTTAGGTCTAGGTAAATGTGAGTAGGTGTACATCTTACTGTGTGGAGGTAGGTTGACTGAAGTCAAGTCTTCTGTTAACTTTTCAACAAGGCTGGCCACAGCAGATAATTTAGCTAGTGTTAGGTTTGTTAATAAGGCTAAACTTCTGATGCTGTGATATGACTCACCTGGCCCTGACAGCATTGCTGGTTGGGCTAGCTGAGGATTGGCAGCCATTGAGATGGAGATTTGGGTACTCGCGTAACGTCTCTATTGAACGCTAGATGGTGAGAGTATGCGTCAAGAACTCGCCGAGCGAAGCTAATTGAACTGCATAGCCGTTGTAAGTGAGACTCTTCAGAGTAAAGCGAGCACTGAACAAGTGGAGGAGCAACAATGACTAGGAGAATCATAAAAGTGTTACGAAGGTTCATTAAATGGGAGGAAAACCCAGCGGCGTATTATCGGGGCACATGGAAGATAACAATAGACGGAAGTTCGCTTTCCCGAATACAAAGTGGCCGGGGAGGGTAAGAGGGAAGTGATAGACAGGTAGGTATTATCAAGACGTACTTAAACAAGAGAACCGATGATGTACGACTGAATCAGACAGCAAAGCTGGTGAAATGACATAAACTTGATAGAAGAACGCTGAGCAACATATGTTAACGCTACAGAGAACCTTAGGCCAAAAACTTGATCAATTAATGATACCTACATGTCGTAAATGTGTAGACACATGAGGTAATCAAGAGTTAAGAAGGTTATGGTCTCGAGCGGAATATCAGGCAGCGAATATCCATTCGAAGCCGCACATCTAGATGACCGATTAGGGGCAGGTTTCACTGTATTCAGCTATAAATAGGTTTCGCACCTTTCAATGAAGAACGGGCCCCAGTAAAAGCCGAGAGTGCACGTACCCCCATCCCCGACTTTGGCTTAGGTAAGGTGACCGAAAAAAACCACTTAAGCCTGACCCCGCTAAAGCGCGTCGCGACTGCCATTTCACGCGTTATGCAGGGGTCTATGTCGCGCCCCCAGTTTTAACTTAACCTTAGGTAGCTTCCGTACAGGAGGGTCAGGTTAATCGGTCTCGAGTTCTCGTCTGTCTGGATCGATCAGATCTCATCACCGTCACCGTCACGGGCTGCTTCGTTTTAATTGTCTTTTACTGCAGGGGCCCCAAATCTTCGGCCGTTTCGTTCTTGCATTTCCAGTTGGTTTCATTTGTTTCTGTCTTCGCTGCCGCTTGAATTGATCAAGTAGTTGTACCTTGTCTCAGTTAGCATCTGTGGCGTCTCCGGGTCTCATTTCTTGACGACGCAAAGGCACCTTAACCCCATGATAGCCGGGTTGTCTGGTCGGTTCCCGTGTGGTGTGCAGCCAAGTTTCGGAGCGGTTGGCTCGCAGTCATGGTATCGCCAGCAGCAGCGCCATCAGGAGGCCTAGATACACTGTTGGCAAGACCACCCACGCCACCGCGAGAACGTCAAAGCGACCTCGACGCAAACTCGATTCTCGACCGAACTCTGCAGACGCCCCCGAACCACTCTCCCGCTTCGGCCCTCTCGCCCAGTGCCAGCTCCAGACGATCTAGGAAACGGGTCGAGTTTACAGCTCAAACCGATTATCGCGACACTCCTGCGAACACCAGCGGGAATGAACAAAAGCAATCTACGCCGCATTCCGTCCCTTCGTCGACTGCCATCTTGAAGCCGCTGAAATCGATCCTCAAACCCTCACCAAGTTCAAAACTCCGCAACCCACTAGACCCATCCGCTGGCCCCGACGAGTCGGGATCCATTACCTTGGCCGTCATGCTAGAATCTACTATCAAGCAACTAGCCGGCAATGACCGTGATTCCAAGGTTGATGCATACACTATAATGGTGCGGGCCCTGAAGACGTCAGCCAATATTCCAGATCGCATCGCTCTACAGAGCAAGATGAGTTTGTTCATGCAATTCATCCAGCGCGATATCACCTCCAAAAGCGGAAACGGAGCTCTCGACCCTTCACTGATCAAACATGCTCTTGCGCTGCTCAGCACTTTCCTGCATTTCCCCGCCATTGCGACGGCAATAACCTCTGATTTTGGAGTCTTTATCATAGATCACTGCATCCGATCATTTGAGGATCCGGCAACCCCTAAAGACGTCGTTCGACATCTGATGCAAGTAGTTGTATGCCAAGACTTTTCGCCAAAGGTTATGACAGCCGATCGCGTTGGTCGACTCGTTGCTTCGCTCCACAATATCGAGGAGCATATCAAGGGGAAAAGCATTATCATGTCTCGTATTCTGATATACCGACGACTGATCAAGCAATCCACTATCCACATGGTAACGCACCATAAGTGGCTTTTGGACCTGTTTACGGATATGCTGAGCACCCTAAAAGAGATCCGTTCAGCTGCAATAGCTCTTGGGTTCGAAGCGAGCTTCACCGCCGCGGGGGAGAAACAGTTTCCCAAGAAGGTGATGGAAGTTCTCCAGATATCTGTGGATAAAACCACATATATCAAGTACTACATTGATAGACTCACTGCCATGACAAGAGACAAGTCAGAGATGGCCCCCGTTCCTCAGATCTGGAGTGTAGTCACTCTTCTACTAAGGTGCCCGATCAACAGATGGCAATTCTTTGAAGAATGGTTGCAAATCTTAATGGATTGCTTCAACAGAGGTGATTATCAAACCAAGGTGGAGGCAAATTACGCATGGAATCGCCTTGTCTACGCTCTGCATTTACACGAGTTGTCGTTCTTCAAGACTATGAATATCCTTTGTGAACCCTTTAATCAGTTCAAACGAAGAGCGAAGCAGCCTGAGGAACTTCGTAAAGTTGTTATTGGCGGGCTTTGCAATCTTTACTATTACGCTTTCAAGCCAAACTCCAGTTTCAGCCATATCGATCACTACTGGGATGCCTGTGTTCAAACCCCCATTCGAACACTGGCATTTCCTGAAAGCGATGGAAAGTTCGCAGAAAAGCAACTATTCTGTTCTTCCAACAACCTCTCTCAAGCTGCAGACATCCTAGCTGGTCTGTTCGATTCTTCCAGCGTCCGAATTTGGAAAGAAGATCGCATTGCAGAGAATCCATTGGCCAAACCCTCCGAATTGCCTCCGCTAGATCCCAAATGGATCAGACGAAACACTACCAGAGTTTTCTTGACTGTGGAACCTATCCTTACTCAATCATTTCTGGATCTTGCTGATCCAGAGTCCAGCCCTTCAAAGCTTTGGAGGTCTCTCATAGGTGCTGTTGCTGCAGCCGCGTCCAAAGAAGTGAAGGTGTCGGTAGACACAGCAGCCTTCATAGGAAAAGCGCTAACACTGCTGATGAGAATTTGGACCGGTGGTCTTAGAGAAGAAATAGTCTCTGCCACGACGCAACAGTTATTTTTGAAAGCGACAGGAGCTTACCTGACAACAATGATCCTCTTGATTGGCCACCTACCTTTCACTGAAAAGATTCTTACAACGAACGACCAAAATAGTTTAGTTCCAGTGGCCACGCCCTCTCGTCGCTCTGGGAAAGGACATAGCCCCACACGATCACCACTTCATCATCTCTTCTCAATGCTTTCGTTATCACCACCAGGCATTCCTGACGGGGACGGGATATCCAGTTTGTTTAAAACTATCTTCGGGCCATTTATGCTCACTCGATCGCCTCGAGGAAGAAAGGACCTAGCCCAGGAATTCATGCAAATCCCACCTCTGGATGTCCCTGTCAACAACGGTCCATGGGTCTTCATTGCTGAAGCCCTATCGAAACATGAGGATCACAGCCAGGCCAGTTATATGTCAACTAATTCTGCTAGTCAATCCCCGATTGGCCATGATTTCCGGGACATAGTTAAGCACCTTGAAAAAGGAGTGAGTTATATGCCAAACCTATCATGGTCTCACTGGTCATCGCTCTTCCAATTCGCCGTCGAGCGAGCGACAGAACTCAGTGGTGAAGCTGGTTGCTCCGTTGCAGTCATAGAGCCATTAGCCAAGGCCTTATTCGAGAGCCCGATTAGCCATAGTCTTTATAAATGTGGCGCACAGTTGATATGCAGTGCAAGACAGCCCCGGGATCGACAGGCGCTTGATTCTGCTAGGCGGCGTCTGTGGGGAACCGCGGTAGCTGGTCTCAGGTCAGCTTCATTCGATCCATTCGATTATCTTTACCGACTCACCTCCCGTCTCCTTTCAACATCCTATACAGCTGTGGATAGCATCGAAGAAGACGTTCTCTCATCCCTCATCACAGAAACGTCCCAATTTTTGGTGCGATCCAACCAAGTTCTTGTTTTCAAGTCTCTAGTACAGCTACAGCAAGGTGTGGGTCCTTGGATCCAGGACGAAAACGAGCAGTACAGTAGCAAGCAGCGCTCGAAACTAGCTGAAGCGGTATGTCTTGATTATTCTTCTTTCATAACTCTAACCGGTCATTAATAAGAAACACAGGTAATATTATTATGGGATCGAATCTGCAATCTTTTTTCAGAAACGACACTTGGAAACTTTCAGCTCGACGCTATAGAGCATCTGCTGTGCTGTGCCTTCAAATCGAAGCATAGACACATGGTCAACACTGCTGTACTATTGTGGAACCAAGGGTTTGAAAACGCCAGCGAAATTCAATATCCGGAAACACTGAAGGACGCACTGCTCTCTCTCCGGTCGTATGCTGATATCGCACTACCTGGTTTGGACATTTCAATGCCCATTGCCGATGATTCAGTGCCTTCATTTGTAGATTCACAAGATGACTTTCTCGGTACGACCTCCTCAACGAAATCTGGTCAAGGATTAGGCTCTGCCTCAAATCCCTTTTCACCTCTCGAGCATCTGAGAACCCCCGGGCCAAAGATGACACCACGATCCGTTCAAATTAGTTTTGATGATCCGCAGAGTCGCTCCCATACCAAGTCAGCGAGATCAACTAGATTAACCAGATCTGTCAAACGCAACAGTACATCTAGACTACGCCATGATGATTCTCAGATCCAATTTGCTGCTATCGAAGATTCGTCACCATCAAATCGGGCCGTTGAATCACAAGTCCTGACGGACCGGCAGAAAGAAATTCGGGAACGACAACTGGAGAACGCAGCATTGTTCCCCTCTATCCAGTCCAGTTCTGGGAAAGACAGAGAGGAACCTAACACCAGGCCTAGTGTCGATCAATCGGCAACTCCTAAAGCCACTCGCAGTTATGACTATGTGTCTTCAACTCCGACGCCCCGGCGTGGTCAGTACTTGATTATCGACGAAGACCACGAGATGAGTGACGATATTCCCTCATCCCCGCCTGAGCCAAGACGAAACTTGCTTCCTGAATTGCTTCCTGAAATGAAGTCACATGTACGTGATAGCCACATCCTAGATGGCATGCCAATGTCATCGTCACCGATCTTTGGGTCCCCAATTTCAAAAACATCGACAAGACCCCAGGTAAATCAACTTCCAGCGGATGAAAGTGTTGCCGGGCTTATTGTAGAAGCTATATCAACCCAGCAGAACAACCCGAGCGCGCATGACCTTATCACGACTATGCCTCTCATGTCAGCAGACTCAAAACCAGAGACAACACAAGATGCGTCCGGATCTGGACCGGCAATTCCACAACAAGAGACTGCAGCTAATCTCCAAATCTCGAAAACCCAAGTGACACCAAAATTAGAGGACAAGATGTTTGTTGATGCATTGAAAACCCCTGTGGCCCAGAGATTTCCTGCTGTCGGTGATGTTAAGTTACGGAGAACCAACATTCAGGAAGATCAGTGTGCTTTCAAAGACCGTTCGTTCGAGATGAGCGATGGTGAAGAACGCAGTATGGCCCGTCTTGTCATCGAGCTCGACTCTAGGAAGTGCGATCCTTTCCCTGATTACGACACATCCTCGCCCGAGAAGACACAGAGAGACAACAAGACTATGGAATGTATAACTGTTCAAACTGAGTCTGAAGTGAGGCAAAAATGCTCAGGCCAGAGTCAAAGTGACCTGTCATTACTGTCCGTTACGTCGACTCCCGCCGGAAGCGACGATTCAGAATCATCAGAAAAAAGACTTAGGAAGCGGAAACGAGTCCCCGATAAGAAGCACAATACTCGCGGCAAGAGACGCAGGCATAATACACAAATGGATGAAGAGGATGCTGATACCATAATGGACAGCCAGGCACCACTGGTTGATATTGAACAGGTACCCCCGGCATCAGATCCGGAACCAATCGAGGCGGATGAGAGTATTGAGAGTAGGGGACTCGGTGATCAAGCTTCGTTGCAAGGCTCACCTGATCTCTCTTACAACCCTGGTAACTACTCAGCATTGGATGCTCTGGACTTGGACTCAGATAGCATGGAGTCGGATACAGCAGCAGTGAATCTTCAGTTAATCACGGAAGCTTCTCAACAATCGGAGATGGACAGCAATCAGCACTTAGTTGACGATGATACTCCCGTATCGTCTTATGAGGTTGAGGCTGCGGTTCAGGTTGCTGAACAGACGGAGGACAACGGATCGGGGGCCAGTCCACTAGACGTTGCAGAAGATATAGCAACGCCAGAATTACGACCGTCAATAGTGGAGAGGATCACAGCTTCACTTAGAGATGGCCTTGAAGGGCTGCGGGCGGCGACGCTGTCTCGGGAAGATGTGTATACCATTGAAAGCATGTTTATGGACATAAAGAAAGAGTTATATGAAGCAGAGAGGAGGAGTCGATGACAGCGTGCAATGAGCATCAGTATATATAAAAGGATAATGACATGGGATCGGGCAGAGGGTGCGCATGTTTGACGCTTTTGAGCTAATGTATCATACAGCCTCATGAGAATGGCACAGGCATTGGCGAGGAGTTAAAAGGAAATGACAACATGAGAATACTCTATACTAGTTCTCATACCCATTTGAAATTCTAGTTGTTTTAAATAATGCCTAGTTCATATCTCCAAAGGCGATATACGAATAACGCAAACATCAAAGCTAACATGCTGTGTTTTGATATATATATATATTTATCGCTATCTCACTTGCACCCAAGCTTCTACGTATAAGCGAATAGGCTTTCTGAATGTCTGTTGTATATACAAGTCGCACAGACACTAGCCAAACGCCGAAGCCCACAAATGTCAGAATGCTCCAGCGATAATACTATCCAAGATCTTCAAGTTTATACCGAATGGATTTCTTCTCCAACTTAGACATAGTCGCAAGTGACGGTGCTGCTGCCCGAGGTGGTGCAGTCGGTGAGGACGGAGCTGCCCTGCTTGATGTCGAGGATGGAGGCGCCAGAGACGCCGACGGTGGAGCCGCTCTTGACGGCCGAGGCGCCAGTGAAGGTGACGGAGTCAAAGTTGGCAAAGGTCACGAGGGCGCCGCCCGACTCGTAGTCCTCGACGATCCACTCGGCGTCGTACTCGCACAGCTGGTTGTTCTCGTTGCTGAAGCTGTGCGAGACGCTCTTGCCTGTGCTCAGGTTCTGAAGCGTAGCTACGCCGGCGCTCTTGGAGGAGGCGGTCTGTTCCCGCGTTTGTTAGCTAGATAGCTAATCTAGGAGAAGACGGCTGAACATACCACTGTAATCTTGACCTCGTCGCCAGCACTGACGGGGAACCCGCTGAAGTCGTATGCATAGTCAGGGTACCACTAGACGCCGAGTCAGTTATCACCATTTGAAGCGTTATATGTAAGTGTTTTGGAAGCTTCCGGACACTCCCCTCTCCCCTAAAGGAAGCTCGTGCTCTGGAATTTACCAATTCCTAAAATTACTCACCTCATACCAAGCGTCATAACTGACAGCGCCCGAGGAGGTGACAGAGAAGTCCAGCCCAGTCTGGAGAATAGCGGTGCCGCAAGTGTCACCGTCAATACCGACCCAGGCAGAAGCAGAGGCAGATCTTCCGCTGCTCTTGGGCGTGGGCACGATGATTGTGCCGACGACGGAGGTGAAGCCAGAGCTGCTCAACACGGCACCGGCCCAGTTGCTCGAGTATTCGACGTTCTTGGCGGTCCCGTTGACCGTGGCGACAACGCCGTCTTCCTCGGCAGGCAGCCTGAAGCCCGATCGGCGTCCAGCCCGGCGCGCAGCATGGTTGGCCCAGCGGGCGGCAGTACCAGGGGCAGCGAGGGCGCTAGTGGCGAGGAGAGCGCCGGCGGCTAGGGTAGCGGTCTTCATTGTGACAGGGCGAGACTAGGACTGATGCAGTAGGATTTTCTGGATAGTCAGGGGAAGTGCCGGTTTGACTCTGGCGATCAGGCTGAGGATATAGAAGGGATCAACATCACTGGCGTGCGGGCAGGACCCCTTTATAGACGTGATCGTAGCAAGGATTCGAGGGATTAGGGCTCAAGGCTCAACGAGCTTACACTCGACCATCTGCTCTAGTTGAGCCCCTAGTCATGATGGCGAAATGGGCCTTGTTCGGGCGCCTTGAGTGGTATCATCGTTACATGTTGCCCGTTAATTTTGCAGCGAATGGCGAGTGTCTCGTGCTTCGATTCAAAGCATGTGAATGAATACAGAATATTCACCTTCCAAGAAGATACATTCAAGCCCGCCCGACTGATGATGTGTCGAAGCCACGAGGACTAAGAGAGCGGGATATCCCTAGCCAATTCGAGCAAGACAGCCGATAAAGAAGTCTAAGAGACGACATGATTCGAGGATATTTTGTCTTGGCCTTTAGGCCGGGATATTAGTCGAGCTACAACTTATATGCACGACATCCGGTACCTGATAGCTTGGACCCTGGGAGAGTCTGAACGTAACGGGAAGGTCGTATTGTAGAGGATATCATCTCTTATCAGCGACTGAGAAAGACGGCCTTTATCGCGGCCACGGGAGGGAATGTTACACCCAAATTCTCATCCTTTCTTCCCAATTCCAAGATAGAAGTGTCGCGGCCAAGAATACCAAGGCGAAACTAAGAGACACCAAGAATACCAAGAAGCGTCAAACTGGCGGCAGTGGTTAAAATAAGCTTTGAGGTCTCTTTCGCCAAGAGGAATACTCCGGGGAAGCTTCATACACTTAGGTTCATACAATTAACTAATCAATCAGTATAGAGAAATAGGCATATATGTTCATTTAGGACCATTTGGGGAACCTCCCACGTGTACCCTGTTTATCTCTCAGATTCACCCATCCACTACCATCCTAGTCCAAGTCATCCGTTCGGGTGGCCCCCTCAGCACCCAATTTTTATCTTAAACCTGGTAAGCCCACATCGCATTAATGAACCCGCATATTCTGCAACAGTATAACAAGGCCGCGGGAAGATATTGAAGTGAAGAAGAGGTTCTTTATTGGAGGAAGTGTCGCGGCCTCGTGAATACTCTTATCGCCCAATAGGCAGTCGGAACAAGCCGATGGGGTGGGTGGGCGCTACTGCAGATATATCTCGCTCTAATAATCGCCGAAAACAGGGGCCGGCCCATTCCATACGCGATTGGGTAGCTATCAATGTTTAGGTCAGTGAGAAAAGCCGATGAGACTTCCGGGATGTGGGTATGCGCTTCCGGTCTCTTTTCTTGTAGACTTCTAACTTCTGAAGTAACGGAGCAAAGGCTCCTGCGACGCGCTTCTCACTACATATAAGAAATCTTGGGCTTCTAAGCAGTTGACAACGCGAGACAATAATGCGATTGAAGGTATGCACCTCCTAATAGAATATACATGTGATGAATTTCAATCAAGGAAGTCCTTTCGGAATACCTCCAGGGTAGGGCTCATGAATAAGGAGTCAAGACTACCTTAAGCCGCTAGTCTAACAACGGTACAAGCCATATCTGAAAGGACTCAATTTGACATCACATAAGTACCCGAAAATGATCAAGTCAGATATATTTCATTAGCGAATATAAACTGAGAACTAGATTAACTACACATTAGACGTTCCCCTTGTCCCCTCCAATCAAAACTAAAACCAGATTACCTCAACGACTATATACCTATGCGTCACACTCGTCCGCCTAAATAGAGAATGTTCTCACGCATGGCGACGGTCAACTCGCCGTTACCTGTGTAGATATAGCGAACTGTCTGACCCCAGGACTCCGCATGGGGGACCGGAAGATAGACAATATCGCCGTTATGGATATGGCCAGAGGTGAGTAGTGTTGCGAGCACGGGGAGAGTTGACATTATGTATTGAGTGTCTGCGACACGTGTTAGTCTTATAGCTTAGCGGTAAACCTAATTCTAAGGTTCTTGAGCATGTTAAAAATTGTGGATTGTAACATGTGAATAGAGGAAATTGACTAGAGCAGCCTTGAGCAAATTAAAACGGATAGCTGGCACATAAGGCGAAGGACTAGTGACACCTACGAATCGGAATAGTCTTTGGGTCGCGGATCAACTTTTCATAGTCCGTTGAATGAGACATGATCTTTGAGGATTGTGGCGAAGGCAACACTGTACTTGAACGCCTGCTATTGGACGACCACTTTGCAAGCACTGGCAAAGGTTTACGACTCGTTTGAGATGGCGAGGCACTCTTATCAGACAAATCTGGCAGAGTTGACGAGATAGCCGCTCGTAATTCGTCAATATCGAGATTCCGCTGGATTAGAAAAGTCTTTCTTCCGGGCGCCTTAGGTCGAATGATAGCCCGAAGCGTCAGGCGATTAGGCAATTCTGACTTCGGAGATTCATCCTCCCAGAATGGATGCGAAGTGCCAGTGGTAGGACTACCATTTCTGCGTATTGAGCGTGCGATGATGAAGGTATCAGCCGTTGCTGCGTTACCAAAGTCTTCCCAGGGTCGAATTCGACGGTGTGTCTGAGTTTCTCCCGCGTTTCTCTGCGTATCTAGGCGGTCCTTTAATGCAGTGAGTTGCAAGCTGACTTTTTCAAGCTTGGAAACCAATGGTGACTGTCCGCCGATGGACGAAAGGAATTTAGGACTGGACGAACTCGTGGAACTGACTTTAAGAACGCGTCCATCACCCAACGTTCGGTCTTTCTTTCGCGTAGATCCATCAGAAGTGGTTGAATACATGGGACTTGGAAGCCGACTCGGAGACGGCGATAGCAATGGGCCCTGAGCGGCGCGGAAAGTCGTGCTCGGCGAATGGCCGAGCTGGTAGTTCGTCCATAGTGGCGCGAGAGTTGGTCGTCGCGCTCCGTTCACATGAGTTGTCATTGGATTACAAAAGGAAACAGAAAGTTGAGGTCTTGGGATAGAAATATGGCGGCTCTGATACGGTCAATATTTAATCGTTACTACCAAGCTTATGGTTATAGGGTCAAAAGCTGAGCTATGGTATTAAAGGCCTGGAAAGTCAATGCCAACGTAATGTGCCACTGCTGGGAACTCTTATCGTAGGCTGGTGAAAGAAAAGAGTACCGATTCAGTCAAAGGGTAGTAAGCGATGTCTAGATGTTACGACAACAAAACGTTCGGACTGAATCGGCACTTCATCTCCATAGAAAGCGTGGAAAGGTGTGGATATCTGACGAACTCGCGAGACACACGGCGGACAAAGACAAAGGGGCTATTTGCAATTACTAGAGTGTGGCAGATTGAGTGAAAGGATCGAGGGTTCAGGCAGGCATGGAAGACAATCAAGCGGCTCGGGACGCCAGTTCGCCTCTTCGCCAGGTGGCTTGTTTGACAAAGATTTGGAGAAACTCATGCCTTTGAGTTGGGATGGCGAGCCTAAGAGTATCTAGATGTCTGTGCCTTGGGCGCCGTGTCTTTGTCAAATCTACAAGTCGATATTGTCGGAAAGCATTGGGTGTAGGTAAGTCAGCCGGCGTATCCTATCCTAAAATCCCCTAGGGCTGTGTGTGGATGATTTGCGAGATAGTTCATGAGTGTCCAAAAGAAAGATTTTAAGAGTGTTGAAGTTGAAGATCTTGGCACGTGTTGGCAACAACGCGCTATAATTACAGCGGTAGGCATCACTAGATTCAGTATAGCGCACTCTGTTTGAAGTTAATAACATGTCAAATTTCATACTTTGATACACGCCGACATTGAAAGGCCGTCTTCCCATGAATAAATGAACAATATTAATTTTAGCACATCAATTACTTAAATAGAAGCTTAAACAGTCAATGGGATGCTTTTCGTGGTTGGGCACAAATTGGGTTGTCAGATGAAATACCGAAGCCAATAGTTGGTTCGTGGAAAGTAGCTGCCGCGGCCAACGCAGTCCCACGCAGCTGACCAGTGTCAGCAAGTAAAGAAAAGAGAATTCCCTGCTCTCACATGAGATACCGGACATCCTCGATGACAGCATCAACATCTAGGTCAGTACCGAAGCCAGCCTCATCTTGATTTCATACATTTACGCCTCGAGGAATTGCCCCTTCATACCATGTGGCTTATAAATGTCGACACTCTCGCTGTCCGCGAATTCCTTGGCGACAGCATCCCTCAATATGCTATTCTCTCTCATGCCTGGGGCCAAGAAGAGGTCACCTTTCAAGACATGCAGCATTTGGACGAAAAGGTGAAGGCAAAACCAGCCTTTAAAAAGATCGAAGGCATTTGCCAGCAGGCTCGATACATGCAGCTGAAATGGGCTTGGGTCGATACATGCTGCATTGATAAGACAAGCAGTGCTGAATTATCCGAAGCCATTAACTCAATGTTCCAATGGTACGCCAAGTCTGCTATCTGTTATGCTTTTCTTGCGGACGTGAGCGATGTCGAGGGCATTCGGAAGAGTCGCTGGTTTAAGAGAGGTTGGACGCTACAAGAGCTCCTAGCTCCTAGGAATGTTGCTTTTTACTCCGAGCAATGGGAATTCCTAGGCTCTAAAACGGACGGAAATCTACAAGGTCAATTGCTTGAGGCTTCCGGAATTCGCTATGCGCATTGGCGTGCCCTAGAATCATTTAACCCACGTGATTGGAGTATTGCGCAAAGAATGTCGTGGGCTTCGAGAAGACAGACAACGCGAGTCGAAGACGTCGCGTATTGTTTGTTGGGCATATTCGACGTTCATATGCCACTCTTGTACGGAGAAGGAGAACGTGCCTTCATCCGACTTCAAGAAGAGATCATACGTGTCTCTGAGGACCGGAGCGTTTTCGCTTGGACCGACAATGACATTATTTCAGAATCACCTTGCGGTTTTCTTGCCAGAAGCCCAGCTAACTTCGCCGATTCTTACGATGTTGATGAAATTTTTCATAATCGGTCCACGGAAGCAGGGGATGAACCGGATATGGCTCATACAGTGACGAACCGGGGTATTAACATTCAACTAACTTTGATACCTACGGATCCCGAAGAGCCAACAACATTCTATGCCCTTCTAGGTCACGATAGCTATAGTGATGCGATAATAGTAAGACACGTTATAGGCAGTGAATATGTCCGTGTTCATGCAGATACTCTCATGAGGTCAAAGGAAATGAAAGACAAAAGCTATTACTCACCGTGGTGGTATGTACGAACCACTAAAAGAGTCATTTTGAAGCTACCAGCACCGACTCTAAGGTCACTCAACATGTCGCGAGAGGGAACTACTACTCTCTTCGTCGAATACTCGCATCTGGCGCATACAAGAATACGTCTTTTCAGAAGCACAGGTCGGGTCCCGAAGACATCGTTCATTCACACAAACTGGAAGGGAGATCTCATAGCTCTTCATTTCGGCAGGGAAGATGTCATGTTCGTGCTACGGGTCTATCATGATGGCTCCTTTATGATAGGAACTGACGATTTCGAGCGTCTACATATTTCCCGACCAAGAAAGGCGAGAGAGACTGGAGGGGCCCATAAAGCAATGGTAGACGATAAATGGATGGTAACAGCACGGTCAACATTAGAATCGTCGACCGGAGGCGGAAATATTCATTGCATTGTTCTGCATTGTCGTCCCGTTGTGCCCTTGATAGACCCTGGCGACATAGGGGTCATCAGCATGATTTTAGGCATGCTGGGATTGTCGGCTACTGTGCGCTTTCTCTATATTCTTTTGCGTCGAAGAAGGTGCTCCAAAGGTCTGCAAACCCTTGCGTGGGCGTCCTCTTCGTTTCTCCTATTAGCCTTCCGGAAGGGATTTGAGCAGAAACTAGGATACGGTCAGGCTACTGCCAAAAAGGACTATAGAGCGAAGTGGCCCTGGAAAGAAGTGAAAAAATCTGACGAAGACATGGTGAAATAGAAATAAAAATATAACTACCTGGTTTGGGTAGGTTATGATACAAAACTTAAGCTCACTATTGGGTGGGGCGGGACCTAACTGTAGGTAGCGCTCCACCTGGATTGAAGTCCTCACCATCACAATATCCCCAGTTTCTTCGGCTGACGTAGCATTTTAACATTATGCAGAATTGAGATCTGGCCAGAAAAAACCTCGCGCATTTCGCTTTGCTTTTAATTTTTGTCGCTTTCAGCTTGGCCACGATGCTCGCTTCTCATTAATAATAGCGCACTCTAAATCGTTCACGACTGCATTCGCAATGGCTTCCGACGCGACGAGTTACAAACAGCTAAAGGAGGACTTCGTGTCCAACCTCTCAGGAGGGCCCATTTCCGAGATCAACTATGTCACAGCAGTCGGGCCTGTATGCCATGACTCCCGCCAGCATAATCACAGCTGTTCGTTAGGCTAATTCGTAGAAATGACAGGTCGCATTCGTCCTTTGGTCCGTCCTTCAATCTCGACAGTCCTTCTTCAGACCATACAAGCCCCTGAGCTTTCTCGTCGACCTCCTCCTGAACGTCCTTAGTCCTTTGCTTGCCATGACCCTTTATTCAAACACACCATTACTGCTCTGTGGTCTCTTACTTGTGCCGGCCATCTTTGTGTATGCGCTCCCACCAAATCCCGTCGTAGCAAGAAAGAAAAAACCGAAGCTTCCGCCAGCCGCCCAAGCCCAGAGCAAGTCACCGAACGCCCTAAGCACCTTATCTACGAAGCCATTCTTAACGACGTATCGAGGATCATTGCTAGTATTGACGTGTCTCGGTATACTAGCGGTTGATTTCAGGATATTTCCTCGTCGTTTCGCTAAGGTTGAGACATGGGGCACGTCGATAATGGATTTGGGCGTGGGGTCGTTTGTCTTCTCCGCTGGCATCGTGGCGGCTCGACCGTTGCTGAAAGAGAGGGCCGAAGGGCGGGCTACTCCTTTGTCCCAGCGTCTCATCTACTCTATGCGACACTCACTTCCACTGCTTGTTCTAGGCATAGCGCGCCTCATTAGTGTCAAGGGGCTCGACTATGCTGAGCATGTTACCGAGTATGGCGTCCATTGGAACTTCTTCTTTACCCTCGGCTTCCTGCCTCCTTTCGTCGCGGTCTCTCAGTCTATTCTCAAAGTGATACCTTCTTATGCTGGTTTGGCCGTCATTCTAGGCATTGTATATCAGGTTATACTGGAGAGTACATCTCTCAAGGCCTTCATTCTTACAGCCCCGCGAACAGACCTATTCTCCATGAACAGAGAGGGTATCTGCAGCTTTGTCGGCTACCTTGCTATTTTTCTATCTGGGCAAGATATGGGAATGTTCATTTTACCAAGAAATACGAGTCCAACTAGCAGTGCCAATAATGCTGCCCAGCGAAATGCACTTTTAATAAGGATGGGTGTCTGGGCAGCTGGTTGGACAACGCTCTATTTCCTTGCAACAAATTTTAAATATGGCGCCGGCTTGGATGTATCTCGTCGCCTGGCCAATCTTCCTTACGTTTTGTGGATAGCTGCCTTCAATTCGGCCCAGCTGTTGATCTGCTGTCTCACAGAAACGGTCTTCTTCCCGGCTTTCTATAATGCCACCGACTTGAAAATTGAGCAGGAAGCGTATAATGCTGCCACAAGCACAGTCCTGCGAGCTTATAACCGAAATGGGTTGGCTCTTTTCCTAGCTGCTAATTTGATGACTGGATTGGTTAACATGACAGTGCCTACATTAAACGTGGGTCCCGCAGTGAGCATGGGAATACTGGTCGGATATGCTACTATTATCACAGTAGTTGCTGTTACCTTGGACGCCAAAAACTTGTCTATTAAACTCTAGCTTCTATCTGTTTACCGAGAAGAGGACAGGTCTCCTGGCACTTTATCCCGACATTTCGAATTTATGCAATCAACAGTGCTGTATGGCATATCAAATACGGGGAGCGCGGATGCCTCATGTCGCGTGCTATTGATGTGATTGTCGAGTACTTCGCAGCACAACACCCTGCTTCAGCTTAGATGGTGTGGGGTCTCCATTTGAAGTGGCGATATACTCCAAGTCGTCAGCTCCAAGACTCAGCCGCCCTTAATAGGCCAAATCCAAGGCATTTGAGGATTCAACCTTGAGCTAATGGCCCAAATGGTGTGATTGGGCTAAGCATGGCAAAATTATAGGTTCCATTGGCAAACTAACTCCTGTGACTTGCTTTCAACACATGCAGATCCGTTCTAGATAACCACCATGATCGCCTAACCTTACTCTGCTTCGGAACGGATGCTTTCATTTCCTCGCGCGCCTTAGGCACCTGAGTAGGCAGCATCGTCGTGGCTACGCTAACGTACCGCGCTATCAAGTTCTTGGACACCGAGATGAGAAGGGGATGGGCGATGCGATGCATACGTCTCGGCGACGAATATAAAACTATATTGGATTATTGATTTAGATTAGATCTCAGAGTTCGCATCACGGACTGCTGTTGCGGTACGTTGTAACACAGTTATCGAGTGAAAAAGGAGGTTACTGGACCCAAGATTGTACCGTCGTGGTATTAGTGCTCCACCTCCCCGGGAACCATGCCTCTTTTTCGCTGGCGCTTCGGCCCCAGGAGTTCGGGAACACCCGCAATCGCCGGCTGCGCATCACAAGACGGGACCGACGACAACAATAACCCCCCACCATCGTACCAGGAGAGCCAGAATGCTTCCTTGCATGCGGTACTACAGGGCGCCGTAGCCGTCGCACCGATCTTATGGCCTTCGGCGTGTTCTTCTCTTAACACGATAAAGGAACCATCTTCATTTCAATCCGCCGGATGCCTAGGTGCAGGAGAGAAAGAGAAAGACAAACAAAATGGCCGACTCGCGATCTTTGGCCCTAGCGCGGAAGAGAATGGCATCATAGAGGTCTTCACATATTTGGCCATGACTCCATGCGGTGACCATCCCTTCCTAGACCGTATACGGGATTTTTCCTATTTCTACTTTACGCCATACATCGCCAGCGATGGCGCTGCTATTCAATCATCTTCGCCGCAAGGAGGGAATAGTGGCGGCAGTTCCCGCCGTGAGACGCAGGAAACTATCCCTGTTCAAGAGAGACTGCGCAAAGCCCTCCAGCACCTCGAGGTGCTGCGCGAGAGCTCAGCCCTCGTGCTCTGCGCGCGGGTACTAGAGGACTATTACGCAGGGCTGAAGCATGTGGACTCGATAGTAGATATAGACATCGCACAGGATGAGTCGACTCCAGACCAGCAATTCCCGAATGAAAAAGGGATGAGTAGCGCAGAAGCAGCGATTAGGTCAACACTAATAAGGAACAAAACTAGATTGACGCAAATCGCCGCGTGTCTAGAAGAAGATTGCAACTGCTGCGACTTCGACGAAACACAATCGAAAACAGACCTAATAGACCACTCCTCCCCATCCACCACGCTATCTTGCAACTGCGGCCATCCGCGAACATCACACACTCACTCACCTCTCGGCATATCCCGACTACTGCGACGCTACACAAACTGGGACAGCGTTTCATATAGCGCCCTAAGACATCGGTCGAGCGTAGGTGTAAGGAAGAATCGGATCTACGAGCTCAAGGTATGCGGAGCTTCAGGAGGGTGTCCGTGTCGGGACTACGACAAGGGGCCACGCACGGGTCGGTGCGCGCGATGCGGACATTACGACAAGGACCATGTACCCTTAAAACCAGACAAAAAACACGGGAAAGGGAAAGAGAAGGGAAAAGAGAAAGATGGACCGAGTACGACAGGAGGCGACGACTTGAAAAATGCGGAATGGGAGTTGAGCTGGATATTGGTAGAGAATGCATATCTGCTTCTCAACCGTATCACGCCAATCTCTGAGAGTAACTGTTAGTATTATAAGTTTGTTTGATGATATCAAATCTTGTATATTTTAAATCGGATTGACAGGGCAGCAGTGATGAGAACAACTCCACGGCCCTGTATAGGCAAACCCTTTCCCAATTAACGAGTTTCCTCGTCCCTACTTGTTTCGAAAACCATCGTGAAACGTTTTCCTTTAACGGAGAAGAAAACGTAAGCTTTCGTCTTAGACTTCAGATATCCTTATATCGAGGACAACTATTTCGTTGTACATTCCCTCCTTCTATCGTTGCAATCAAGAACCTTGACTACTGATCCTCCCTTCTCAACCCCTTTCATAGCTTATCCACTCTCACTAAGCGAACGGATCCACCATGTAGCTAGTACGAAATTGTCTGAGCACCTTCGTAGGCATCGCCAGCTTCAAGGGTTGTCCAACCAGCTACAGAGCCAGCCTCAACACAGATCATGTTCTTGAAGCCATCCTTGGGCTCGAAGTCGCCCATACCGGCCGCCTTCTCCGTCCAGGGGTTCCATACCACAACATTTTCAAGGTTGTCGCGTTCAATTTTGAAAGCGGTCGAGCCCCCTTCAGTCACGACGATAGTTGGCTCGGATGTGTAGACACGGTCAGTCTCGCCAGTGATAGTAACTGCACCAGACTGCGACTTAGTCTTTGCACCATCCACCTTATCAATGTACTCGGAGCCCTCGAGGCCAGTGACTTCAACTTTGGTGATGTCCTGGATAACCAAAGTTAGCGATCAACGAACATCGCCGGTTATCCGTTCTAACATAACTATTCAAGTAACGAACTTACATTGATTCGGAGATAGGTGTGGCATAAGAATTGGCAGTCAAATGGCTTGTCGCCATCATTGTTAATGACAATGCCGGTGCGTATGCCATCAGGAGTTAGGGTGACAGTGTAGATAGCTGAGAAAGTATAGGGCCACAGCTCCTTGGTCTTCTGGTCGAGAGTCGCAGATGAGAGTCCGAAGTCGAGCTTTACTGAGGCATCGGACTGACTTGTGGACGGTGTGGACTCGGAGGATGACTTGCCAAGGAACTCCCATTTCGAATTGCGGGCAAAGCCATGCTGCGGCAATTTCGAGGTCTGGGCATGATTAGGTGCAGTACCGAAGACCTATTTTATGAATCAGTGCGATTGATTAGCTAACAAGACTTTTCCCTAGCTTCTTCGTGCTCTTTCTGTTCACAGCTCACTTACAGGGAACACGAGAGGGATGCCCCCTCTCACGGCCTTGGATCCATCCAGCTTAGCGGCATCGGAAACCCAAAGCTTCTCGTTTCCAGCACGGTCTTTCCAGCTTATAACAGTGGCCCCGAAAAGGAGAACCTCGATGCTCTCACCAGTGGGGAGCACGGCCGAGACGCGCGAGTTAGCATGAGAAATGTTGACTTGTGGCTGAGGTGGTAGGCCGGGAGTGCTAGCTAGCGCAGAGGGCTTGTTGGGTCTGTCAACCATGGTGGGCAACCGGCTCCAGGTACCGGAGAAATGATTCGAAGTTGGGACGTGAGAAACGAGGAACAACAACAATAACAACAATATTAATTTCAAGGTGGTCACAAAGATGATGGAGTGTGCTCTTACGAAGCCACTTGCTTTTCAAATCAGCTCAGATAATATGGTAGATGCAAAAGTATCTCAATGGGTGATCGCCAATCAGTATGTAGGTAATGCTGCAGGACCGATTGCTAGTCTGCTGCTGGATATGGAACGATGGGGAGATGGAACGATGGGGACAGGATGGAGGGACTGAGGGGAAGCGGGAATTGTTAAAGATGGCGGGGTAACTTGACCTACTTTACCCCCCACTCCAGATCTGTAACAGCCGCTGTGGGGCTGTTTCATGTTTTTGTGCTCACTATTAACCTTCGATGCTTACCTATGAAGTTACAGTAGGTAGGTACTTATTTGTAAGCTAATATAATCTGTACGAGAGTTATGTCGATCGAGCTCAAGCAGTAATAATATTGAAAATATATATTTACGCAATCTAGAAACACCTATTTATCAATTATATAAACAATGTTGAGAATGGTCATTCAACGTCTATTCAGTTCGGGAAATTTAGACGTTAGGTTGATACCCCGCCAAGTGAACTCCACGTGGGTATTACGTCATGTAATTCGCTGGTTCCAGGGATCTCTCCTATCAACCCGTATAAGCTAAGTTAACATAAACTGCTACAGCTCTGTATTATTTGCACCAATGGGTATTTCGGGTCGCAAACAGGCTGTTGCGAACCTCTTAGAACATTAAGTTCAGGAGAGATCTCAAGGGCCTCCTGTGGAGCCAATCTAAACCCCGGCACGGATGCGCCTAAAATAGCGCTATTGATGCAGGCGTTATCACATCACCCTGCCCAGCGTGGGATTCATGGAAAAAAGAAGACCAACTAAATTGATCCCGTTATGTTAGAGCTAAGAAAAGAGGATCAGGAAAGAGAGAGATTGATAGCAGGAATCTTCCAACCGTGCTGTATTTCTTAAACAGGCACAATATTCCACTTCCCCTAGTGTAAGGCCTAGAAAGCTGTACTCGACTAAAATAAAACACCTTTACCGGGAAGTAAAGGCTTCAAAGGACCGTTCATAGCGACATGATCAGCCCATATTCTGCTCACGGAAAAAAGCTTCGTGGGCGTGGCTATAGAGGCAGCCTGACTGTACATTGAGCTTCAATCGAGCTGCTCTACCCCTTTGAACGCGTTATCAGGCTCTTATAAATTTTTATGACGAGCCTCTCATTAACGATTACTTATTATACTATGATACTCAGAAAATGTCATAGGATTTGTAAGAATACTATTGTGACATACGTAATCCTTTTCATAGCCTGCTCTCTTTGGCGTTCTTATCTTTTGCGCTATAAAGCTATCTTCTCCGATATGAACTAAGAGAAGAGCTCGGCTCGAGCGATTTAATAATCAACTCACAGTGTAGGGTATGATCCATAATAAGAAAACATTTGTAGACGGTGTGATAGCCTAAGATTTCGACACCAAAAATGGGACATACTGGGAGGCTTTGTACACGGTGTATTACCACTTAGTTATGTTCTATATAGCGCAAGAGTTTATGTAAGAATCTTTAGATCTACCAATGCTAGATAATCGAGCAATGAGTCTAGGAGCCTGCGTCCACGGACCGATCTCAGCAAGTTTACTTATATATGTTAGGTTAGTAAGTAGAGGTCTATGCAGGCGATTATCTTGATATGAGCTGTTCGTTAATCCACAAAAAAAAATTATTGTTGATAAGATGCCTAGCGTGAATGTAGTGTCAACGCCTCGCACGAAAAGCCTTCAGAAGCTTCACCCGAAGCCTCAAGTTTATTGATCAAGCAGATGCTTTCTTTGAAGTGTATGAGGGCGACGGTGGGAGGAAGAGAGTAGAAAGAATACCAAGACCTCCTCTTGATATATAGAACTTAAGGCATTTGATATTACTTTATCGGCAAATTTTTTCCTTATTCAGCAGAGCCTGACTTCACAGTAGCTTAAATTTGAACTATGGGCTACAACTTGCAGTCCCGAACGCTGCCACTCAAGATGATGCTCTGTGTGCCGACTCTACTGTCTTCCGCGGCGCCGGCCCCTTTACCTAGGCAATCTTCCAGTAATTCGCCATAGATCCTCGTGCTCGACTGAAATCTCTACCGTAACCAGTCCCGGTCTGGTTTCATTCATCTTAGGCGTCCAGATCGCAAGCTCGGTAGCGAAGGCACGCGATTTTCGCACTTCTCTAACAAGCTGTCGAGCCTGCAGCGGATCGTCTTGCAGCTGGATCTTTTTCATGACTCCACAAGCAGCTTGTCGAGCTCGACCATGTCGAGGGAGTTGTGAATAGACACACTTCAACTATCGGGTATGTGAAGCTCAGTGCCTTCCACCGCTGACGATCGAAGGCGATGGCGTACAATCTTATTAGTTAATAGCAGTACTCAGCTGCAGATGTCGGAGCCAAAGGAGAAAGAATAGAGCCCGACATTCAAATAATGGCAGGGAGTTGTCTACAACATCCACTGAGAAGTAACTGGATCGGAAGAATGCGATCTGATGATCTGCGGCTCTAAGCCGGGAAGGACGCCCCTAAGCCCCTGAGAAGCTTAGGGGGCCTCGGGCCAAGACGATGAGAGGGTGCACTAGCGGCCATGGCACTCCCTTGTCTACCTACTTGTCTATGATATCGCAACTTCCTGCTTGTGCCTTAATATTTTTGATTGTTGTTTATCGTACCTTTATAATCGTACCACAGGCACACTGGAGCCTAGACTATGACGTCATGGGTCTTGCCAAGCCAGGGGTTATCAACACATGACACCGCGTCACCCTGGCGTCGTTCTGATGAGTCACGCTTAAGGGGGTGCTGGTTCTCAGGTAATCAGTCATTTCCCCTGAAATATAGTAGAAAATTATAAGAAACCATTCCTCACTTATAACTCAATCTGAATGAGAATAGACTTACTCTTTGTCACGTTTTCTCCCACTTCGGCACTCACCGAAGCTCCTTGATTGGGAAAAGTTCCCGCTCGGGGCTGGGAATGGAGCCGCTTGAAAAACGGGCCAAAAGAAACTCAAAATCTTACTGCTGGCGCTTTTCTAACAGCTAACCGAATCAGCAGCAGATTGTCAATTTTGTTTAATAACCTTACCCAATTCAAACAACTAGGCGAATTAGAGAGTTGAAGTTAGAAGCGAATAAGTAACAAGTACAGTACAACTGAAGAAAGCGCCATGGAAGCCCGGTGCCAGTGCGGGGCCGTCCAGTTTAAGACGCCGCTCCCGAAGCCGCTGGCGCTGTACATCTGTCACTGCGCCGAGTGTCGCCGGCAGTCGAGCTCCGCCTTCGGGACCTCGGCCATATTCCCCCGCTTCGAGCTGCCCAAGACCGATCTACTGTCCTGCTACACGTAAGTTCGCGTCTGCATCATCGGAAGAACCTTGCGAATGCGGGGTTAGATATCTAATCGAAATCTTATGTCATCCGAGCTAACGTAGAATTTTGTATCTTCTGTAGCCGGCCTACGTCTTCTGGTCACACTTTATACTGGTATGCCGCGTCATTGCCCAGCCTGTTACCCTCAGTTGAGGAGGGCTAGACCTGTCGATAGGAGGTAGAATGCGTCGCTGACAGGTATCTTCCACGCAGCTATTTCTGCCACCGTTGTGGTACTCGTTTGATCCACACAACTCCTGTAAGTTCCATACACGCAAACGGCACTCTCAAGTTTTTTTTACTCGGCCCCTCTATCAAGGCGACTGACTAGACATATCAGGGCAAAAATGTCGTCTCCGTGAAAGGGGGCTGTATCGAAGGCCTCGACTGGGACACTGCCATCCACATCTGGACTAAGTCTGCTATGGTACCTATCCCTGAGGGCTCAGAGGCGCACTCGGAAGAGCCGACCGAGTCGGACTATGGCAGCGTGCAGGAGTCCTTGGACCAACCTACCGATAACCCCGGTCCGCTCATGAATAGCGGAGGGTGGCCCGGGGAGGTGCAGGTACCTGAGTTGCAGAAGTTGGGACATATCAAAGGCGCTTGCGAGCTCAGCGGCCTCTAGGCTGATTCCTAGATTGAGAGAAAATCTTGAAAGGGAAGATGTCTTGCAATCAAAAGTTAGTGGAACCAGATGTTGTTGGAGTCTATCAGGTGTTTCTATTCTCATGAGGATGATAAAGTTGGGAGTTGTCTCTCGTTTTTATGCTGTTTCTTGGATACCGTTTTGTTCTTCGATCTAGAGGTGTAATATATCACCTAATTACCCAATAGCGATCCCTAACCCTCCTATTATCCCACATCTACCGTAAACATCCTTTGTCGTACTCCTAAATGCTCTTTAAAATTGGTATATCTGCTCTGCATGAAGTGGCACTATCTTATTCTTCCTATGTCAGACATAGCTTGTGGCTACTATCAGTACATTGTCTTTTCTACCATCCAACTTCCTCTTCTAATACTCCTTGCAGCAAATGCGATAACCTAACCCTCCAACACGCCATTATTCTGTCGTATAGAGCCTACTCCATTCTTCCTTGCGTTCATCATACAATAATTAATCGCAAACGAGGAAAATATTCACTGATATCCTGAGCCTTATTCCAATAGGACTTCCACCAACACAGTTATTCCAAAACTGCGATCCACTGAGCTCTACGAAGCGCAGGAGGGTGCTCGAAGGGTAGGGTAGGACGAGGACGGGGCGGTTCGGCATTACCAACGGGTGGATAGGTTGGTTCCGTGCCATGCCCCCACTGCCAGGTCGGGTTGTATATATCATGGCATGTTGATGTTGCGGGAATCGTCGTGAATGTGCTCACTGGTAGTGTCCTCGTCGCAAGCGTAGTGCTTTCGTTGCTGGTAATCCGTAGGTTCGTGGTAATCCATGATGTAGGATTCTCAAATGTAGGAATCGACATCGTTAAGATACTTGTGCTAGTCTCATTGGAGTCACATGTGCTGGTAGGGTAGGCCGTATCAGAGGGTATCATGGTACCCATGCTAAACGTTGTAGTGCTCTCGAAAGAACTAACTGACGTAGATGTGGAGGGTGCGTTTGAAGTGCCACTGGTGAAGTAGTATATCGAAGTCCTAGGTCTAGTGGTCGTGCTCGAAGTTGCTGTGCTCACGGCTACCGTAATAGTTAGAGACGAGGTGGAGGAGTCGCCCTGATCAATGATGGATGAAGTCGTGGGCAAATCATCCGAGTCATCGATCGTGCTTGACTGGCTGTGCGAGTGAGTGTTCGTGACGAGTTCTTCTGTAGACTGCGCACCTAAGGTTAGACTTGCCGCACAGGCATATTCCTTCCGCCAAACAACTTAATTATTTGGCTTACTGTTGACGAGGAGCGAGCCTTTACACGCCGAACTTCGTGAACTCGTGCCTTGTCCGTTGTAGCATATATGCTACCCGTGCCCAGGATCGTGAGGCTCCTGGTGGAGATAACCGGCGGAATGGCGCTTGGAGGATCGGTACCTATGGAGATGGATACCATGGTTGTTGTGATACTATCAACTGTTCCCCTGCGTGGTATTAGATGTTACTCTTTGCTGATTATTAACACGAGGTGATAATAGGTCAAACAAAAACAATTAAGGCAAGTATACGGAACAAAGACACTGGGGACGTACGATACATTGGTTGTAATAGTTGTCAGGAATGGTGCGCTGATGGTGTACCAAGGTGTGCCGTCGTCAGTAATGGTGGTGGTAGACGCAAAGCTCCAGCTCGGGCTCAAACCACCCACAGCGGTCGCCAAGCTGGCGATCATCGCCATGGCGATGGCCCTCATCGTCGAGAAATGAAGACCAGGATGCCTATGCCTATTAAGATGATAGAGGCCGATGCAAAGTTGAGGTATGATTAAGCAACAGTCGGTACTTCGGATATGGGATGTCTCTGAGCATTGCCAATGACTGAGTCGGAGGACAGAAACAAGACTAGATAGCAGATATCGAAAGTTTATATTAAAGAGACGTGGCACGTGCAGATGTGAAACTTGGATTGCTGCGTTGGCTTTCCCATGGTCCATCTTATCTGAGTATTGCAGCACTGGGTAATTGTAACCCAGTTTGTACCACGAGAGTATCACATAGAACATCTCACTTATTATACGCATGGTCACATTGTTCGAGTGATGATATTAAGGGATGGGGCTCGGGATTCCGTACACTCATAAAGAACTTGTAATATGCAGAAGGTTTCTTGGCTGATGCTCTGTAGCGAAACCAAAAAACTGTAACCGCAAGCCTAGGCGTATAGCAACGTAAGCAGAACACATGACACATTTTAGAACTGTTGCACTAGAGCTGGCAGCTAATAGACGATAGCCTTCAGAGAGACGTACGCGTCTGCCAGACTGACGAGGTATTACAGGGAATACAAACTGAAATGGACGTAGCACGTCTAATGTCACAGTCCGAAAGAAAGAAAGAAAAAAAGGGATGTTTCTGGGCGAATACCATAGTGACCAGTCCGATGCACATTTATACTAAGCAAGACACATTGAAGGTAATAGAAATCGTGAATTATCATACTATAGCCTCCGAACAAGGCCCAACTTGAGCGCTAGGTACTCGGGGATAAACGAAACTTGGTACAGGAAGAAGATTTTACACAATGTGAAGTGATTGAAGTCGAGGAAAAAAAGACTCCTTATACAACGCCCAACACAAATGAATACTATCCTCGATGTAGGGGATGGAGTAACCAAACGCCAACCCATGCTTTCTGTCACCATGTAGAACATGGATGTTTAAAGTTAATCAACTGAGTGATTTCCCAATCTTACGTATTTGTACTCATTAAAACGTCGTCATCATTGTCATCATCGCCAAACCAACCCGTTCCTATCCTTTTTGGGGTTGCCTCCCATCGCCGCACCGCCAATAGTGATGCGTCGTGAGGTTGGTTGTGGTTGATCAGCCTGCTCCTGAGGGCTTCCGAACCCAGGAGCCCTCATAGAGCTTCCGAGATTCATCCGCCTGGCTTGCCCGGCTGTGAATGAGGAGGTCTTCGATGACGAGTCGGGATCTGGTGGCGAGCAGCTGATGGGAGGGCTCCCACGTCTCTCTGCGCTGCCTCGTCGTAGTCGAGAGATGCCGTTCGTGTTCGAAGATAATGAAGGTCCGATGCTGGGGCGATGGCCGCCGAGCGAGCCGATGGATGAAACGCGTCTTACGTTAGAGCCCATGGCAGCCGACGATGAGAGACATGCGAGCGACGAAAGGCGCCTCGGTTTTTTATTGGCGTGTATAGCGGAACGGAGTTTCGAACTGTCAATTAAGCTCGAAGTCTCTGAGTCCGAGGAAGGGGGGTGGTTTTCATCTCCCGATGATGGAGATGGTTGAGGCAAAGAAGAGGGGAACGAATGAGGACTGGCTCTGGGGCTGGGGCTGAGCGACGTGTACCGCCTTGCTGGTATGCTGGTATTAGCAGCACGTGATGGGTCCAGGTTGCGTAGCGGGCTTGGGCGTTCTCCATTGTTCGACGAAGATGCAAGGTTGAGTGACATTGTAGGGGCCACTGGCGAACCACTGCCCTGTGATGGTCTAGCTTTCGACAAGAATCCAGCCTGGAACCTGCTGGGCTTCGAAATAGGCAGGCTTGTCATCTCCGGCGCTAGTAGTGATGGACTTGACTCCTCAGCCGAGTCGTTCTCTTTTACAGGAGAAAGAACCGCCGAGATCTTAGGTAGAGGCTTTTCAGGTGAGGTTCGTTCTGGTGTGAGCACGAGCTTCTGGGGTGTCTTTTCGAAGTCTGCTAGCGTACCAGTTTCTTCGTCATCCCGCCAACGCACAGAACGCTTCGAAGGTGTTCGCTTTTTAGCTGGGGAAAAGGAGACTCCTTTGCGCGTATTGACTGCTTTGCGACGACGAGGCGTTCCTTTCATGGGAGAAAAGGATACTTGCATCGGTTCAGATGCTGTGAAGGCGGCCAGTGCTGGATTAGGAATCGATTTCACCGAATCCTTAGGTAGGAGCGACATCCTCTTCCGCTTGGGAGTTCCGCGCTTTGTAGGAGGGAATGCCTCCGTTGCCACCTTCGTACCATCTGGCTTGACCACTTGAGATGCGGCTGAGAAACCAGTCTCTAACAGGCGGTTGATGATATCTTTGGCGTGTGCGACTGCTTCTTCCTCACTCATGTCGATAGTCTCGGAGAGTGATGTAAGTATCTCGAACTGGGCAGTTAGCAGGGCTTGTACAGTGGCCGCGTCACCAACCCTGTCCTGATCCAGTACTTCTTGGTTGGCCTCACGGGAGAAATTAGACTTCAGGAGTTCTGCTTCCGTGGTTAAGCTGGCGATCTCGCCAGCATTAGCATGTCCATCCCCAGTAGGAAGCTGACTAATACTATGCTGGAGAGCCCCATCAATAGCTCGTTCCCACTTCATATTCTTTAGTTTCTGGTGAAGATGATGCCTGCTATTCTCCAGCTCGAGAAGGATGCCGTGGGCTGTCTTTCGCATAGCAGATAGGGGTGCAGGCATTTTCTCTTCGTCTTCATGAGTATCGCAAACAGTGTCGAATGCGGCAATCCACGAGGAGAGCAAGCTAATACGTCGCTCAACACCTCGTAGCTTCTTCATATGAGCCACCTTGTCCTGGCGCTCGTTCAACGAGTTATCGTAAGCAGTACGAATTCTCTGAATACCCTCTCGAACCGAAGCCTCCCTTTTCTCCATCTGTTTCCGAAATTTGGCGAAAAACGTTTGTTCTGCATTCCTCTGCTGGGCCTTGAGTTCGTTGATAAGTGTCATCTGCTCGTCGATCTTGACTAAGAAATCCTTCACATGACGGTTCACGTTAAATACGTTCCTCGTAACTTTTGTTTGGATGTTCTTGGCCCGGTTTGCGTATCGAAGAGTGTTCTGAGTCTCATCGAAGTGGATACTTGATGGACTGACGCATACAATCATTACGGTCTTGCAGTTACCACCGAGGGAGAACTTTAGAAGTCGTGTGAGCTTGCTGTTTCGGTATGGTACATGAGATTTCTTGCGAGGGTCACAGAGTGCGTTGATGCAGCCGCCCAGTGCCAGCAGGGACTTGTTGATATTGGCGCCTTCAATCAGCCGTTCTCCTCGGTTTTTTGTCGCACTAGCCCTTTCGCTACCCGCAAGGTCGATAATGCTTAGTGTGGCCATAGTGTGTGGTTCGTTTACGGCGGCATTTCTGTCTTTCATAGCAACATTGATTTGGAGTACTGCGTGTGATCGGGATGATGTAGCGTTCGCATCCGTTGGCGATACCGTTCGATATTCGTTGCCCAAGACAATCATGTCCATAACTTCTTGGACGTTCTTAGGATGGTGGCTACTTAGGCCCTGTACGGTGACAGCCTGGTTCGAGTCCTCCCGCAGCATCAGACCTTGTTTGCTTCCACCAGGAACAAGCAGGTCGCGGATTGTCTCGTTATAAATCTCCAGATACGAAAGCGATACTTCGGTGTGTTTCTCGTCACTGCAGTCGCCTATCCTCTCGAAAAGTTCCTGCATGGTTAGAAATATGATACCAGGCATCTGTGGTGTGCCCGTGATGGTGTGCGTCTTGCCGCATCCTGTAGCACCGTATGCGAAAACTGTGGCGTTGTAGCCGTCGAGGACACTATCCAGTAAACCCTTGGTTGTTGCCTCGTACACTTCCGTTTGTGTTGTGTTTTCATCGAATACGCGATCGAATCCAAAAGTCTGATCTTTGACTTTTTTGCCGTTGGGTACGACTGATCTCGAGAACCTATGGACTGGGTTGTCTTCGGGTGGATCGAAGACCCTGTTGTCTTGAGCGTTAGATACTATTTAACAATGGTTTCCTAGAGAGCGATGTACATACAGGCACCTGTCGTCGACGACTCTGATGACGGATCGAATTCCGCTCTTGTTAAGCTTGGGTGCTGGGGCGCCAGCTAATGAGCCATCGCCTAGGAATACCGTTCCATCGTTATGTCTTTGTCTGTGTCCATATGTAAGCGTACGGCTGGGGTTTGCAGTGCGTTGTTGGGGGCGTGACCTACAGTTGGGCGGCTTCTCTGATTGTGAACGGTCGCACTCGAACTGGGCTGCGATTTAGTACACATTAAGAGAAATGGCGTCCGACTCTCCTACCTGCGACAGTGATGGATGATGCGCCTGGATCTACGGAAGACATGTTGGCTGCTGTTTATGTGTCGTACTATCCGAGTTGAAGTCCGCCTCGGATGCGCCTCGAGCTCATGTGGTGGTAGGATGAGGCGACATAAACAACAAGACAAAAAAAAGGCGAAAATAACAGAAGCGATCAGTGTCTGTCGCGTTGATTTGTAAATTCGTGGCGATGATGGCCTCTATAGAGATACCCGACAATTGAAGACTTGGTGTTGTAGCAAAAATAGGGAAGGATTACACGGTCGCGAACAGATATCGTCATTTAGGAGATGGCAATATTAAAATTGATGGAGCACGGGGCGGAGATAAGCAGGCGCTTGTTGATTGTTAGTTAAACACAAGCATCACCGTAGCAACCAGTGAATCCACCTACTTTCATAGAAATTTAGGGTTTCAGTGGGGCTCTTCAACCGCTGCTGAGTCGCTGTTTCATGTGATAGCGTGACTCCAGACTCCACCACACTTACCTGTTTTTGCAGCATTTAAAGCTTTCCTAGGCCAATGATTAGCGAACAACAATTCAAAACAACAGGACTGCCGTTAACTAAACAAGGCTTCCGGCAATAACATGTCTTCATACATGGGTCTAACCTTTAGCCTCTAAGGGTCTTAATACTTTCTAATTTCTCTACCACGGCACTATGTATTCTGAGCAAAACTCGCCCGCTTATTCGCGCCATACTCGTCTCTACCAACGAGGAAGCTTTCCGGCGGGCCAAGGTAGCTGGGGCGAACACCACCCAAGTTCATGACAATCTTCTGAACAATAACGCTTGGCGCCAGACTCCAGACGCGTAGTGTATATGCCCCTTCTTTCGTCACGTCCCACCGCGTCGTCGTGTTGTGGTTTGGATCAAGCCCCCACGCCGAGTCGGCAACGGCCCTGCCCCAGCCCACGGGTAGGTCCGGTCCGATGCTGTCAGGTATGAACCGTACTACCTGTGGCTGTGCTTGTGCTCCCTTTGCTGGAAATAGCGAAACTGCGAACTGCAATGGTGTTTTGTCCGAAAGATAGTTCTGCGTTGGCGAGAGGTAGAGCGTCACATTAACTTTAGACACATTGGTGAATAGGTACACGTCATACTCTAACGCGGGCGCTGTGGCAGGTGTTTGAGGAGGCGTTGTTTGAGGCGATAGGGTGACACCTCCCATAGTCCGTCCATAATTCTTAAGAGTCAGGTATGTTATGTTCGAGGATGTTGCATCAGATGGACCGTATATACGTTGGTAGTTGGGAGCCTCGATGGCCACGGTCTTGTCGGACTCAACATATCCCGAGGTGAAGCTCGAGGGTATCTTTCGCAAATTCACCGGCACTTGAACCACTGGTGAGCTGTACCACGAGGTGAAGCCCTCTTTCCCACATCCTGCGGTGAATTTAATGTTAGCCACCGTGGTATTGACGATTTGGGGCGCGGTTGACCAATCGACGGATACGAGGATGCGCGTGTCCGTTCCGTTGCCTGGTCCAACTGATCCTTTGGTCTGCGACAGCTTCACCCAAGGCAGGTCAACTGTGGCTGACCAGTCACAATCACTTGTGCCCCGAGAGAAAACGTCAAACCAACGCGTCGTAGGTCCGTATGGATCGAGCGGCGGAAGTACAAGAGTATTTCCTGAGTTCGAATGATACTACGTGTATAGAAACACGTTAGTCAAGACCTCTAAGTTGGACGAAACGAGATTTTGTACAGACCTTGTCGTCACCAGGGATACTAGCATTAAGTCCTTCAACGGCAATACCGATATTACCTGCGATAGAGGATACGGCGCTCTGCACGTACGACATCGCTGGCAAAACGTTGCGCATGGGCTGCTGCCAGTAACCATCGTATCCAAAGTGTGTTTCTACATCCCATGTCAGCCAAGCGAGCAAGTGCCTATACCTCTTACACTTACGATCAAGTATGCGTTTCCACTTGCCACCCAGGAGATCGTCCCATCTAGCTGTGAGTTCTCCGTCGGCTTGGAAACGAGCAAGCACATCGGTTATCATGTCATTTGCCGAATTCCTGTGTTGATTCGCATATACTGCGTTTTTCTCGGCGCCAATGTGGACTTGATGAATGATTTGACCACCCAAAATCGGATGCAGTATCATTTCGAAAAACGCCGGTTGAGAGGTTTTATCAAGCTTGTCATAGACAGCCTGAGCATCGTCCACTAAAGTCTGCCATTGCTGGAGAATCGCATCACCTTCGTTGTAATTCACCACGGAGTAGACGTATGGCTCGACTAGCTCGAACTTTCTGCGTGCCGCGTACATGCCGTATCGCGTCATGATGTTCGTGATGTCTGCTGCCTGTTCTGGCCCGAACTCGCGAGTCACCCAAGCAGTCGTCCAATTCCCTACATCACCTACTCCCCATTTCTTGGTGTTGTAGGCCATGTCTAGGAAGTGGCTTATCGGAATCTCCAGGGGCTTCAGGTCTCCGACATTGACAATCCAAATCCTATCAGCTCCGTGAGCGTAGGCCAGCTGCATCTGCTCGGCTGTCTTCTCTAGCTGGATAGTATTAATCCACTTGTAGTTCCTCGTGTCTCCAACGTAGTCAAAATGATAGTAGACGCCCGCGCCGCCAGCTCGTGTCTTCTCATCGCCGATGGGCACTCTCCGCACATTGCCCCAATTGTCATCGGCCCATAATAGAGTGATATCCTCGGGAATTGTGAGCCCTTGTTGGATGTACGACATCACTTCCTTATACTGTAATTTTTCATGTTAGTTGTCGCTCTTGCGGTGTTAAAACACATTCCAGAAGCTTTTCGTGATTTATGAAACGACTTCTGCACACGATCTTTCAGAACGGCCCATATAGAAGGACAATAACTTACGAGACACCACATTTGGGGTACGTCAGTCACCTTGACACCCAGTACATCCTCAAGGACGTTTCTCTGGCTATGAACCACGGACTCGAGCAAGCTGACAATAGCATCGACACCTAGCCCTTCAATAGCCGTATCTCCACTACCTCTCATGCCCATCGTCCACAAGCTATTGTTGGCATAGGGCTTCGCTCGCTGCGCGCCGTAAACAAAGTACTCATCAATTGTCTTGTTGTTCTGGTCGTATGCCCAAGGTCCGAGACCCTTGCTGGTGTAAAACGTGCCAAACTCGTTCTGCGCACGCATCATCGGCTCCGTATGAGAGCTACCCAAGACAATCTCCCACGCATCCGCCAAGGGCTGATTGGCAGGGTCGTCTACCTCGAGCATGGATCCCCAAATGGCTGGCCAGAGATAGTTCGCGCGCAGTCGAAGGAGCAGCTCAAAGACGTTCGGGTAGAAGTGGTGGTTGTATCCAACCCCGTACGGCGTGTCCTCGTAGTTCCACTGGACCCAACCCGACAACCCCGGCTGCTCGTCGTTCAAGAAGATCCCGCGATATTTAACAGACGGAGGCCCTTGGACTTTCCCATCGGGCAAGATGAAAATCTCCTTGTTCTCTTTAATCGGGACGTCCGCCCACCAATACCAAGGGCTGACGCCGATTTGTTCACTGATGTCGTAAAGGCCGAAAATGACTCCGCGAGGATCACTACCTGCGATAACGACAGCCCTGGGACAGCCTTCTATCGGATTATCGACGATTTGGGTCACGAAAGACTCCCACTTCTCTTCGATGTCAGTCACGTTCAATTTGTTAGCTTTAACTAAATCATCGATTATCTTGGAGCGGCCAAGAGTTCCGGCAATGATAACTGTATCTGGGGCTGACGGATCAGTATACTCCGGCCCAGAAAAATACTGCGTGCCATTGGTAGAATACTATCACAAAGGCGACGTTAGCTCTTGATTCCAATCTGCAAAAGATATTTTTAAAGACATTTTTTATTCCCGAAGCAAATTAAAAGTTGTCCGGCGTCAAGCTTACTTACATGGGTATAGTTCGCCGCAGCAGGATGATACTCGTACATAGCCGGCTCCGCCCCTTTCTCGCCATTGCTAAGCGTGAAATTGGTCCCTGTGACGCGACCAAAGTCTTTCGCCAGATCACCCGCTGCCCGAATCACGCCCCAGTTGTCGCCGCTCGAAACGAGGATCTGAGGCTTCGATACGCTACCGCCGGCGATCTGAAAAGCCTTCGGAGACTGCCTGAAGCTCACAAGAGGCTGCTGTCCGAGGGCTGTGACAAGTGACGCCCAAGCGGCTATCACTAGCCATAGCAACGATTTCATGAAGAAAGACTGCCTTGGGCGATGTGTAGGTACGTGTGCGGTTTTGGTAGGTGTCTACCTGCCTTGCCACTCACAGAGCCAGGTGGATCATCGCCCTTTATAACGTACCGACAAGTTGGGTACGAGGTAACGGAAGGGCATATTATGATCCATCTATCCAGCCCCCTGGCCCCTTAAGAGGATGGCCAGACTGCGGAGATGTTCCCCTAGCCATTTGGAGAGCTACTAGCATAGCGGGACTGGACTCCACGATGACAGAATCCACGTGTAGATCGATCACCACGAGATGTAGGTAGGTATCTGAACCGACATTGCGCTCCGCTTCGCCATTACAGCGTTCTCCGCACTAGGTCGAATGGGAGAAGTTGGGGAAATGTTATCCTAATGCCGGGTAATATGGACAGGTCCCGCACAAGCTGGGGAATAGGCGAGAAAGTACGACAGTAAACCCCTGTTGATTGAGGTAGAGATAGGTGGGATGCTGCGGAGTATGCTGGTGAGGCGGCAGTCATCCCGTAAAGCCGGCTAGCTTACCGGCGTCGGTGTTCAGCACACCACCCGCCTTGGCTCATGCACAAAAGGGGATCCAAAAAGCCTCTGAGTAAGGATTAGTTCTAGGTACTAGGGGGTCCACCCTTGGAAACCCCCTTCGCTACGCTCAGGGGGCATCAAAATTCTGGGACAGGTCAATATTCTGGGACAGGTGAAAGTCGCCCCACTATAGAATCTATATACAAAATCAACTTTTTGGTGTCTAATATGATAACTCCGATCATAAATAACATCGCAACTACAGAGGCAATAATAGTCAAATTGATATAGGGGGTTTCAAAGGGCTATATAAGGCTATAGAGTAATTTTAAGCTAATATAACCGTAGTATGCAGCCAGGGCAGTTGATCGTTAAATTTACACCAGAATATACCAAAATTTCAACTGCAAATAATAATTCAACCAAAAATTGTAAAATTAAGCGGATAGATTCATCTTATAGCCTATACTCTATAGTACCTGTATATAAATTTACAGCTCATAATACTTACTAGATCTATTAATATTTATGTATATGTTATATAGATTTTGTATGTAATATGGCCCGTGCATACAACTATACGCACGGGCCATATTATATATAAAATATACCAGACTTCAACTGCGAATAATACTTCAAAGAAAAATCGCAAAATTAAGCAGATAGCTTTGTTTTATAGCCCGTATCTTATAGTATACTTATATAAATTTGCAGCTAATAATATTAATAGGATCTGCTGATTCTTATGTATTGATTTTAGTATATTTTAGTGTATTCTGGTACAAATCTAGCAATTAATACCCCAGCTACATATTACAGCTATATTGGCTTAAAATAGCCTTATAGCCTTATATAGCCTTTTAAAACCCCCTATATTAATTTAACTATTATTGGCCTTATAGTTATGCTTTTATTTGCGATGACAATGATTGTATTTAGACACCAAAAAGTTGATTTTGTATGGCAGATTGTATGGTGGGGCAACATCGACCTGTCCCAGAATTATGACCTGTCCCAGAATTTTGACGCCCCCTGAGCGTAGCGAAGGGGGTTTCCAAGGGTGGACCCCCTAGTAATGAAGAAAGTTGCGCGAGTGCAATTATACCAAGTATTATTTTCTTACAATATTCTGGGCGACAGCGCCAGCGTACGTTGCATTTAGCCGGAAGCGATAAAGGCTTCTAACCTACATGTAGCTGGAAAACCCCAGGAGGGTCATATAGCATTAGGCCATCGTGCCAGCATAAGAAAATGGGCTGAAAACGAGTAAGTAGGCCGATAATATCCAACTACGCTACGGTATAGAAACCGAACCCAGTCAAAATCTCGCCCTCTCTTTCAACTTCAGATGACCATCGTCCTCGAGCAACCCACCCCATTGAGTCCCTTTAAACAAGTTGTTAGGATTTTGTGAAAACCTTGAGAGTGATAAAAAGAAGATTGGCTAGACTGTGAAAGCTCACATAAAGACTAATTAGTTATCTAGCCACTCAGCGCGTTGGGTGACTTAGCTGAAAGCTCTCTGACCAAGTTCCTCACTTTCAAGAAATGGACTCCTATTTGTGACGCCGTTGTTGTCTTTCTTTTTATTATGCGATAGTTAAATCGCACAGAAAATCGACATTACTTGGCTCATAGCTGATCGCCCATTTTCTTCCGTCGCCACGACTCATACCGCGAGTAGGATTGGTGAAACCTTCGTGTTAACAAATCTGGACTCTCTATTTGTAGAAAGGTCAAGCGCACTCTCGCATGAAAGTCAATAGCAAACAAAGTACAACACAAACACGCTACTATATTTTTGATGATTCTAGCTGGGTATCTCAAGCATGTGCGCCAACATTCTCCCTCAGTCCCTTCGTCCGCAGCGTGAGCTTAGCACCCCCCTCGTCGAACGGTAGACGCACAGGCGACTGTGGTCGTTGTCTATCTACAGCGGCGACACTACTCTGTCGAGAATTATGTCCGCTGCCTGGACCGTTCTCCCGACCGAGCGCACGATTTAGCGTCTCTCTCTGTTTCCCGCTTAGTATCTCGCTGTCCATACTACCACGCCGACTGCCTCCGGCGCTACTAGCCCCATCATCGGTGCTAGCCAGTGAACTACCCACTCCAACTCTTCCTTTCATCCGTCCAGCCCATAAACCCCGGATTCCACCACGCTTTCGTTCGGGCACTTCGTCGCTACCCGCGCTGCAGACATACAGGAGATATTTCAGGTTTGGTAGTGTGTGCCGAATATCGACGATCTTGAGCCCAGCTGATACGCAGAGGGCCTCTATATTCTTGTTCAATAAGAACCAGCCATAGTCAAATCGATACTGTGCGGTAGCGCCACCCCGTAAGAACAGGGGGAAGTCGCGCTGGGAGTCGGGTAGTAACGAGATATTGTCGCGGACACTGCTACGTGAACCAAAAGGCGTTATTGGGTATGAGAGTGGCACAGATAGATAGAATTGCAGAGCGTAAGTCAGTTGTGCCACATAACCTAGAGCTGCAGACAGGGAGTCCTCAGTGGATGATGATGAGGTCGGGTCGTAGTCGGAGTTTGGCAGCGGTATGCCGCAGATACTGAAAGAAAGAGGCGCCCCTAGAGGAGTAGGTGTAATGGGGAAAATGTGTGCGAGGTCCTCACATATACGGCGTCGTTGGCCATGTATGCTTTCGCGCGTAACTGCAATCAGTTCTTGCGAAGCCGGTAATTTGGATTGCGCATGTTCAACATGGTCTGCCGCCCTTGCTTGTGCTGAACGGCCTTCTTTGATGGCATCTCGACGAGCTTGAATAGATGCCTTGAGATCATCTCGCCGTGTCTGAGCAGCGCGGACACTCCGCTTCTGGGCCGAAAGGTATTTCGAGACAAGGCGAGCGGACTCTTGGGCTTGTGGGACTCTGTCATCTAGCGTACGTTCAAGCAAACAGTTGATTTGGGCGGTCAGAGCTTCGCGGGTAGCTAGAGCGTCTTGAATAGAGTTATTCAGATTGGCTAACTTCATAAGCGCATTGTATGAGCAGCTTGGGAGCGGCGAAGTTTGCTTTGGCTCAGGGCGTTTGCTGGCGATGTCTAGCGAGTACAACCCGTCTTCAAGGTGAAAAATAAGACAATTGGGCGGGAAATGGTGGTTCCGCAGGCTGCCCAGATAGTGTAATGAACAAAGATCGATGTCTTGGGACAACAACAAGCTCCACGACTCGCGTCGTTTAGCCCATAACCTTACTTTCACCCCTGACAGGCGCGTGACGGACGGACCGGCACTCGATAGGTCAAAGAATCGGAAATTGAAATTCATACATCGCTGACCGACCTCGCTGATATAGATGGGACCTGCCTCCTCATCACAATGCAGCGAGAAGAAGACGTCGGCAGCCCTGCTCTCGATGGTGTACTCCAATTGCTTGTGGCGGGTGACCGGGGTGGTGTTGGCGAGGGTGGTGCTGCGTCTACGGGCATTGGGGCGCGGTCGCAGGCTCTCGGAAGAACGGGCATGGAGAAGCTGGTGTTGGTGCTGGAGTTGCGCTTCTTGTGGCCTGTTGGAGAGGAGATCGGCGTCGAGGTCGTCGGAAGCGCGGCCGTGCGGTTTGGTGAAGCTCAGATTCCGTAGGTAGATTCCGTGAAGATGCCGCAGCCGTCGGTTTTGCGACAGCATCTTTTAATTTGTGGTGTGACGATTAGTTGTCGTTGCTGCTACTAATGCTAATGCTGCTGCTGCTGCCTCCGCCGCTCCGCAGACAGCGGGAACGTAAAAAATTAGATCATGGGTGATGCTGTTGCGCGACAGTAGCATGCTTAAATTAATATACTAAATTTAGGTAGTTGTACTAATTGAGTTCCAGTCAGCGATGACGATGGAGCTCGACAGGTTCAGTCGCATACTACGCTCGCATAACATAGGGAGATAAATATTCTACTATAGAGAATATGCTTCTAAAAGTGCGGATCTAAGATCGTCTTTTTCTTACAGAGAAACATGTCGATAAAAAGCTTGTAAGACGAAGAAAGATTCTGAGACTGTTTTTATGTCATTTATTTACCTTTTAATTTAGCACAAAATAATCGGATAAGAAACATATGACGGAAAGCAGGTCAAGTGTGTCGCTGTTCCTTGGTGGTCTGGGCCCAAGGGGAGCGATGCGTGGTACACGACATGTTGCAGATCGCCCTCAAATTGCGACGTAGTTTGCTGTCATTAATATAACTCAATCTGTTACTTATCTTTTAATGTGGGTAGCGAGTGATATGGCATCAATATCACGCAGATATTGCACCGGATCTCCAACAAGCATAGGGGTAAGAAACGTGCTATCTGAATACACTAGGTAAGTAAGCTTAAGTCAAACAAAATAGCGACATTATCCTGAGAAATTCCGGGGCCTCAGTTGAATTCAGTATAAAGGAAGTATTGGTTTGCTTCGCTAGGTTTCCTCTTATTCCTCTCAGATAATTCCTCGAGGGGCAAGTTCTACGGCTTCTATCTACGAGTTCCCTAAAAGCGTGGAGGTAGAATATACAAGCCTTGTCTGTTGATTTCAAATAGCACTAATTTGCCCCATGGCCTCGTTTGATACGTTATTGTTCTTACCCCTCTTGCGGACACGCACCGACTTCATCTTTCGCGGATTACCTTCCGCCTTAACGCGCCTCCTCAACTTAGCGCTACATCGAGACGAAAGTCAGTCAGCAATGTCTTATTGTTGGGGTCGTGAGCTTCAGCCTACATTCTGTGCAGATGCTTTGCCTTTTCTTCCTGCGGCACAGCTTGCCACTCCGGTGAGTCGTTTAGGAGAATGAGTTGGTCAAGCTCAAGTGCAGGCGTCATGTTGGTATCTTCGCATAATGACCAAGACGATGTCGAGGCTTGAGGTGAAATCCCATCGAGAAGCCTTGTTGCAGCATCTAGTGAGCTGTCAAGCTCGTTAAGCCGCGTAAAAGACTGATGGTCTCCTATCTGGCCCATTACGAGCTGCTCGTGAGTTTCAGCATGGCAACAATATCTCTCGATTGGTGTCATCTCATCTGCCGAGAAAGCAAGCTGAGCTCGTTGAGTTGCGAATACTGATAGCTCTTCACATAAATCAGGTTCCGACTCGGTGCCTAAGGTGGGATTTGCTGCCGATGCGGTCGAATGAGGTTCACATGGGTTTTCCTTATGTGACGGTCTACTATCAATCAGCAATCGCATGAAGGAGGAAGAAAAGACAAGACATCTTACATAATTTGCCAGTCGTCATCGAGGCTAACAGTCGATCCGCTTGGTGATGAGTTCCTCAATAAATCAGTCGTCAATCCCTCTCCAATACCTCTATAGTCAATATCACTAGGCCCTTCCATGTGTGCCTTAAAATCGCAAAATAGGCTTCAAGGAGAGTCGGGGACAAAGTCGAGACAAGGATGTCTAGGATGACCGTTGGTACTCTGGATAGCCAGAAGTCAATGGCATCTATAATATACTAATACCCTGAATATTCCCAGATTCAATCCGCGAACCAGTTGCCTTCTCACGTCTCGCTGGGGTTCCAGAACCGAGGGCTTGGGACAGGAGCCCGATGATATGGAATCGCGCTAGACGAGAGGAACCTGGGAAAGATCCCGGCAAGGTTGTGTGCCATCGTTCCATTTGTAATGCAGTGTTCGTATATTTATTGGCATCTGCGTCTGTAATAGGTTCCTATTACGGTCGGCGTGGTGTGATGGTGGCTCATAACCCCCCTGAGGACCCGACGGTCTGGTACCCCCTGCTAGCCGCGGAAAAGTGTGGCCTACCCGCGGGTTTTTGCGGGCGGAGCTAACCTACATAGTTAGTACCTAGACTAGTAGCCTAACTTAAATACTGCCTGTCAGGAGTGCTTTGACCCCCAGTTCTGACCTCCTGCATGCAATCGAAACGGGATATAACCAGGTAGGATCCATTCAGTTGGTATACGGTATACCTATACCCTTGGCCCGAGGGTTTGGGTGAGGAGGTCGCATCCGTCACGGTACTAAATTGATCCTATTCTCGTCGTCCATGTCGATAGTAGTAGTGGGCTAGGGGCCAGATGCAATGAGATGTGGTGGCCCGTTCCCCTCCGCTTCTGCCGGTTCTACCCTGAGCTCGACCCGCCGTGGTGGTGGTCGTCCACCCCTAGTTGCATCATCACCTTCCGGCCGGGGTTTTGTTTCGTTTCTATATTCGGCCAGGCACACCATGGCATAAGATCCCCAAATTATGCTACCGTCATTGTCGGCCCAGGTACGCGAACCTACACACCGGTTCAGGAACTATACTTGTCTCGCACGGATCCAATCCGGTCAACTGCTTTGACATTTGGATGAAAGTGACTTAGTCCAGGTGCTCGCCTGTCAATCCTAACCGCATCCTAGTCTAGGATAATCAAGAGGGAAATCAGACAATATAATGCAGACCGTTGCCCGCGTGTCCCACCCCTCAAGTTGCCACCTCCAACTTCGAGGGTTTGAGGTTAATCTCATTCAGCAGCCAGGATCCGACAGCCACTCTGTTCGGCATTTTACATAGAGGCAAGTCCCCACGCTTGTCTAAGTTTTGCACTTGTGGCTTCGCACTGGTTAAGATACCTACAGCTCTGTGCGGTATATAGACATGGATACCGACTACGACTCAAGGCTGGGAGTGCAGTTGCCTTGAATCGCCTAATGCACCTATGTAGCATTTTAGCTCCAGCTTACCATCCAACTGGAGCATGGGTAGGTATTTTGAATGCTACTGCGAGCGAGCTGGCGGACTTAAGAAAAAACCCTCCTCGGATGCGAAACTCCAAATTCCGACAGAGGCAGAGATGAGGCTGCGAAAGTATAGGGGCGGGCGTTGCATTACGACGTAGGTATCTGCTACACAAAATCAGCTGCATGTCATCTCGGGGTCATAACATGATGCTTGGCACCAGGGAAGTGTTTTCATCCTGTGTATGTACTTTTTACTTCAGCCCCCGTAACGATTCTAGTGTTCATTCCTAACATTTTGCCAACAGTCTTTGCCTTGCAAAAGCCATTGAGCTGGAAAGCCAATCGTCGGATACTCATCCACAATGTCAATGTAAATATTCCATACGCTTGGTTGGCATCGTCTCGAAACTGGTCTCATATGCATCACTCATTTTGTAAATATGCAAAATTGAAAGTTCTCACCGACCCAGTTCCCAGTATCAAGCCTCCTTCCAGGGGATTATTCAGCCGGCTCCCTCCTGCATAGTTGAGGGAGCCGAGCCCACTAACGCTTACATTGGCGAATCAACGTGAAGTTTCCAAGTAAAACGGGCAAACTATTCTCATTTTACAGCCAGTATTAGTCATTACTCCTTTTATTTTGAGTTCCTTACAACTCGCGTTGCTCCTATTGCCTTTTGATACTCGCACGCTACATTTTAGTCTAGCAGGTCAACTTTTGAATATACTGATTACACCGGTACTGAGCTGTTCTTCTAACTTCTATTCAAGATGCGTGCTGACCGATGCGACCTTCACCATGCAACACCTGCAGAAACATGAGCATGAGAGCCCACATCGATGAGCAAATCACTAAATGTTTTTCCTCTCAGAAGACCGGAGCAAACCTCCCAATTGCATTTGTAAACATGACGCGAGCCATGGGTCTCTCAATCTGTGAGACGAGGAACGGAGTATTCCAAGATAATTCTTTTGAATGGCTCGCTTAGCTATCGTACATTGCACCCCTAAAATGCCTAGGAGAGCGAACGTGGAATTATTAGCGAATCCAACCTCCATGGCATCTGTAGAGGACGCGTAGGATTTAATAAAAATTATGTTTCTGTGTAAGCATACTGACGCTGCATCGCCGAGAAGATCGATTGCATTGCCCCTTTTAAATAAAAATCTCTTGAAGATACCTCTGCAGAGGCAAATCGCTCGGAATTGATACATAGGGAAGCAGTTGAGATCCTTACACGATAAGCCGGCAATGACACTAGAAGTCAGGGACAAAACATAAAGAGTCGATCATAGGACTCATTTCCCGCCTAGATTTTGACAATAGTGAATAGTCAGATGTCGATGAGTTGGAGGTGACGAACAGCGCGCAAAGCTAAACATACTGCAATGATGATATTCTGATATGCACAAGTATAGGTAACTACACTATCCTCTACAGGGTCTATAGTAGAGGCTATTTTAATAGGAGTATCAATTATACATATACGACACCGGTGAAGCCGCGCACGTAGGCTATTATACGTGGCGCATATACTGCGTAACTGCCGTCAGAATGCAGGCTGTACCTACATATAAAGCATAGGCAATACACCTCAGCGCATAGACTCGGCCGAGCGAGTTATAAGATCGGTTACAAAATACGTCCTGTCGTCTGCCACTCATTGTTTTATTTTTATTGAGTGATTTTGACTGACGTTGGATTTATACAAGGGTCTTCAATGTTACACAGCCAATCAAGGAGAAAACATCGGAATTAGACAGTACGGCTATAGGTTTGAGTGTTGTGATCCACGATAACTGGCCTCAAGCATGATTACTGATATTCGTGTCTCCGGAAATAAAAGTTGACAAAGTGTAAATCTGACCCTCGGAGATGCATATCTTCATATGGTTGCACCAGTGTAACCGTAGGAGCATCAGAGCCTCATATAGAACGTTATCTTTCTAATCATGTGTACGTGTACTTACTTTAGAACCTTTCTGCGTAAGCTGGGTCTTTTCAAATCCAACCATCTTAATTATCTAGTCGGTTGAAAACCCTGAGGACACAGCCCCGAAAACGTATGTATCCGAATACAAAATCTTTCCCGACTACGGAACGGCGCATCAGCCTCTTCCTGTCAAAGGAAAGTATTCTAAGCCCTCGGTCACCTTTTCCAATTAGCGATGATTCCTGGGCGAGGCCATGGGCCTGTGCGTACACCCTCAACATCCTCCGAAATCTTGGTTATATGTATTGGTGTATCAGGAGAGAGGATTTCGTGACTCTATTATAGGACGGACAGCTCCATTGATGCAGCGTTATTATCTCGGCCCAAATGGCGGTCTGTTAAACAACATATTCGTTGTGAAAGGGGGTGAAACATTCAACATGGCCAGACGAAACGATTATCACGCACTCTAGCCATTGAAAATTCCCATTGGCGGAAGGAAGATTTCTTACTAACACATTCATTCAAGCTGCTCAAGCTCGGCTTGCAGCCTGCAGAGTGACGCGTGCATCATGTTACATGATGGGAGCCTTCGAATAGAATATCCTCTTAGTACATATAAACAACTGTTCACGACCTCGAACTACTTTTTCATCAGAAATTTTGCCAAGAACTTTATCTTAGTCGCTCACTCCACGAAGTTTAAGTGACAGAATGGCTTTGTCGTGGATTGATACTGCTGGGTATGTAGGCTCTTATATAGATATATACTGTTAAAGTAGCACAGTAGTTCTACATATAAGAATAAAATAAAGTTATAGATAAATTCTTCGATAAAAGATGCCAAGAAATCAAGCAGTCCGACATAGAAGTCAGATAATTATATGTATCTGCTTACCCGTGATCTACATAGCCGGAATCGTACATCTTACCCTCGGCACAATGGTCTCGAACAAAAACGGCACGTTATCGTTGCATTCAATCTGCTCGTTGCTCTGCGGATCCTCATCGCACTGGAAACGAGGGACGCCGCTGTCGCACTCGAATTGACCAGGCCCATCGTCATTGCCGATATAGCGGCACCCGCTGCGGCCCCATATGTCCTTGCCGGGATCCATAGAATACGGCCAGCCCGGGTTATCTAGCCCTCGGTCGGATATATCGTTGTACACAGTCGGCGCCGAGCAGGGGTCCAAATGGCTGCCAAAGGGGATGACCTCGTACCACACCCACAGAGCGCCAACGGCCGATCCGCCATCCCCACTACTGGCGATTTGATAATCAAACTCTATCCAGACGGCCTGGCTTGGCTGTGGTGGCGGCGGTGGCGGCGCCGAAGTCGGGGGTGTGCTCGAGGTAGGTGGCGATGTGGTCTGCCCTATCGTCGTCGTGGAAGCCACGTATCCGCCTGATTGGGGGTCCTTGGGGTCCTGGTACCCTGGCGGGTAGCCTGTAGGGGAGGGCAGGCACCAATATCCCGTGCAGAGCTGGCCGCCGCAGCCAGTGCCGCTTGCACAGGTGGGCGAAGCGGTCGGACCGGGTGTGAAGCTGATGACGGAACCGTCGTTGCTAGCTATATCCGCACCTAGATCGCGGCTCAGGGCCGCAAATACAGAACTAGTGTATGCATCGTCTCCGTTGGAAGTCCATGCCTCATCGTTCCACGTCCCGACGGGTGCGATCGTCTGAGTACCAACGACGGTGGTGGATGTAGTAGATGAGTCTGAGTTACTTAAGGAGCAACCGGTTATTGTTTCACAGTGGCTTGAGGTTGATGTAGCGGTCGTGGTTGTTACTCCATTCGTTGTCGTCGTAGCCGAGAAGATGGTAGTGGTTGTGCATAGCTCAGCCGTCTCTGTCTCGCATTCAGGTTCCTCCTGGGTCGTAATCTGGTTGTCATTCCCAATGGTGATCTTCGGCCATGGCGGCAACGTACCTTCGATTTGGAAGCCAGGTGGCCATTGGATGATGCCGATGGGTGGAGGGCCAGGGGGATAGATTCCCGGGGGTAGGATCCAGTGCCAACCACCGACGTGGAGATCACCCCAAGAGATACAAATGAAAAAGAACCACGCCTTGCATGACACGACAACCCCATCGCTCGTAGGCTCGGGCTTATCAACAGTCGTTGTAACAGGTATGATCATGCCATAGTGCGGCCAGGTGGCGAAGGCGGGTAATGGGGTCGTAGTGGAAGAAGCGTCCTGTCCAACGCTCCAAGCCGTAACCAAAGTGCAGTCTACCTGAACAAGTGCCGTAGTAGATGTGACTAAAGTAACCACTTTCGTGGTAGGGCAGCCAAAGGTGAAGGTCAGAGGCTCTGAGTTCGTGCATGTCGTCCGGACAATGATTGGCGGTGTTGAGAATGCAATTTCGGTTGTGGCCGGGCAGGATATCGTGATAGGGGTTATCACAGGTGGAAACGTCACCGTGGTCACCGTTGCTCCATTAGCAGTGATTGTAGATGTGATTCCGGTGTAGTAAGTTGTGCTGCTTCGTAAGCTTCCGGTGTTTGTGTCAACCTCAGTACCCGGATCAGTGATAAAGCCGCCTGGTCCCTGGTCCACCAAGGGCCAGGGAGGAAGGGAAACCACACGAGACGTCGTGTTCCCACTCCCGTCAGGAAGCTCCAGTGTGACTGGAGGAACATCTACGCTTGGATAGATGGTGATGGGTGTCGGCCCGTTGGATGTGACATTGACATTGGAAAAGGGCAGTCCGCCAAGGGTGATCGGCGGGATCGATATAGTGACAATTGTCGTCGATGTGACGAAAATTGTGGCCGGAGCGCCATTGGCAGACGTTGTCGTGAGGGCCCCGTACTCGAGCGAGGTGGTATAGCTACTCGGGGAGATTGTCGTTGATGACTCGAGCGAGCTGGTCGGGAATACCAACACACAGGGCGCTGGACAACTCACAGTTGGGCTAGTGAAGACCTCGGGACCTACATATACAACGTTGACATTATCTTTTCCGGGGAGGGGGAGCCACACGCTCACTTCGGACGTGAAGCCTCTCTGGTTATCGCTTTGCAGAACTTTAGAACCATCAATACCAGTGGCTATATTAACGGTTGCGACTGTGAACAGGTTGTAAACGACTACACCGGTCGAACCTTCGACTTCTAAAATCCGTTCTTGGCAATTATTCGTTTCGACGCAGTCTTGGTAGTATTCGTTAAAGAAGCTGTATAGACCAGCACTATGAATAGTAATGTCGGACGAGTCGATAACCCGGAGACCCCAAGAGTATCGACATTGCTCCTCGATGCTGTCGACCGTAACATTGCACTGATTAAAGTCAGGGTCGTTGGGAAAGCTGGCCGCTGCTCCAAAAGGACCAGGTGCAGCTGGAACTGGTTGGAAGTAGGGGGATTCGGTTTGAATGTGGCCCATGTACACGTCCTTCGCGCCACTGAGAAGATAGTTATACAAAACTGAGTGTTCCGAGCCGCCTCCATAGAACCATGAGGGCCCTTGGGACTCGATTAACATACCACGAGCCCCAAAGATGCTTATTTGTGTGATCGTCGAGTCGGGTTGGTTATATAAAGATGCATCGTTATCGTGGTCTGCAACCCATGCCCAAACGTTTTCGAAATACCCTGATGCCTGCGCCGTAACATGTAGCATAAGTGACGCGGCAATGCATCCGTCGTTTGCACTAAACTTAGGGCAACTGTCGATGTCGAGGTCTGTACCTTTGCCGCCGCCTACACGGAAGTGGGAATCCCACATGGCTGCGGCTCCTTGATCGACTGGGGCCGTGTTCCACTCCATAAGAACGGCGCCAGCCGTAGCGCCACGAACAGAAAATAACATTTCAACAATCTCCATTGTGCCTATGTCGCCCCTGTTTCCAACTTGTACCATAACCTTCGGGCTATGCATATCGCCGAAATAATAACCTAACCCCTGGATCTGTGACCAACTTGAGCCCTGCACTTGCGAACCTGTCGGTATCACAACAGTACTGCCAACTGTATAAATACCGGCCGGAAAGTAGGCGACTTTGTGTGTGTCTACAGCCTTTTGCAGGAACGAGTTAATGCACAGTGCTTGGTCGCCTGTGCCATCATTTTTGCATCCACCGTCTGTGGTCGCGACCAGAAAGGAGTCAGCACCAAGGCTCTCGTACTGCGGCCGTGAACGGACAAAGAGCTTGCCATCATTGTCGAGCAGAGACTCTGCCTTGGCCGGTGCGGTAACATCACCCGTTTGAGTCGAACCAACGGAACCATTATATCGTTTTCCAGTTGCCCAAAGGTCGGAATTACTTGACAGAAGTGTGTCGCCTCCGTCTATCTGGACAATGCGGTCTACGTTGGTAAACACGGTGTTATCCAAGACGATGTTGGGTGAATTTGCTATATTGTTTGTTAGGATTCCGACTGGTACGTCACTTACTGAGCAGTCGATGAAAGAGACACTGCCAACGCCTTGGCCCGAGTCTCCTCCTACACCAGAGATGTTGAAGCCAATCGCGCCTCCGTTGATCTCGATACCTTGCCAGTTAAATCCCCAGTCCCAAATCATCTGGACAGCTGTAAGGCAATTGTTGAACTTCAGGTTTCGTGCCGTAAACTGCTGTGATCCCACGCGCCATCCAATATTACCGCCATTGAAGGTCAAGTCAGACACAAAGCCCCCACTGCCGTTTTCCTACAACGTTCATGAGGATTGAGGTTTTAGAAGAGTATAGGATGAACGAAAATGGAAGAACGTACTGTGAAAATGCCAACTGCCGTAGTCGCATCTTCGGAAGAGCCGCCATTGCTCTCGGGCATATTGAAGACAAGATTCTGCAGTGCTGTGGCCTGTGCGACCTGCCAGTGTATACCTGTGGGCACAAGGGGTTGATCATTGTCCGCGGTTGAAAGCGGCATGTCGTTCAGGTCGAAAATAAAGTTGCGAATGTGTCTAAAGAACTGGTTTTGGTTGATGTACCACTCAGAACCCGACCCGCCCGGGATATAGGGGTCTGTATCGAAGAGCGCAATACCCTGAAAAGTATCACACCCCTTAATAGTGGGCGGATCATTCGCGTCACCAACAAATTGTGTATAGTAAAGTTGAATCACCGGCGTGCAGATCTTGTAAGTGCCTGGTGGGAAGTAAACAATGGCACCCTGTGTGAAAGTGTTGCCGCATTCTTCGCCACAGCGAGTGTTATCATTGCTCGCAGATGTGGCACTCCAACTGCTCACAGCAGCATTAATCGCCTCTGTAGCATCGCTTTCGCCTGTAGAATCGGCTCCAAAATCCGTGACATCGCGGAAGAATTGGTAGCCATCACCGGCGAGGGGTTGCTAGTTTAAAGTCAGCTATAATTCCGCTTGGGAGTGTTTGCCACTTACGGCCCCTAGAGGCGCAAGACTTGCTAGCCAATAGTCCCCAGAGTCGACACGTTTCGCTTTGGTATCAGGAGGTGTCCACTTTTCAGTCTTGGTGCCATTGTAGTTCGAATAGCCGCCGCGAGTCACTGTGTGGTTCCTAAGGTTTGCAATGTAGTTTTCCAAACTGAGCGAGTACCGCCAGACCGGGCCTCTCTGTTTGCCTGTAATGATTCATTAACTTGTTATTTTTTCGCCGTCTCTACAAGGAGAATTACCTTTATCAGGGGCCACGCGATAGTAGTTATGCTGGTTATCAACCATGTAGGCTGGTCCGGGCTACAATGAGAGGTTAGCATAGAGGCGGATGGGAAAACGGCCTATCTTGCGAGATGTCATACTTGCGGCCCGTAACTGGGAACAAGCGGATAACGCTGTTGGTTGGCGTACTGCCATGCAGCTTGTACGTATACAGGACGCCATAGTGTAACCACATAAAGTAGAGCTAAGGGGAACGTGAAGTGCGCGGGAACTATCATGTTGGGAAGCTTGGCAGTATTCCAACGTGGATGGGGAGATAAAGAGAGTGTTTGTCGAAGAGAGGGAACATACTTGACTGTTAAACACTTCAGGACACACTCCAAACACCGCTAGGTCCGAGATTGGACATAACAGGTCAAAGTGCAGGCCGTTACATGACATAACGAGGACGATCTGGAATTCGCTAATGAACTGCTTGTCACGCGATTTGTAGCCCTGGCTCGGCCACATGATAATATTGTGCCGCTTGACTGCAGGACCATGCCCTGTGTTGTTGGTGATGGGATATGCATGCCAGTGTGACAATCATATCTCCAAACGATGATGCTAGGTGAACAGTCACAAGTTGCATCACGCAGAAGAAAGTTACCTAATTAGCCACTATGCCTGAATATTCAGCGAAAGAATTTGAAATTCATCAATAAAGGAGATATTATAAACCTCGCCAACTTACCTTCCCCGAGTTGAGCCTACCAACTCGGTCTTCAGTCCTGAAAGCTCCCACGCTCACCCAAAACAAATCTCTGCCAACATGCTCTCTCATATTCTATCCTTAATCCTTCCATTGGCGCTCTTCGGCAGAGCCCATACGGCACCATCAAGGATCTCGGTAACCCGCGCCGCAGAGGTCTGCTATGATACCGAGACCGCGAACCTCATCTGCTACAACCCGCCAGACGGCGACCCACAAGATGTAGCTATCGAGGACGTAGCCTACATTGCCGCCTACCTGCGTGCATACGGTGCGCAGATTAGAACTGGCCGCCTCTTCAACATGGCGGCCGCTGATGCGCCTGACTGCGGCGAGTGGAGTGTGTATGCACACGGCAGTGCCCTTGCCCTCGCGAAACACATCAACAGTACGGTCAACACGAGCGTGCTCTTCGCGGATATCGCTACCACTATTGATGGCGGTGCCAACGCGACACCTGAACAGCAAGCAGCGTCCCTCATTGGTTGTGGCACTAGCGGCGGCTCGTTCGGCATTCAAGTCAACACCTCCAATCCCGCCTACACTGTGTCGACGTACCCTGCTGGATATACTCCTGGTGGAATGATCATCAAGATCGTATCGTCGGGGGCTTAAGACCTATGTCTGCGTGCAATGGCTCGAACTCCAAGGCAGAGCATTCAGTCATCTCGAGTTTTATCGAAATTGTGTGTTCATTGTCAACCTTTAGTTACCGACTCAAATAAGCTGAGCCAGCTATCTATCAATCTTATCATAGCACTGGGGACATGTTGTGTCGTGATAGTTCGATTGTAGAACGTATAGTTGTTTAGAAGTTAGGACGTTGACAACCTTACTAACCAGGTTATTTTAGGGCTGTGGGGCTGTAGGGCTGGTACCAGAAAGGGGGCCTAACCCAATTTGACCTCTGGGGTATAGCACCAAGGCATTATTTATACAGGCAAAACAACTTATGGAGGTTATAATTCAATTTTGATGTATTCTAGTAGTTGCAATCGCTTATAAGTTTATATTAAATGAAAGCTTTAAAGGAGTTCGGACTAATTGTAAACACGGACCCAACCTTCGCGGAGTCCTTCATGGTATACTGGCTTGAAATCCCGCGCTGAGTTCTTCATATGAAGGGGTTATCTTGAATAGGCAGCAGGTAAGCGAGATTCCGAGTCAGAATCCCCGCCTAGGAGATGGCTATACTATTGAAAAATACTCTAATACTCGAATATGCAGTTGGTTCTGTCTGCAGCAAAGCATGCATCGCCTCCAACGCATTCCCGTCTACTAGCGCCAGTGTTTAATGCAACATTAAAAGTGCCATATTAGGCAGCTGGATATTTATGGTGGTAAGATATCTCTGTCACCAACAAAAATGCTACGATTTCCGCCTCGTGACAGTTCAGCAGCTGACAGGGGGCAGAGTTCTGCTTATCCCGCGTAGGCGAGGAGGTTCTGCTGTTACTATTATTCGGGCTCTTATCTTACGACGTAATTTATTATCAAGGAATAGGATGCGTCAGTTGCCAGGCTGCTATCAGCGCAGAGATATGTACAATGCTCACAGCCTATATGTAGGTCTACGCGAAGGTCGTCTCAGTGTAACAACTGCTACGAACCTAGTCCGCCCTCGTTTAACTTGATACGGAATGAAGTCCTTCATAATTGTTTACACTAGGCTTAATAGTCTAGCCTTGCCGCCGGAAAGCTTAGATTTCTATACTAAAATGAGTAACCTCAGGGATAGCTAGATATCCATCCATTTAGATATAGGCAACTTCCTATATGTCACGGCTCCAACTATATAAGTAACTGCAGATGGTCAAGTTCTCCGACTTGACAACGTTCTACTTTTGGTAGTGTCGTGGCTTAGAGCTGCAGTTCTGTTCCGTGACACTATACTTTAGCATGATTATTTTAGAGTACGAGGAGGTGAGTCTGTTGATTATATAGAATATATCAGAATATAACGACTTTCTATGTTGGAAAACAGAGGATGATCCTCGCTATCTTGACTGCCATATAGTCATAAAATGACAGCAATGTTCTTGTTTCGCCCCACAATACACGATTGCTATTCGAGTATGCTACGGATTTCGAATTCATGGGTTATATTTCCCGCTTCCACAATGTTGTCGATAAGATATCTTTGCTATTAGGGGCTGTTGGTTCTGCACCGTTGGTTCTGCGCCGTTGGTTTGCAGCTACAGATAAGTGTTGGTCATCCCACATCTAGGATTCAGGGTTCCCAATTCTACGACATCTAAGCGTCCAGTAGCAAGCTGGTGGTCACGATGCCAATAACCCTGCGCAAAGGATGTTCCCATCCTCCTCCCGTTTTCTCTAAGTCGTCGGATGCTCTTTTTTGGTCTTCATGAAAGACGCGCGCTGACCAACACCGTTTGTCGAAGACTATTTACGGTTGATGTCATTCGATTATCACACCGCTATGACTTGGCATGCCTCTTACCGAAATATATCGTTTACGATCTAACACCACATGATGCCTCATCTTACTCCCTCAGCTGGGACATGTGAGAGGGAACGTTTCGTTGGTGGGTTGTTAGATATGTTGGTCTCGTGTCATTTGATGTAACCGATAGAGTCAACTGTGCCGGCTCGGAAATTGCAAGGCTTTGCGGGAATATGCGTTCTGGAGGATCTGATTTGAGGCGTGTCATATTCTGTTGAACTCACATTAGGTATATTGAATCAATCTCTTCATGATTTTGGGTATCTCGTTCTTAGCTACTACTGTATGATGACGGCTCTCGATAATATTTGCCTCATGAAAATGTCGAAATTATTTACTCTTCTAGGAGCAATCCTCTTCCATCTTACGGTTATCGTCTCTGGTGTCGTACTTACAGATCTAGTCACAATCAAAACAGGTTCGACCTACGGAGGTTGCGACGGCAGCACGGATGCTTTGGATGTCTGGTACAAGGAGAGCTACGAAAGCCTCCTGAGTGCCCTTATGGCTACTGCTAGATACAACAACATGGATGCCGATGGCCAAAGAGTTCGCAAAGCAATGTTTAGCTATTTTGGAATCCGAAATCAATTTACCAAAGCTGACAAACCTGAGGTCAAAGAGATCACCCGTACGTAGAAATACATTCACCGATGGCGTTGACGAAATATACACTAACGAGACGCCGTCGCCGTGGTAGTCAGGCTTAACCAGATCGTGGATTGGCTTGAAGACAAATTCACTGACATCCCCAGAGACAGGACATTTCTTTTCTGTGGTAGTGATTTTCTCGTCCAAAAAGACCCAGCAACCCAAGCCCTGGACTATCAGGGCAACGGTCTCGTCGACACTAACGGTAATCCCGTGCCTATTTCTCAAGTTCCTGCATACCAGGTAAGTCCGCCCGATTCTTTTTATCCCCTTCTGGAATGTTTCAGAGGCACAAATTGCCTTGATGGGCCGAAACCAATGCGGGTATTGCCATAAATGCAAACAAATTATTGATTCCAGTATTATATAGGCAGACCTTGCCGGGGGAAATGTTCCCTGGTGGTCCGGAGAGCGCGCGAACATCAATGGATACTATTTCACCTCCTCAGATGATGGCGGTAACTATTGTAGCGACACAGAGCATCTCGGTCTCACCTCGACTCTGAAGGAGCTAGTACAGGGCCCAACTGGCCCCGAGCTAGTACAACAAGAAGAAGCCCAGACAATTGTTATTTGTCCAAACGCCTTTGAAAGCACCGCTCCTAGTACCTACAGCGAAGCAGTGATGAAGACCACTGAGGGAATCAGGCTCGACCACGTGGTGCCGAAGAGCACAACTCTCCTCCATGAGGCCTTTCATGTCGTTTTGGGCACTGAATTCCTTCAGGGGGATGACGAGATCTGTAGGTATTATGTATGAACGTCCCTGCCGTAGGTATTATACTAACTTCATACCTATGTAGATGGCCTTGCTGAGTGCGTGAATGCTAGGCGAGATCCCACCAAGGCCCAAAAGAATCCCGAGAATTTTGTATACTTTATCGCAGCCATGCACTTTCTGTTTGGGGACCCGGCAGAGGGCATAACCACTAACTGGGACTTTGCTACTGCGGCAAATACGGCGAAGGCAATTTAGAGAAGTAGACAATGTGAGTGGGCTCATGTTTAATAGGGGTATTTACATTACCTTCGTACAAGGTGCTACCTGATGCCAACGCTTCCTTGTATAGTTAGGGGACTTTGAATAAGGAGTTATACGATGATGATGGAATGCAATATAATCCAATGCAATGTTTGGCTGCAAGTGAATGTGACTATACAACGAGTTGAGATATTGATAGTGATGACTATGCCCTTGGCTCATATAGCCACAAAGCGGCTTGCTCTCAATCAATTGCCATCAGCTCTAGGTCATCCACAAAATCCATGTCTTCGTCTCCATCGTCGCCAGAAGCAGGATCAGTATTGAGTGGTGCTCTTTTGATGTCCCAACGCTCTTGCTCCCACCCTTCAACCGGGGGCATTGCCCTTGCGACCCTTGCAGCCCACAGCCCGTGCGACTCTGGGTCTTTCGCCGAGATCTCTTCCTCCACGGCGGATGTCGTTTGTCCAATCCAACAATAGAATAGGTAGTAAGTAGCGTGTTTAGGACCAATCTCCGCCGGCGTCGGCTGTTCTTGATGTCCATCGTCCACCCAGGCGGCAGTTTTCCAACGGAAAATATGTGGGACGCCGGGCTTCCCGCCACCTTTGGGCATAAACCCTTGAAACGCGTGTTGAATAGAGTTGCTCCATGTCTTGCGGTCCGGGACGCCAGTATACGGTATGGTAAGAATGTTAAGCGTTATGCGGCCTAGCAGAGAACCCTCAAAGAAGGCGCCGGTATCATACTGGAGGCTAAGAAGCGATTTGTTTTCGCAACCCAGGCCTCGGAGAAATTCGCCACACGCAGGAGTGTGCTGAAAGTTATTTAACTCGTCGGCCGATTCCCAGACTAATTTCCTCCAGGTTAGTGCCTAAAGCATGGCAATGCCTACCAAAAACAAAAAGAGTCAATACTAAAGGTGTACACTTACAAACAATAAAAACCGCCTTAGTAGTGTCATCCACCTGCCTCCCAAGATAGACATAATTGCGGTCAGCCACGTCGGCTAGAGGGCCAAGTTGCCTATCCGGGTAGTCCGTCGGCCATTCTGGCCAATCTTGTCCAAGTGGTAGATAAAATCGTGTCCAGGAGGTCCGTCGTTCCGCTTGTCGGACTCTGCGAGGTTCAACTCGTCTAGCCATTGTGTACCTGCTCTGAAGCTGAATGATAGCAATAAGATAGGCACATGTGAAAAGCTGCTGAGGTGGTAGAAAATAAGTTGTATAGGTGAAGGTGGACATTTATATATGGATAGGTGCCTATAAGAACGCGGGGTCTCCGTCTGTCTCTGTGCCGCAGAGAACGGAGGGGCTTCTTTAAGCAATCAGCTTAACACCGCAGCCTGTTAACTTCGGTATCTTTGGGAATTAGTCTACACCAAACTTATAAGTTGCTCGAGTCAATCAGAGCGTTTGCTAGTTGTCGATTTTCGCAGTATACCGTTGCATCGCCAACCCATGTCATATTTCGTAGATACTAACCACTATAAACTAACAGCGACTATCATTAAAGAAGTGTATTATGGTGAATGCAGCTTTTCCACAGCATAATCCATCAAGGCAAAGATATATATATGAACGTATGACTAAATTCCTCGAGAAAGTAAAAGAATGGATGAAAGACTTTGAAGCCTTTAGAGAGCCATTATTCGATATAGCCAATGTTTGAAGTCAAAATATTTCTCATATGGAAACATATAATAAGACCAGAAAGACTAGAACTGTTACGCGGACTAGAATGGTACGAGCTTGCCAAGACTGTTAAGACACTGTTGGTGTTGCGCAGTTGGAGATCCACGAGGGCCACTACGCCCTGCAACTAAGAACCAACAATAAGGCAAAGGAGCCCACCGATACTAGACTAAACATATTAGGAACTTAAAATCCAATCATAGATAGAAGGAGAGTCTCCTGGCCAAAAGGAAAGGAGACCATGGATCTTGAAAGACTCTAGTTGAATTGACTATGTTCTAAGCCTTTGAATCTAAGCCCTTATCACAAGAACGGTGCGCTGGTATCTTTCTATCACGTTGTTTAGTGGCGTAAATAAAGCGCAGTCCAAATCACACATATCGTGGCATCTCGTTTACTGTGTTAAGGAGCTGCGTATCAACACGATCGTTTAAAATCCTCATAATAGCTTAACGTTGTTGCCCGCGAATGTAGCCGGTGTATCATGCTTGAACCAGACAATCTTTTAGTATCTAGCGTATATCGTCTTATACTTCATTATTGGTTGTTCCCAGTAGCGTTTTGTCTAGTCGTTCTACATAAAGAACATAAGTTCGTACGCTTTACACTGCCCAGCTTTCTTTGATAATTGCATTTGAACTTGCATTTAATAAAGGTACAAAACAGGTTAGGCCCGCTGTATTTTAGCGATCAAAGTACATACTTAGCCCACTATGCCTGCCGGCTATTTCAGCCATCCTCTAGTCCTATAATAGCTAGATACTTCTACGGACAGGTTAACAGCGTTATAATACGTAGTCAAGTTACTTCATCAGTTCGAAGGCTTAAAGTATAAGCAGACCTTTAGCTTTAACTTAGAAGTCTAGAAGGCTGTAGGAAATCGGTGTTAGCTGCTACGTGAGAGCGGTTGGCACTTGTATATGGTACCTATGTACGAGTGGGAAATGAGTGGCCGAAATAGATGAGCTAAAATACAGAGGGCCTAATCCATTTGGTATCCCACATCCCACATGGACATTATGTTCATCATTCCAGAAAGAAAACGGTTATTGTCGGTTTATTGCGGTAGATTTATAATAACGAAAATCTATTCATGTTTGATTGTTCAAGAAGAGATGTTGGCTTACAAAGGGTCCTGGCTTAGGCTAAAAGCGGCATGGCTCATCGTGGGTGAAATTCCTAAAAGGGTGAAAACAAGCTTCTGGAACAGCCGCAGTAATGTAATGGCGATCGATGCTCGGTCACTTCAATAGGAATAGACTCTCAGGTACTTACTTAGCATAGACCACCGAACACGTCATCTCACCTAACTCGCAATCCTCAACCGCACACTGCATTGGGAGGACCAGGAAGACAGAGTTAACGGTGTTACAGCTAATGCGAGTGGGTGATCACCTGCTGCGGCTGAAAGCTGTGAGGCATATTTGAAGTAAGAATTAGCCTACGAAAGACTAATCATAAAAGGAGGCGCTGCTACCTAACTTACGTCTTATTAGGGTACGTAACTATCCCCTAGTAATACGGCGTAATTTTTGTGAATCGAGCCTACTAATTTCATCAATCAGCTGGTAGTGTGCGAATAAGGGTGCATTATCATAGACTTAAGAGACCACGCCTCCGCACGTCTATCTTCCGATTGCATCTATGGATGATGTGGCGCGCTTGTCGGTGATCTAATCTGGAAGTGCCTCCAACGAATCCGCCTAAGACACCTTCGTTTCACGTGGTCCACTGCAACTATAAAGCGAAAGGATAAGACCGTGGATTTAGCAGAAGGAGAACCCCGAAAATCTCGAACACAGGCTTACCTACGGCTAAGCTTTTTCATCAATTTCTATCAATCTCTTACTACTGTCCTGCCATCATGGGCAAACTTGAGAAGAGCGAGGCCGTAGACGAGGCGGTAAAGTCCGCCGAGGATCCCGCACCGCCGAGCTACAATGCTCTCCCCGCTACCAGCATGTCTCCCGGAGATATCGAACAGCTTAATTCAGCATTTCAATCTCTTGATATTCCCTTGAATGCTAAACAAGTCACTGTGGACACCTGCATAGCCCACCTGAAGCTTTTGTTTGCATTTCAGAACTTGAAGGAGGCGATTGGGTATACCGATGGCCTTTGGCAAATTTACGACAGCCAGCTGTTCTCCGGTAGGACAGGTGCCGATATATTGCAAGACAACGAGAAGCTTGACGATGAAACTAAAAAGAACCTATCCTTGCTTCGAGAGAAGCGTTGGGCGATCTATGTTGCCAGAGCCGTCGATCGATACGTGGCCTGGTGGGACAGCTTTCCTAAATCTCCTCTTACCGAAGGTGATATGTCCGCAAAGAATGCAAAGTACACAGATTTCGTCTCGAATCGTCCTGACAATCTTGCCCAATTTACGTCGGAGAGCAACGTGCTACCACCTCTTGGTAAAGCCCCCCTTTGATTTAATAATGGCAATTGCTGACTTCTCTAACGATGTGCTCCTGGTATGGCACGCCCATATGCTGAACCCCAGAGCTTATCTCGAGGACTGCATGCGACACGGTCTCAATCATCTGTGGCATCAGGGATTACCGTGGCAGCTAGTCAACGAAGCGATTGATACCGACTTCAACTATAAAGCGACGACTCGCCGTATGGACATGTGGGAGAAAGCGACAGGAAGAAAATGGGAGAATGCTGAGGATTCGTTTTTCAAAACCCTCCCACCCTGTCCTGAATGCGGTACACAAAATGCTGTTCCATGGTCTACATGTGGCACGGCCGAAGACTCCCACAATGAGGCCCCTTCAGTCGTCGGGCAAGGTTATGGTGATGTCGATTTCAAGACAAATTGTACCAAATGTGGCAAGATACTCAAACGAGAATATCTTGAAGTTTTCAAATTCGGCGCTGATGTTCAGAACCTTTTAGCACACCAACATCCTATGCCAGGCACTTTGCTTGAAAACAAGACTGGAATGGTAAAACAGGTTCCTCAGCAGGGGGCGGCTCAATTTCAGCGCACGTTCCCAAACCGGCTCATTCGGTATAATCTTCGAAGTCAATTATACAATCCCCCACCAGCTTCAATGGACGCCATCCGTCAAATTATTGAGCGAGCACTCGCTGACTCCAACGTGATTAAACAAGTTGAGAGTGTCGCAAGTGCAGACAGGAAAAAGAATTATCGTCTTGGTCGGGATGCTCGGCTTCATGTGAGGAAGATGATGTCAAATTACTGGGGAAACAGCTCTCCTTTTGCTCTAGAGTTAGGTGGTGCCGTCTTGCGCCAAGGGATCTTTACGGAGAAGATGTACAAGGTATGCACATCACAACCCATATATATCTTTTCATGGTTGAGCTCACTTCGTTGTTGGTAGATGGACTGGCTTCATAGCCCTGCCGCACGTGAAACGATGACTCGCCTCATTACAAAATACGAACGTTTCACTACCATAATGGGCAAATACCCACTTCATGTCGCCGTCCCTACTCTTGATGTTGACCTCGCATGGCACACTCATCAACTCAGCCCTGCCAGCTACTATGAGTGGATGTGCTCAAGAACAGACCGATTCATTGATCACGACGATAAGATTGACGAGAACAAGCTCTCCACCTCTTTCGAATGGACGAGCAAGGTCTATCAGGAGCTCTATGGAGAGGTATACTCCGAATGCACTTGCTGGTATTGCGAGTCGGTTCGAACGAGCCATGTTTCCAGCATAGCCAACAGGCTGTCCATTTTCAAAACCGAGAAGGACAAAGGTAAGTGCCATTTATGCCGTATACATCTTTCGCCCATGATCACTAACAGGAATGCTTGCTCGTATCCAGCACCTGACGCTTTCTATGAATCCGGCCGCGCGGCGCTCTGTCCACCCGACAATAGCGCACATATCTCAGCACACAACTCAGTGCGAGTCACAGACAACAATTCAAAGCGCTCTATGATACAAAAACAGCTGCAGCTACGTCACCAGAAACGATTAGAAGAGAATTACGAGAAGGCCAGGAAACGCGCAAAGCGAAAGGGTCGTGAGTTGCCTCCGAGAGACGACTTCTACTACTATTATTGGGGAACGCCTTATCTGCTATATGGCCCTTATGTCTATCCCGCCTATTACGTCTGTCCTGTCTACTATGATGCTGGGACCGTTGCTGCTGGGTCTGGGTACTACGGTGCCTGTGCTGCCGGTACATGCGGTGGTACGGTTGCTGCGGGGGCTTGTGGAGGCGCCGTAGCTGGCGGATGTGGAGGTGGTGGTGGGTGCTCGGGTGTCAGTGTGAGTTGTCAAGAACAGTCCATATTTCAATACTTAAGGCAACATGTCAAAAATCGAATCGAGACTAACTTAACCTCTTAGTGCGGTTCTTCGAGTGGTTCGGCATGCGGCGGCGGCGGCGGGGGAGGAGGTTGTGGAGGAGGCGGAGGCGGAGGTGGTGTAAGTCTTGACCCCTATGTCAATTTTATTGGACTGTCCTAACATTCTATTCTTATTAGTGTGGAGGCGGCGGTGGATGCTGATCGGTTTGCAGTGCGGCGGGTGCGGTGGCTAAAAGACGCCGCAAAGATGATACCAGATACCAGGACGCTCACGACTTTCATCAGGTTTTATGTCACATGCCAAGGTCACTTGCTACTCGGTACTTATGAGCAATACGCAGTAGGCTATATGATTCCCTCAAGACATGTTTAGTAGCGGTATTAGTCGGGATATTCAGCTCGTGTCGTTTTCCTCTATGTCACATAATATAGTTAAATTAGGTTGTTCGCCGACATATAATCTAATTATGGAATTACGAATTTAACTCAATAAATGTTCATTAACTATCATTACAATGTATAAGGACCTGGAGATTGATGCTAGTCCGCTGTAAATATGGATCTAGGTATACATTTGAAAAACTGTCGGTGCAGGATATCTCGGACTAGCAAAGGACGCCCCGACTACCGGTGATTCAGCATATACCACCGCCCCAGTTACCGGGGCAGCGTTACCAGTATACTTTGCTTCTAGCTCAGATTTCCTCCTCACGTATACCCCTTTTGCCCCTGAAACTCCAGCCGTGCCTTCAAGCTCAGGTTTCCACACATATATTCCGGTTCCGCGGTCTTCGGCCTGCGTCCCTTCGAGTTCAATCCACGATTCGGCTACTGGAAGCTCGGATCGGGGTTTCTCCTGATAAAGTTGCTGTACCTCTTGTTCCACGCCCCCACTCCCATTCGGCTTTGTTGGAGGAGAGTATATAACTAGAGGATGACTGAGAAGTCGCTTCCGATGGTAGCGTCGTAGCAGCATAAAGCCAAGCGCGAGTAGTGTAATTGCGACCGCACCGCCTACTCCTACGCCCACACCCACGCCGATCTTTAAGTTATTTTGGTTTGTGGGTTTTGATCCATTAGAACTAAGGGGGTTTGCGGCTGTGGTAGAACCACCCCCCGTGCTAGGTTGCGTCGTGGCAGTTGTTTGACAATTATCTCTCCGGCATTTGGGACTGTTGCTAGTAGATGTCTTCGAAGATACTTCAACCGAAATCGAAGTTCCTATGGTGGAGGACTCTCCTGGAGTAGAAGGTATAGACTGACTTGGGGCATTGTTGAAAGTACCGGATCTGGCATTAGTGAGATAGACAGGAACAGCGGAAGGATAGAGTGTCATGCGGTCTGCGGCCGAGAAACTGGTCGTGCTCACGATACTAGCTGAGTTGTCTTTCCATTGGCCTACTAACGCTGCTCCCATCGTTATTGTCGCAGTGCACTGATCCTGTTGTCCATCATATGAATATGTCAAGCCACTGGCGTACTGATGTTAGAAAGTAGAGTCATATCGCTCACGGAAGTAAACACACCTAGGGCAACAAAGAAAGACATTCGCAATACTAGTAGCTGTAGTCATACCATCGGGACAGAATAGCCCTGGGCTATAATCGAAGACTGCATCTACAAAACCGTCGTTGTATGTAGTGATCTCGGGGTAGCACTGTATTGAAGTTCCGCGTGGGTTTTCGGAGGCAGGAAGATATAGAAACGGCATATATGATCCATTGCACTCAAAATCGTTTTTGCAACTACCATCAAACGCAAAGGGCGTCTTGCATTCAGGTGGTGGCGTGAAGATTGTCGTAAGTGGAGGTATTGAGGTCGGCGTCTGTGAGCTCAGGCTCAGTTGAGGATCGTAGCCCACACCGGCGCTTGCACTTGCGCTTGCATCTGCGCCGCCACCCGCACTCGCAACCGCGCCCGCGCTCGCACTACCTTGATATGGGGATCCCATGATGTATCGTGGTCATTTTATGTCAGTTGACTTCGCTGCTTCCCAAGAAACGAGAGAGCAGAAGAAAAATAGGGAGCTCGACGACGGTCGACATGGCCACAGGAAAGCTACGGAGTTAAGCGCATAGATGTGAACACGCATACCAAGAACCCCCTTTTGGACCGTAATTGTAGGCCTGAGATCAGTCGAAACTGTTCTGAACCCGTTTCACTTCAAGCTTCTGCAATTAGAATCCTTCGAATGAGGTTGCAATTCTAACACCGAGCATCCAATTGCAGAGGGAGGCCCCATGTCCTTAGGATTCGTCGCGACCCCACTGATGCAACAGTAGCTGCCAGAGAGGAGTATAGTACCGGGGATATCTCTATATCTCCCCGGAGTAATATCTGGAAGATAATTTCCTGATAGTGTTGCAGTAAAGGAGCCCATGACTGTTTCGAGTGTCCTTGAGCACGACGATCGTAAGTGATAAGCCTCACTTTCATTTTGCGGGGAACAGTTCATGGTAGAACGGCGTGCTTATCAACAGCCACAGGATGCGTGCCCTGTCTTCATTACTACGCACGAGCTTTATCTAGGTACATCCTCGCATGGTGCCGTACCTATTCTCCTTTCCACTACATTAGCGACATGGTGAAATGAGAGGAGTGAGGTATGAAGTCGTAATGCTTGAGCACAACTTATGATAAAATCTCAGCTCACGAAATCTCGATTGATTCTGATGCATTTGGTATAGGCTGGGAGAGGACATCCCAGGAGTCGGCATAAGGGTCAAAACATCATATGACGAGGAAGAAATATCCCAAGGTATTTATCTCATTTGGCTGGAGTGTCAAAGGAGATAAAGAACTTTGCCCCCGGCAGGCTGTTAGATCACCGGGGTAGCTGCATTAATGCGGATGTGACGCTGACGCGGAAAGACAGCGAGCATTACGCACAGGTCTACTTGCTGCCTCAATCCTAGCTCGGGTTAGGATAATTCTCTCAACACTCCATGGTATATATCCAGGAAGTGATTTCTCTAACGTCAACCCTTTCCATGTAAAACCTCATAATCGTTTGACTGCTTGGGTAGCCAGCTCCTCCTTCGCCTAGCTGAACCGGTGATGGACATCGCTCTTCGTTTCCGATCCTTATGAGGAACTTAGCAAGCAGATTGTTTTCACGTAAGGTCTCAGCTCATTCAAGAAATCCTACCCATCTAAGTCCCGTTCAACGCGTTGAATACCTCGAAAGAGACCTAGCGAGTTTATGCCTCAAAGTCGACGGTACTCATCATGACGGGCGTAGTAGAACTCGGTTCATATCGTCATAACCTATTCGTAAATTTGGGAGTTTAGAGAAGAAATGCATAATACTTATCTATGGGTGCTTCTCTGGGTCCGATCTAGGCTCCACTGAGCCAATCGATCTTATCCACTATTACCCGCTAAGATCTTCTAAATATAGAGTGGTATCTCCACCTGTCTTTACTAGGTTAGGTACTTAAGTACCGGTAGTTACTCCGTAACGATTTACGTAGACAGTTCGTCACAATATCAATCACAATACGTTTGAACAAGCCTGATCAGGTGATTGCATTTGTCAACATCTCATGTGAAAGAGATCGCCCTGAACAAGGTGTCCTTTCGATAAGTAAGATGCGCTGAACCCCGATGATATATGCTATTAGGCCAGCGGGAATGCATTTCTTTGTTTTTTTCAGAGCTAATATTTCACATTGAGGAAAGAATAGCATAGATTTAGATTGTATGAGCAACATTTTCACCTGCTTTGATATTATTCATTTGCGGCTAGGGGTGTGTGTGGTATTACCTGAATAGGGTTTGATAACAATCTGGAATGTTGAGAGCCTATTTGATGGAAGATGACGATCCAACATCTGCGACCACAAAGAGACAATTACATTCCCATAAATACATAACATGTCCGTGATAGAATTCTTTTGGGTGCTGCTACTTCTCCGGTTCCGCTAAATAGTCGTCTGGGGATTCCTCTGAGGGCTGATCGGTGAGGTAGTGTCAGAAGGTAAGTGCCCGGAGTGAATAGAGAGACCTGTCTGCAGCCAGCAAGTAGTAGTTAGGGCTCAATAGAGTGATCAATTGATTCCTGAGCCACCCAAATCAAGGGGGGCTCAGTCACTTATATACACAGAATCCACTAGTACTACACCATTTCCCTGACAGGTAGGCAATTTCGCGATACCTGTTGACTAATAAGGTTGTCAGCCTACCCCTAATTGTTGTGCTTCGCCTCAAGAACGAGATTCAGGGTGAACATACCATAGTCCTTCAGTGTATTCCACTGTTCCATGATCTGGTTTAGCTGTAGCTGCTCCATCAACATCGGCGGAATAGTCGTCTTTTGGTCGGTAAACAACTTATTCAGGGCCAGTAGATCCGCCCCCATCACCTCCTAGGCGCCTTTAAGCTTTTCGAGCGTCTCAATTGCCGGGCCGAAAAGATCGGCAAGGCTATCCACTTGGCCCTATTTGTAGAGTCATGTAAATGCCCATCAACTTGTTTATTATAGAATAGGAGGTTTTACTTACAGATATGGAGATAGTATCAGCCTGCACTCTGAGAGCGGCTTGCAACTTGGCATTACTTTGCTCGATTGTATCGCGTAAGGCCCTGATAGCGATCTCTAGTTCTTCGATTTCTACATAGTTCTTCATTATCACGGGGGCCGCAATCGTACCAAGGGGCTACAGCCAGGTCCTAGTTAGACAGTCCCAAGAAAGGTGGCCGAGTCATTTTTACCCACATCCAGCTGTAAGAACCTGTGTCTTCGATGGCGAGGTGGTTTATATGATGTGACCCGCAGGATTAGCGTTGCTCGGGGACACTCTTCAGAATTAACTTTACCTGCATCTACTCGCTGCTGGTATCCTTTTACCTTATTCAGAGCATCGTTGATCTGTTGGCGGAACTCTGCAACCTCGCCCTCCTCTCCTTCCAATAGACCCGATAACTTATCAGAAATGGTGTTGATGTTTTTCTGGCTGATCTTGGTAGCTTCTTCAAAGTCTTTAAGCACTTGCTTGCTCCCTCCAGCCTTGACATGGAGAGTCTGGGTTCTATCATACGTCTGCTTGGTTATTTGCTGAATTGTGAGCTGGTACTGAAGCATCATATTCTCGTCGGGATCTGGTTTGAGTAGATGTGGTAATGGAAGTTTTGTCTTCATACTGTTCAAAAACTCTTTTGCCATCTAAAGGAGACCGGAGATGCGATGTGGTAAAGGCGAAAGCTATGGAGCTATGGGATATCCTCGAAACTGAGGGTAAGCAAGACGTTAGAACCTTGTTTTCGTTCCAAATGCTAACCTGTTTTACTCTCTTAGTGCAAAAATTCAAATATCAATACTCCGTTTAATAGCTTGCACATTGACTATGTTTCTATCTTCAATGATGCCTTCACTTAAGGAGCGGCCAGGTCTGGTCATATCAATTTAAGGGAGATATGATTCGTGCAATCGTTCATGGTTCTTTTTAAAGTAGGGTTTACTTTACCAATCTGGATACTTGGCTAGTTATTCAAATTATCTGAAGTTGTTCCTCTATTCGGCTTCTCTCCCAACCCTGTTGATATGGATTTACCATGTGAATGACGCTGTTAAGGGTAGGACCCCAACACTACGTGCTCATTTCAAGGAAAAGCATTGTCTTATGAATCCAGTATAAACATCATTTTACTGTGTGGGCTAATTACTCTCGATGTACCCCCGAATTCTGTGCTCCCGCCAATATTTCCCCATATAGGTACACTCCCTCTCTAATCAAGTCCCGCCGCAAACTAGATAAAGTACAAGGCTGAAACTGCGAAGATCCCAGTACCACCCTTTCATGTGTTTGTAGGGAAGATCCAAGTACGAAATCATTAATTACAAAATCGACATCCCTACCATTAACGCCCGGTTGATACCAACGTAGGTAGAAACAAGAACGGAGCTGAACAAGCGGTTTCTTCCAACAGGAGACTCGTAATGTGCATCGCCCGATTGTGAGTAACACCGTCATATCTTCAATCATAATACTGCTGACACAGGAGCAACAACAAAGTACCCGCCATTATCAACAAAATAGTCCAAGACATAGTTTCCTCCGTATGCTTAATCAAGCACATGATGAAGAGATAGAGGATAGAAAAAGATAGGAAGGAAATGCCTCAAGTATGTAAACGCAGTGTGAGATTTTGCGGCACGGCCCGGGGATGGCCTTCTTTTCGCGACTTGCAACACTACCTACGAGAGCTAACTACCAAGATGCGTTTGAATTAAACGGAGAAGGAGGTTGATCACTCTTGTACGGTTGGTTTCATGGCGCATACACCGAAGGAGAAAACAGGCTGGTTGATATCCATACAGTGGTAACTTTGGAGTTGCATAAAAAACGCAGAACGCCCAGAACCGATGATGGTGAATAAGCATGCTTCCCTACCCGGATTGCCCTGGTCCTGTCTGTCGGGTCCGTAAATCTCCTCATTCATCCCTTTGTACCACTATTTGGAACCATGAGTGCGTTTGATTAGTCCATCGTGCAGATCTCGAAGTAAAGAAACTGAGGATTGTCGAAGTATCCTCCATAAACAAATCCAGGAACGTCTTTCCATCAAAGAATCCTACTACGAGCCCGAACTATCTATACGAAGACGAAACCGCCTCATGTGGCATCACGCACGCAACTAAGAGCCATTGAACATCCCATTCCATTCCATCCACTGCACGAAAACATGGCATCCGGAACCTTCGCCCTCTGGCTCTGCAACGGATTCGTGGCATGCCTCATTCTCGGGGTTCTCGGGCTGCGGAAATGGAGAAAGCAACGCTTTACGATGAGCGATTCCTGGCTCGCCGTGGCCTTGACTTGCAATGCCCTGCGTATGGCCGGAGACTACTATGTCAATAAGTACGGAACGCCGCTGAGCTATGCCGTATATCTCGCAACAGGTACGTTGTTGGATCGATATCAGATCAGTTGGGGCTCTATTGGTAGCGCTGTGGCGAAGTTTGAGATTATGTGTTTCAGCTTGGACGTAAGCACGAGGGAGGTTTTATTGTTGTGTCTCTTATACGGGGCGAAGCTGACTAGATGTAACACTCATATAGTACCGCCGGCAGAAGCTGCGACATTGGACCTCGAGCTGACGCAGGAACAAGCGAGGGGGATTATCTTGACGGGCAAGCTTCTGATTCCGACTCGTGTAGCGATTACAGTCGTGTACGTGGCCATTCCTCCTTGTCAACATTGGACAGCACGCATATCAAAAGTTGCATATTGGTAGCTGCACGATTACTGATGATGTTCATAGGATCTGGAGTTTGGATCTGGCAGTTCTAGATGTGCTTCGAAAAACATTGCTGCGGAGATCTGAATACAAGCAACAGTTGTTTTGGTCGATGTACACCGTGCTGGCTCTGACATTCTTCGTAACAATTCTGGCCGCCTTTATCGAGTGTCAGCCATTGCAGCTAAACTGGACGTTGCTCCCTGATGTGGTTAATTGGTAAGGCCGACGTACAGCGATGCAAAGTCACGAATGCTAACCAGTCGATAGCTCATTCGGTACTGCATGGATATTGACTTATGGTAAGTTTTTCCATAGATAAAAGGAGAAAACCCTGTCGTGTGCTGACCAATGCCTGCAGAAATAAGTAACATCACAATAGACTTCACGATGGGCTTTATACTCGTCTTTCTACTCCTCAAACCGCAAACTCCCAAGCAAGAGCGGATCAAGCTTTCTGTTTTGGGACTTTGGGTGCTCTGGGGTATCGTTATAATGATACGCGTAATACAAGGGGAATCATTCACCGACATCCTTAAGAATAGAATAGTATGGGGATCGGTTGAAGTAGTATTCGCTGCTTCGGTCGCTACATTACCAACAATCTACATTCTGCTGAGACCGGGACCCGACGGAATGCAATGCGACCTCGGAAAGGAAGTACATAGAGTTTCCCAGGGATCGACTGCTGCCATTGCTCTCGTTGGGGAGGCAAGCCAGCAGGGAGACTGGCCACTGCGGCAAGGGGCAAGTTGGGATAACCCGGGGGACTGGAGTACGTCGATATCCACGGATACGATGAGCGTGCAAGGTAACGCACGCAAGTCAATACAACGAACCTCAATTCAGAGCTCAATGTTTAACCCGCTGTCAGTAAGAGTGGGAGATCGAAATAGCTGGCAAGCATTCCGAGATACGATCCGACACCCACGTCCAGGTTCGAGGCTCAGTTTAGGAATTCGAGCGACAGATGATAACCTGCACGACGTGCTAGCTGGATGGATTGAGCTAGACGAAATGGACTCCGATTCTCTAGCCAGAGAAGCGTCCTCGCCTGAACCCGAGGACGTGGAAGGTAGGGATGGGGGAATATTTGTTGCAACCGAGATTCACAGGACATGGGAGGAGGATTGTCGACCACGTATCGTCACGATACCACGACGAGCCAAACTGAATCGTAACGTGGCATAAGTGAATACTAGCAAAGTGAGTCGTGTTGTTCGCATAGCCTTCGCGAAGTGGGTTAGGTGCTGTTTATATGTGAAAGAATGGTGGACGGTACCTTGTGTATCATAATGAATATTATGAAATAATTCGTTAGAAGATATTCGATTGGTTAAGCCGCAGGCTGTAGGAGACTTGGCGGTCGTTTATAGATAAATTCAAGACCTGCAAATAATTCTTTCACGTCAAACTCGAAAACTGTTTGCGCCATACTATGTTGCCAAAACCGCCTTGTATCTCAGTCGTTGGGAATCCTTAATCCCAGTATCTGATCACACCGTCTAACCCGGCAGCAACTACCTTGCTTGTCTCTTGTGGGTGCCATAACACGCAAGTAATGGCCTGGTCGCCCGCCGGCAGCTTATGATACATCTTACAGGTTTTCCAATCCCCTATAATAAAATTAGCAATTAGGCTCGTGAGCAATTTGAGAAAAGCGTGGTAGTAACACGGTAAACTCCTGATCTACACCACGATGCTCATACCGCTTGTAACAGCTGAGCTAGGCTAGGACAGGGGATCAGGAAAGACAAAAAATGTACTTACAAAAGGCGACAAATCCGGCACTATCGCCGCTAGCCAAGAACTGACCATCCGGACTAAAGGCCAGATCAATAGCTGTGCCGGCGTTGTTGTGTCCTCTAAAGCTTTTCTTCCTGTTCTGCCTAAACTTATCGGTGGCACCATACACCAATACTTGGTTATCCGAGCTTTGACAAGCTAGATACTTTTGCGATGGATGTAACGCGGCGCGCGTGATTGGGTACATATGCGGCTCAGCGATATACTTGAAACTACAGATTAGTGACTCTTGTTCAAAGTACTACAGCTAAGAATGGTACGTACCTTGATAGGAACCGGTATATTGTAATCCCAGGCTCGAATCGACTTGTCATCACTTGTCGTCATGAACCGCCTGTTGTCATCCACGAACGTGATAGTGTTTATCGCATTTAAGTGGTGGTCGTATTCTTGGACCAGTTCGCGCGTCCGAGTGTCATATTGGACAATCTTGTTATCTGACAATCCGACCAAGAACTCGGTTGAATGGTCTACGGACGGGTTGAACCGGAGGACATTCGGGGTCTTGCCGTTAGTAAATTTGCTGAGACATTGTCCGGTTTCCGTGTCCCACAACTTCATAGAGCGATCGAAGGAGCCTGAGACAAACTGGGTGCCGTCGCGATTGAAGCTTATGTCTGTCACCGCCTTGGTATGTCCACGATAAGATCGTAAGAGCTCCTTGTTGTGGTAAACATCGAATATCTTAACTGTGGTATCTGCACCAGCAGACAATAGAAGATGACCTGATGTAGGAAAGAAGCGAAGGGCTGTGACAGCTTTGTCGCCGTGATGCTTCCATGTGTGGACGAGCTTCTTCGGTATGTAGTTCGTGATGCTTCCGGATTCTTTCTTGAGGTCGACATCGAGATCTTGCGGTACGTGCATACTGGGTTTCAAAGTCAGCAACCAACATCATGACGAAAAAGGAAATGAACGCAGTAAGGGTGTTACTCACTATGTCCGTCCCTGATAATCGAACTCTTCGGAGCCGTGGAATATGCTCGTCTCTTCTCCCATTTCCTCCACCTCTTTGCGCCTTGCCAATGCGGCAGCCGGTGCGGAAACTACGGCGCCACTCTCAACAACATCTTTGTCGTCGTCATCTTCGTAAACATACTCGACCTCCTCATCGCTCGCCAGCTCCTCGTCCTGGCCGACATCTTCCCATTCGGGCTTCTTATAGGAGGCCCAGGGTCCGACATATGCGCCGTCGCCGTCTGCGATAGTCGCGTCGCCTCTCTTCTGCCGTCCAGCTCGTATCTTGGCAGCTTCCTCTTTCACTTCTGCGCCCGACCTGTATTCCCTCTCCGGACCGCCCTTGCCTTCAATGGCCCTGTGCTTCGATCTAAACGTGTGCTCGCTAATATAGGTCTCTTCGGCGTTGCCCGTGAGCACGTTCTTTCGTTTTAACGCGTTCGCCTGGTCTTTGAAGGGGTTTAGGGGCCCGAATGTCGGTCTTGCGAGGTCTTCGCCGGTGTAGGGCACGACAGCATGGTTTGGCTCGGCGTGCTCGCGAACAACGAGGGCGTCTTGCGGCGCCATGTTCGGCGGATATTCACCGAAGCTATCGGCCATATTTTCTTCGCGGTATTGAGCAGAAGCCTATAAACGAGCGTGTTTTAGATGTTAGGTGAGGAGCAAGACGCGCAAGTTAGTTATTTTCCAATGAGTGTTCTGAGCTCCGAACATGTAAAGTATGTATCAAGTTGCTCCACTATCGTACATATTGTCTATGCTAAATTAGGCTTAGTCTACTTACTGCTCTCTACAGTTAAGTTGATTGATCCAACCTGCATATCTTCCTTTCGGCAAAGCTGCTTCGAGGTGATGCTACTTAGTGCGAAAAGCATATTTCTCGGCTGGAAGTCTCCATATGCAACACCTTGTGTAAAAACTACCGTTTCTATGGAAAATAGCTAGAATGGGCACCTAGGCTAAAAGCAGCGCGGCTTGCTTCCAAGTGCAACTCTAGGTATGCAATTCAAATCGCCAATCACATGCAGATAGGTATTTTAAGTTGGCACCGCGTAAGCTCGCACAGCACATTACCTAAAACAATATCACGAAAGCACGTGCTGGCGCCATTTAAGACGAGGCTGATGATTTTCAAACCTGGGGTATTATCTGTATTTTCATCATGCTGAACTGCACGTGAACAAATCTGCGCCGTAATGACCAGCGCCAATCGCTCCCACCCCTCATCATAACCCTCTAACCCCCAACCGTCCGCATACACACATCCCATTCATATACACCTTCTATCATTAAAAGAACCCATTCCTTCTTGTCATGACCGCTGCACGAATTTTAGAGTTACACGTTCATATCGTTTCGTGCTTCACTCTGACTGATTCGACTGGTATGACCTCTGTGTCCAAAACATTCCTGATTGGTTGCTCAAGGTTATCATAAAGCTGCCATGCTTTTTCAAACACGCCTTTGAATAGTCCCCGAATATCCGCAATGCTTGCTGGTCATGTGCCATAATATGTGCAATGACCATGCCGTTTATGCCTTCTCGTCCTTGATCAGGGCAACAATCATGCTGTACAGGTAGAAGAAAAACATGATCAAGTGGAAACCGAGCTTGAAAAATGATTCCTGCTCAATATTAGTAAGAGTTCATAGTCTGTCGGGGGAAGCAGTGTAGGTATCTCACCTTCTTATGAACATTTAGCTTCCTAAAGATCTCAGTTGCATCCAAGAGGTGAGTGTTATCGAGGATTCTAAGGCACAATGTCAGTCCTAGCGCTGTGGCAGAGTTTGGTCCTAAAGAAGAGTGTGTGACGGCGCAGCTTACTTTTTGACATTCCAAGCGAGGAGTGGAAGGTTCAATACTAGCGCAACCCAATAGCCGTTGATGAGAAACAGGAGTGTCAAAGCACCGTGTACGGCAGCCTCGGGGATGATGTAAGTGTTAAGACGGTTGCAGAGATCGATAGGGTTGATGTAGTCGCTGTGTACGCCGAAATTGTTAGCAGAGCTGATCATCGGTATAAATGACGTCGGCAATGAGGACGAAGCAGATTGCGGAGCTTCGACAGCACCTCGTTATAGAGTCGCGCAAACACGTACCATTCGAGATCGCTGTACATAATAGTGAAGAAGACCTGGAGGAACAAATTGACGGCATTTATCAGCACGGCGAAGAGGTATAACCACGCTTCGCCCGACATCGTGACAGATAACTGCTAGCTAGAACCGGCGAATAGAGAAGAGTTGATATTCTATGGACCAAGGACAGAATCGGAGGGGATAAAAGGCCGCAGTCCGCAATAACACTGTGTCGCTTTCACGATCAGTAGTTGCGCCGTATGATTAAGTGCTAGAGGAGGTCGGCGATGAGTGTTGGTTGGGTGGCCGGATAGGGTCGGATGGAGATAGCAAAGCAAAGCACTGCGGTGCGCGGTGCGGTGCGGTGCGGGCGAAGAGTGCGACGACGGAGCGGGTTGTTGGCCTAAGGACGACACCTGGATTGAGTTTGCCTGGCAGGTAGAATAGGACGCTGCCGATATTAAGGTTGGATGGAGGTTGGGTACACAAAGCCTGTCGGTGCCTTGTGCCTTTGTAGGATTGTTGTTGTTGGTGGTGGATATTGTTCTGGTGCGTGTCCTGGTCAGTGTGGGATGATGAAAGCGGCTTGTTGCCCCCCAAGCTATCTACTGGTCGCAGGGCTTTTCCACCGTGAGGTTCGAGACTTGTCCCCGAGCTTCGAAGAGGAGAAAACTGGGGGCAGATTAGGTGCATAGGTGGACACCTAAGGACTGGTCGCCAGCTGCTATGGCGTCATACCCTGCGCAGTAATTAGTGCCTAGCGGATTCACCAGCTGTCAGACTCCAGAGACATTTTGGTGGAGAGCTCCCCGTGTTTGCAGCAACCTAACCCTGGCACGAGAGCCGCAACTGCAGCTAGTAAATGAGTACTTATCCATCAGGTAACATGGGATACCTAATTCTATATTGATAATATGTCACTATCAACGACTATAATAAGTCCCACGATATTGTTCTAGCCATCTACAAAAAGGGATAGACTTGACTTAACCTCAAGGTGCAAGGTGCTTACTAGCCAGGGTGCGAAAAGATACCTAAAATCCTACCTACCTGGCTGGCTATTATGCATAGATTGAGGGTTAAACTATATGCAAGGACAGGTGGGCGTACATGCACACTACGATTAGCCAAACTCCCATAGAAATTCATGTTGACTCATGCATCGTTATATATCACAGGTCAGCACTATGAACTTCCGTTTGCACCATTCTCGCTCACTGGCATCGGGACCGGCCCTCCAGGCGAGGTTGGTAACCGTGCTGTCAATACCTCGACTCCGGTTTCCGTCACTAGGAACGTGTGCTCTATGATGGCGTTAATAATCGACCAATCACTCAAATAGCAAGAATTCAACTTACCAAACTGGGCTGTCCTCTTTCCGTCGATGGTGGTACTCGTCCAGTTGTCCGGCCATGTGACGTCGCGGTACTTGCCAAGTGCAATCATCGGTTCAATCGTAAAAGTCATGCCCGGCTTGCACTCTCCCACAGCCTTATTTTTAGCGTAATGCGGGATATTCGGTGGCGAATGGAAGTGTGTATTGACACCATGGCCGCAATATGTCCTGATAACGCTGCAGTTCATGGACTTCGCGTGCTTCTCAATCGCGTTTCCAAATTCACGTATCAATGTTCCCGGTTTAATGAGCTTAGCGGCCTCGTCTAAACATTCTCGCGCTGCTTCCACTACTCGAACTGAATCGGGATCGGCCTTCGCTTTGTCGCCAACGTAGTAGGTCTCGTTCAGGTCCGCGTGATATCCGCCGTGATATACCGAGACATCAAGGTTGATGATGTCGCCGTCGAGTAGCACTCTCTGATCGGGGATACCGTGGCAGATCACCTCGTTCACCGAGGTACAGAACGACTTCGGAAAGTGGTTGTAATTTAAGGGGGAAGGGTATGACTGGAATACGTCAGTACGCCCGTGAAAACCTCATATTACCAGTGGAATCGAAGCACGGCGCACCTTTCGTTCTATCGTAGCTTTATGACAAATCTCATCGAGGTAATCAGTAGTTACGCCGGGCTTAATCTCAGCCGCCACGATATCCAGCACCTCTCGTCCTATTTTGCAGACTTTGCGCATAGCCTCTTGTCCTTTGGCGTCTAGGATGTCGAACTTATTCCTGTTAAGATACATCTCGCTCTTTGGATAGCCATTCTCTGCGTAGTCTGGCCACGGAATGTCTTTCGGGACGGTGCGCTTTTCCGACAGTGGATAGACTGGTCGCAGCGATCCGGTGTAGGAATACGAGGGAAAGGGGTTGTAAAGACCTGTGGCTGGATCGGGTTTAGATACGACTTTAGGAGTTCTGATACGATCAAGAATACCATTCGCTGTTTTGCCCGAGGCAACTTTGTGCAGGGCCTTGTGATCGCTCTGTATGAGAAAACCGTCAGTCGCACAGCCCATGGTTGGCGGTGCGAGGCGAAGAGAGTGCGAGACGAGCAGTACGAACCCAGTTCCTTTTGAAGCAGTCTTGGGAGCAGAAGAAACTGTCCTTAATCCCCATCTTCAGACATGTCGGACACTGTAAAGAGCCGGCATCATTTTCGCAGTCTTTTCCCAGGCACTTCAGCTTAGCCTGGGGCTCGGCTGCGGTCGACATCGTGAAGAGACGTGTGGGCGCAGGAAATGAATTAGCAACAACTTTTCGGATGCTACAGACTAACACTCAAGAAAAGACAGATATGCGACAAAGTCTAGACGAGCGCTATATTCTGTTTATTGTCGCCACGATTCAACAGCAAAATGCCATCTTTTTTCCAAGTACAACGGTTTGCGCCCCACACTTAAATCCTAAGTGGGCTGTTTTGTTGGTGGGGTCCGAGATTACCGTCCTAACAGTCAAGAGGTTACCTATTCCAACGTTTATTTGCATATCGTAACGCTTCTAGTTCCCGGGCCGCTTACCGGGGCTGGTGGGATATCTTCAAGCACCGTCTTTGTCAGCTTGATGTATTAACGGATTTTGGTAGTAAACGGTACTGTAGTGTTTTCACATGTAAGCCAGGTAGGTAAGCTCGGTGATTCGATAATCAACGTCGAGAAGATGATGGCACCTGGGGTTCCGTACTTACATCTACTAAGACAGACCCTCTTGGCATAAAATTATCCCGATCTTAAGCGGATCAGATGCTTAGCGCAGATGGGGAAGTCATCATTTATTCTTTGTAAGTCAGACGATAACATATTGCTCACTTGAACGAGAGAAGAAAAAAAATCCCGCGACTGCTGGCGTATACACTGAACCAAGCTACCGTTGAACATATCGATAAATACCACCATGGAGAACTCAAGCCAGAAGTTTGTAGTGGTTGGTGCGGGGCCTGTCGGTTCTCTGGCTGCTTTATACGCTGCCAAAAGAGGTTACCAGGTAGAGATCTACGAATTAAGAAGCGGTAAGTGCTGAACAAATGGCAGTGCCAGACCTCATTTGCACAACCAGCAGCAGCAGCCAGCATGCCGTGCATTATGCACGACCATTTGAGTACCATTATGCAACCAACAAGCGGGCACTATCTATTTGATCTCCTGCCATATGCGGTCTTGTGTCCTACGACTAACTAATTGGCTATAGATCTTCGTGATCCATCAACTACGCCATTGAATTTCACTAAGTCAATCAACCTTGCTCTCTCCGAGCGCGGCATCAATGCCATGCGTCATGCCGAACACGAAAATTTAATTCAACATGTCTTCGCGGCCACCATTCCCATGCGCGGGCGCATGATCCATGGGAGAAGCCCAGACGGTGCGCTCTACGAAGCAGCTCAGGATTATGATGTGCATGGACGAGTATGCCGACTCTCAGTTGTAGAAAATGCGTTCCATGTGGATTATTGATCAGTATGCAGACCATTTACGCCGTAGACAGAGCCGGCCTGAATAAACGATTACTTGATATTCTGGACGACATGCCCAACGTCAACATCTTCTTTAACCATAAACTGACTGGCGCAGATTTCAAAAGACGAAAGGCGTGGTTTGAATCCCGAGACCAAAGCCCAACCTCAAATCGCCCAGATGAAATTGAAATTGATTTTGACTTCATGATCGGCGCCGATGGTGCGCATTCCGCTGTGAGATATCACCTCATGAAGTTTACTCGGATGAACTACAACCAGGAATACGTCGATACGCTGTGGTGCGAATTTCAAGTCCAGCCAAAAGATGTCTCGAGTGGCCAAAGCATTGAATCGAAATTCCGTATCTCCCCCAATCATTTACACATATGGCCAGGAAAGGATTTTATGTTTATTGCCATTCCAAGCGATGTACGTGATACTTACTTCGCTTCCCCCGAATATAGTGGTATACTAATACGAAGAAGGACGGCTCATTCACGTGCACCTTGTTCATGCCGGGCGCCAACTTTGCTGCTCTTGAGGCTGATCCATCCAAATTACCTGATTTCTTCGACTCCCATTTCCCAGGAGTCACATCACTCATAACACCAGAAGAGCTCATCTCATCGTTCCAGACTAACCCCCATCTTCCTTTGATCAACATTAAATGCTACCCATATCATTTCTCTAGTTCAGTTGTGATTGTCGGAGATGCAGCCCACGCCATGGTACCATTTTATGGTCAAGGCATGAATTCCGGCCTTGAAGACGTTCGCATTCTCTTCTCGATTCTCGACAAGCATGCGGCGGCTGAGAGCAACGACCCCAACCATCAAAAGGGAAATGACAACAACGCCTTCCAAAGAGCTATGGCCCTGAACGAGTATTCTACAATCCGTGTTGCGGATGCTCACGCAATCAATGATCTAGCACTTCAAAACTATGTAGAGATGCGAGCTTCCGTGCTCTCCCGCATGTATCGTGTGCGGAAGTACTTAGAAGAATTCTTGTCCGTTCATGTACCAAGCTTGGGATGGCAGACACAATATTCAAGAGTGAGCTTTGGGAACGAGAGATACTCCGAGGTAGTAGCAAAAAGCCGACACCAGGGTAAGGTCTTGACGCGAGGGCTCCTGTTTCTGCTCATCAGCCCGTTTCTTGGGTCTCTGGGCATTGCCTTGGCACGCCAGCGCTCAGGTGGGATTCGAAGCCCTTTTGAAATGCTCAGAAACCTGGTACGGTTAGCTATCAGAAACTGAATAGCATGTCTGGCGTCATCGGCTTTAGGGGATAATCCCTGACGGGAACCGAATCAGTCCGTTCACGGACAAACTCATTGATATTCCTGGCTGAAGAGAAATATATAAACATCATTAACTGCTCTTTTGCCCTGTAACTGAACCTTTCTTCATAATTTTTCCTGAATACCATTCATTCTCAAAAATTTACTTGTGCCTTTTAAAGATGTCATCTTCTTTCAATCCATATGCCGAACAACACAAGGATGTTCAAGGCCCAGGAGATCAACGACCTACTGCCATTCAAGTTGTTGAGGACAATAATCTTATTCAAGCATGGTCTGATAAGGTTGTGTTGATCACTGGTGCGACATCAGGGATTGGCATCGAAACTACCCGCGCCATCTATGCCACTGGCGCCAAGGTCTTTGTCATGGTTCGCGACACAGCAAAAGTGAAGCCCATTGTAGCTGATATTGTCAACACGACCTCAGGTACTGGCAGCATTGAGATCATTGAAATGGATTTGGACTCTTTAGGTTCTGTTAAAAATGGCGCTCAGAAATTCCTCGAGAAGTCTTCCCAGCTCAATGTCCTGATCAACAATGCCGGTATGTATCCCACCAAACTCTCGTTAAAAAAGAATTTACTTATTTATGTTTAAAACAGGAGTCATGGCTTGCCCAAGGACAGTCACCGTCGACGGATTCGAGCGACAATTCGCCGTCAACTACCTGGCTCATTTCACCATCACCGCACTTCTCCTGCCGACGCTGCTGTCTAGTAGCTCCCCTGCATTCAATTCCCGGGTTATCTGGGTTTCTTCTTCCGGGCACCGTCACGCCAACTGTGCTCTGAACGTGAACGACATCGGCATCCTGGGCCACTACGATCCCTGGGCCGCGTACGGCCAGTCTAAGACGGCCATGATCTGGGCCTCTAATTACATGGACCGGGCGTACGGCCCTCGTGGGGTGCACTCTCTGTCAGTACACCCCGGCGGAATCCTGACCAACCTGTCGCAGTACATGACACAGGAGGCGATTGACGCCGTCATGGCAGATAAGGAAGGTTTGAAGCAGCTCAAGTCTGCCGCCCAGGGTGCTGCAACACAGGTCTGGGCTGCCACGGCCCCTGTCTGGGAGGGCAAGGGAGGCAAGTACCTGGAGAACCTGAAGGTCGCCGAGCCCACGTCCGGTGTGCCTTCTACTTTTGGCGACGGGTATGGTGCTCATGCATACGATCCTGTGAACGAGGAGAAGCTGTGGAGGCTGAGTTTAGAGTTGGTCAAGCTCGAGAACCCTTGATTCGGCCGTATTCGGCGCCAGTGTAGCTTTCGTCTAGTTCTTAGCTCTCATAGTAGCACAATGAGCATCAAGTCCATTCTTATGGCATTTGAATCAACGATTACTTTCGTTTCATTCTATGGACGATAGAAAGTCTTGCTAGGGGTAAAGCATTCACTGATCGGTTTAAACCCTTAGTCTAGAGCAGGTTGTTCGCTGCAGAAAATCTCCGCAAACGAGCTGTAAGTGTACTCACGAATATCAACGTAAACTGTAATACCTAATCTCATCTATCAGATTGAAAGACCAGTTCCTTAATCCTACCCCGGCACCAATAGAGTGGACATGGCTGAGGTCAGCCACGGACGTTATCAGCAATATCGAATTAACTCCGTTACGACGGGGGACGGCATACTTTACTGTGGGGGACATTGACTGAGAACCTGTGAGTAGTCCTTGTTGTCGCGGCCGACTTGCTATGCTTTAAGTCCGCTTTGACGCCAATTATCATCAAGAATAATACACGACAGCGGCACCTCTGTGTCCGAGAGTCCATCTATTTGCCTTAACACCTCGACTGAGCGGCTTTCGGGTTATGACAACAGCACGAGCGGAGATATGCGCGACAATCACCCCCGAGATCATAGATCATAGATGATAGCGTCACGATCTGATAATATTAATTAGTGTGATGAGAGTTGATATCATGGTTAACGACTGGGTGGCTAGAAACGCTTTGTTACGAATCCATATCCACATCTCCCATTCGCCATCGCTCTCTGAGACAGCAAGCATTGTAGTCTGGAAATTACCATTTCACAGATTTTGTGATAGATTTACGGACTTCAGATGTGTCAAACCCTAAGACTTCCTCCGACATATATTCACCATACTAAATGTAAAGGGCGGGGTAAAGAGAATACCCTCAGACGAAGAGATCACTAAATCAACTCTGAAACGGGTGTTTCCCATACTGATCTCACTGCTTGCTGTAGCCACTAGATAAGAGAGTACGACCAAACCACATGACAATGCGTTGTCCCTATAGTCTCTCATGCATGAAGCTCGGTTAACCCGAGCCCTGCGGGTGACAGGTGAGAGTAGTGTAACGGCATGATGCGGTGTTCAAAAGAAAAAGCTATGTCATGTCTCAAACCAATTGGAGTAATGGAATTAGCTATTTGAAGAAGATAATACTTAATTCTTAATATAAATCTCCTTAAAACGCTTCGTATTATTCGTGATAGCATCCTCAACCGGTATTCTCTCCATACTGCTAGCACCGAAAAACCCATGAACCCCTTTTGTTCGCGAAAGGACGTATTCCGCATCCTTGACTTCGGCAATGGGACCACCATGACACAGCACAATCACATCCTCTCGAACTTTAACCGCCGCGTCGCGAATCTCCTGGATCAATTTTACGCAGTCATCGAGGCTCTTCCCCGTCTTCCCACCAATCCCCTTGCTAGTGGTAAGTCCCATGTGTGCGACGATGATATCGGCGCCCGCCTCCGTCATCGCCAGACCCTCGTCGACATTGAAGACGTATGGCGAGGTAAGGAGTTCCATCTGCGCCGCGAGCCGCACCATCTCGACTTCGAGTCCGTACCCCATCTCCGTCTCCTCGAGGTTAGCGCGGAACGAGCCGTCGATCAAGCCCACGGTGGGGAAGTTCTGCACACCGCTGAACCCGAGATCTTTCAGCTGGCGCAGGAACGTCTGCATGTCTCGGAACGGATCCGTACCACAGACTCCTGCCAGCACGGGAGTGTGCTTTACGATGGGTAACACTTCCCTGGCCATGTCGACGACGATAGCATTCGCGTCGCCGTATGGCATCATCCCTGCCAGCGAGCCCCTACCTGCCATCCGGAACCGCCCCGAGTTGTAGATGATGATCAGGTCCGCGCCGCCGGCCTCGGCAAATTTGGCGGACAGGCCGATGCCGGCGCCGGCACCAATAATAGGTTGTTTGGAGGCGATGACGTCGCGGAAACGTTTGAGGACCTCCGCCCGTGGGATTGGAGCCATTGTGAGTTTTCTTTTTGTGACGCCTATTGGATTGATAAAAAGCGTATGTGACACAACATAACAATACTTAAGCGATTCGATGGGAGGAGAGGAGATGACGATTGAACCAAATACGTAATTATCCACCAGCGAACTACACTACCTAATTAGCCAGTCCGGGAGCCCCCCGTCTTCTCAGTTCCTCAGCTTCCCCACCTCAGCTCATCCATGCATTGTCTTGTTATGATAACATAGGGACTTCGACCATCACAAAGAATGAGATGAAACAAAGGTAGCCTTGACTCGCAAATTTTAATCTCATGACCGTGAAGTAAGTCGTATACCAAGTGAAAATGGTAGCACAGGCCGCCAACATCATCGTTGTTGGCACCCTCGACACCAAGCTCGCCGAATTCCTATATCTCAGATCGCAAATACTCGAAACCAACCCGTCAATCAACGTGATTTTAGTTGACGCGGGTCGCTCTGAGACGCATCACGAGGCCATCACGGTCTCTCAGCCCGAAGTCTACAGGCATAGCGGCCATGGCAGCTCTCTACAATCCCTCCCACGAGGCGAGGTCATCAAGACCATGATCAGAGGCGCGACAAGCGTAATCAAACAGCTGTTGGGCAAAGGTAATGTGCATGGCATCGTTTCGCTAGGCGGTAGCGGCGGTACAAGCATCGCCGCCGCAATTATGCGCGACCTGCCTCTGACCTTACCCAAGCTCATCGTCTCGACTGTTGCATCAGGCGATACGAGCTCATACGTAGGCGAGACGGACATCACCATGATGTATAGCGTGGTGGATATCGCAGGGTTGAATGGGGTGTTGAGGGCCGTGATTGCCAACGCCGCCGCGGCCATCGCAGGTATGGCGCAGAGCTACGCTTCCAGAAGTGCGACAAGCCAGACATCAGATGGAAGCGAGACGAGAAAGAAAGCTATAGGAGTCACTATGTTTGGCGTCACTACCCCAGCTGTTGAAGTTGCGCGACGCGTGCTTGACGCTCAGGGATTTGAGGTCTACGTTTTTCATGCCACGGGCGCGGGTGGCCGAGCGAGTGAGTTGACTTTCAAGAGACATCTGCTTCTTTTCTTAGTCAAAACATCATTGTGACTAATACTTTCCTTTTCCAATGTTATAACGGGGTCTCTTCCATTCCAAGTATCTATAGACTTGTCGGGAAGTGAATCTACTAACACAACAAGTGGAACGTTTGATCCGAGAGCAACGGCTAGATGGCGTCCTGGATTTGACGACAACCGAGCTCGCAGATGAGTTGGTTGGGGGCGTGTTCAGCGCCGGCAAAGGCCGACTCACAGCCGCCGCCAAGGCTGGCTTGCCGCAAATTGTGAGCGTTGGGGCCATGGACATGGTCAACTTTGGGCCAAAAGACACATTGCCGGAAAAGTTCCAAGACAGGAATATATTCGAGCATAATCCATCAGTGACACTTGTACGTACTACACCCGAAGAGTGTCAGGAGCTTGGAAAGAGGGTGGCAAGCAGATTGCGGGACAACTGTACCAGCCCTAGCGTGACTGAAGTCTGGCTCCCGCTCAAGGGGATATCGGCTATCGCTGTCGAAGGGCAGGCTTTTTATGACAAGAAAGCGGATGATGCCTTATTCGGTGCGATTAGGCGTGGGCTCGATGGGAGCGGTATTGCCGTCAAGGAGGTCGATGCCGACATTAATGATCCAACATGGGCCGAGAATATCGCTCATAGGCTAGTGGAACTGGTCGGAGCTAAGAACATATCATGAATGATGAGATTGCGAAACAGTGAACTGGTAATTCACGCAGATGAATTGATAAACCGGATCTAGTTGAGGTACCTGTCAATCAAATTGAATCTTGCTTGAATGTTAGCGACGTCCGAAATATTATAATACCTAGACAGCAAAGAAGATACTTGCAGTCAAATGTATGTCAGCTGCTAAAGGTTGATCGTAGAATCGCCTGGATTTAACTGCTCCTCTTCATCAATCAAGCCACGCATGGAGCCCCGTTCCCTCGAGTGTGTGTTTCGTCAATACCACGCAAATCTTAAAAGGCCGTAGTATTTCTTCGTTGTACAAAGCATTTGGTTTTAACTGCGTATGAAGCCAACCACAAACACGAAGCACAATGAACGTACATTATCTCCGCAGCTCATACGCCGGTTTGTGTTGCAGGAAAATTATCCCATCCTAGGATGAGAACTGTTCAAGTACTAATCCTAAGCAGGTGGTGCCATATTTTCTCATTAAAACTTCTTACATGCCCTGCCAACTCATCATTGCATTTGCACTGCATTTTAAGACCTTCCTGGAGGTTTCGATAAATATTTAATAATGGAAACCGGCAGTGCTTACAAGGCAGAATCTAGCTGTCAACCCATAGCTGAGAGGATAATTAACTACTAGCCTTATACGTCTGCAATGCAATCTTGGACTGACGAACGTCATTTAACCCAGGTTTCCTTTCAAAATTAGTTGTAAAATCAACGTTTCTTTTGATGGTCTATCTCTAGGTCATGCTATGACTACATAGCTTGGCGATTTCATGCTTATTATGTAAACTGAACAACGATTCCCTGATCAGAGCCTAAAACATGTAGCCCTCGTGTTCGATGCCAACTATACATTTTAGCCCCCAGCCGGGGGATTGCTGAAAGCGCCTGAATCTCTCTGCCCCTGATTCGAGATCTTGAAGCCCTATGACCCACCATTTCACTGCATTCTTAGCCTCTCTCGGCCAAAGGCCAGCAGCGCCAAGATAAGCAAGTACATTACCATGTACGCGTGAAATTGGGTATTCCAGGGGGCGGATTATAGAGTAGGTAAAACTACCTATCTCTAGCTACCACAAAACTTCACCGAAACTCCCTCGGCGTCAGCTGGAGCTCGTAGAAGCCATTCCCTCCATCTCTGTACGTCAAGATAGGGCCGCTTAAGTCTGATGTCCAGCTTAATTCTCGGCTCGCCGACCGTTCTCGCATAATTGATTTCAGCAGCGAGCGACGTATCGAGACGGGAGAGGATGATGTTTCGCCGCGCATCTCGCTCGAGCGGCGTGGACTGCGATATCTGGCAATAAACCGGGTATGCTGGGATCTGTGCCATCATCTGCGCTCTGGAGACGATCAGGGAAGATGCAAGGCGGCGACGAGTGCACGTGGTATCCCGCTTCCTGGTTCCGGTATTTTTGGGAGAGTCAGGAGGGGTGGGAAGGGCATGGCCTGGACTTGTTGTGTCGAGGCTGGTGCGGCTGGGAGTCATCATGTCGAGGAGTTTGCGGTGAAGTTCGAGCACGGAGACGCCGCGTGTTGCTAGGAACGGAGAGTCTAGCATCAGTGCAAGGGTTCGGGTGAATGATCCCTCTCTTGCAGGGTTAGACTCGGCGTTGCTTGGGGTCGTGGAGCCGGAGCCGAGGAGCTCGAAAGTTCCAGGTCCGCACATGTGACTTGTATATGCGTGTTGCGAAAATGGGCTGTCATTGAGCATGAGAACATCTGCACGCGCGAGACCCAGCGTCTTGGAGATCGTTCTTGCAGATACTCCAAGCTCATCTCTTCTATATTTCATGGTACTATTAATATGATGACTGTACGACGATAGAAAAGAGAAAAGGGAAGAACTTACAGCCCATACCAGATAACCTCTCCGGCACTCCTATCAATTCCCGCCGCACCCTCGTTAGAGGCAGCACCGCTAAACTCGGCATGTCCCCCATACCAGAAGATCAAGAGATTATCTGGGCCACCGTATTCTTCAACGAATTGTTTGACCTTACCTACAAGCATGTCCTGAGGGTTCTCCAGGGAAGGAATCATCCACACCTGCGACTGAATCCCATATCGGCGCTCGAGGACGTCAGCAAGCTGATGAGCTGCAGGGATGAATGGTCCTTGACTCGATATCCTGTCCTGTGCGGTCGTCATCATGCCAGCCCCGGAACACATCTCAGCCAGAGCGTTCTCATCATGTTCAGAGCTCAATGAAAACGATGGAGATGGACTGAGTTCGGGCGATGAGTTAGGGCTGGGTAAATCCGTAGCTATAGATGTACCAGTAGAGCCACCGTCTGCCCAGCACACGAGAAGTGCACGTGCGTTGCGATATCGGCTGTGATGGCGGTGTGGCCAGGCATCGTCCAGCGAGGTCTGCAGCGCGAGTGCGTGGTTGTTCAAATCTTCCACTGTGGGATTGTGGTGGCGGCGTGGTCTGATGTAAACTGGCGTGTTGAGGCTCAAGACTTCCTCGGCCGTCACCAATGAAGATATCGATTCCTTTTTCTTCTTAGCTAGTAAGTAAGTCTTCTCGATAAAACGCCCGAAACTGCTGGCTCGCTTCCCAGGTAGCACCGGTTCTGACTCCTGTGGGTTTCCGGGCTGCATCTTAGAGGGTGCTGTGCCAATGAGGTCTGAAAGTAATTGTATATGCTGCTTGAAGCCAATACGAAGGTCACGCAGGAAGTAGGACATTACTGCCTTATTCTTAGTTGGTGGTGTTCTTTGGTTACAGTCCGTTGCTGGTCAACAGGTTGTGTGCACGGGTATAGGTGACCCAGTATGCCATGTATCGGCAGACCGAAAAGTGGTTTGCATTCTGTGCAACAGTGAATGAAGAAGACTCAGGTGAATTCATAACTAAACCGTATAAGATATCATACAACCTTAGAACGCCGTGAATGCTTTTCATCTCTAGTGTCTCCATCATTCTCTTACCCAATCCATTTCCTAGCATTTCGGAACATCTTGATCCATGGTCCATACTGTCCAAATTCCTTCAACTGCTTTTGAGGAATGTAGCTTGCAGCGTCTGCCATTATTGTTCTTTCGGGATGCGGCATCAATGCAAGTACACGACCATCACGACTAGCGACACCAGCAATTCCCTGAGGGCTACCGTTGGGATTAGATGGATATGTCTCCGTAATTGCTCCGGAATTATTGACATATCTTAGGGGAGCCAATCCTTCATTCACGATTGCCTGTAGCTTGCCGGGCGATGAGAACACAGCCCTGCCTTCACCGTGAGAGATGGCAATCGGCAATGATGAGCCTTCCATGCCATCGAAAAATATAGAGTTTTGTGCACCTCGACTGATCTTTACCATTGAGAAGCGACCTTCAAATTGCTGGCTCTTATTTTGGACAAAGGTAGGCCAATTTTCCGCTCCAGGTATTAGGCCCGGGTTAAATTCGTTGAGGCGTGCGAGCATCTGGCAGCCATTGCATACGCCAAGAGCGAACGTCTTGGGTCGCTGGAAGAAGGCTTCGAAAGTTGCCTTGGCTTTCTCGTTCTTAGAGATGGAAAGCGCCCATCCGCGACCGGCTTCGAGAACATCACCAAAGGAGAAACCGCCGCATGCTGCAAGGCCACTGAAGTCATCGAGAGTGCGTCCGTCGATGATATCAGTCATCATCACATCAATTGCTTCAAACCCTGCTGCACGGAATGCGAAGGCCATCTCTGCATGGCCGTTCACGCCTTGCTCTCGGAGAATGGCAACTCGCGGTCTTGAGGCGACCAAGCCCTTCAAACTAGCAAAAACCGAAAGACCATCATCGGCAGGATTAAAACGCAAATCAAATGAGATACCAGGATCCTTATTATCAAGAATCGCAGCGTACTCTTGCTCGGCGCACTCGGGATTATCTCGTGCCTTTTGCATTTGGAATGAAGTTGCTGACCACCAGTGCTGCATTTCAGCTCTATCGAGATCAACAAGTGACTTGCCCTGATAACGAATAGTGAGTGATTGTTTTGCGGTTGATCGCGTGAATCCAATCCGTTTGAGGAGCCCAGGGGGTGGTCCGCAAGTCGCAAAGCATCGTCTGAAGCGGGCCTCGTCCGCCTTTCGCACCTGGAACACGGCACCAAGTTCCTCATTGAACAAGGCGTCAAGGATGTTTGACTCAGAGTGAGATGCGACAAGTTCGTCAATATAAATTTCGGCAGCGCATCGACCAGCAAAAATCATCTCCGCGACAGTGGTCAGCAGACCACCATCTGATCGATCGTGGTATGCAAGAACAATACCTTCTTCATGTAACTGAGATACGGCATCAAAGTAGTCTGTAATAAGCTCTGTGTCACGAACATCTGGTGCCTCGTGGCCAAGTTGTCCAAGGCTCTGGGCAAGAGCTGATCCACCCATAGCTTTAAATCCTTGAGCAAGATCGACGAAGATTAGAACTGACTCGCCAACATCTTCAACACGTCGGAGCTGTGGTGTCCAGGTATTTCGGACATCCTCAACAAGAGAGAATGCGGATATCGCAACTGTAACTGGGGCAGTCACGCTCTTCGGGTCACCCGTCTCCTTGTCTTTCCACGAAGCCTTCATCGATGTAGAGTCCTTGCCAACAGGGATGGCTACACCCAACTTGGGGCATAGATCCATACCAATGGCTTGGACTGCCTCGTATAGAGCAGCGCCTTCGCCAGGGTGGTTGACGGCAGCCATCCAATTAGCTGAAAGTTTCACACGGCGCAAGTCTCCGCGGACCTTCGGATCATTCTTGATGTGAGCTGCGCCAAGGTTAAGTAAACTTTCTACAACCGCCATTCGGGCAGATGCTGCTGGGGAAATCAGCGCCAGGGACGCTTTCTCACCCATCGCCATCGCCTCTCCGTGTCGGGTCTGCTCGTCGACACTGAAGGACGTTAGAGTGACGGCAACATCTGCCACTGGCACTTGCCAAGGTCCGACAAGCTGATCGCGTGTTACCTGGCCTCCGACTGTTCGATCCGCGATAGTAATAAGAAACATCTTAGAGCCAACTGATGGCAGAGAAAAGACAAGACGTGTGGCCTGTGTAATCATCTCTGTTAGGTTCGAAACGCCATGTTTCTCCTTGAGGCTTGAGGCAGAATCGAATGGTTTTAGAGATCTATTAGCGGTCTTGTCGACTCGTTCCTGCTTCCGACCTGGAGGGAAAAGAGCATTCATTGGCAGGTCAATTGGCAATGGCTGAGACGGAGTCTCTCGGTCTTGGAGAATCAACCGAGCCCCTCCATCCCCATTTCTGGTATATGTTCCTACGTTAGAGAAGCCACAGCGCTCCCGGTTGCAGATACTCATGAAACGGTTGATACGGTCCTTATTGATTAGAAGCACATATCTTTCCTGGGCTTCACAGCACCTGATACATAGTTAGCGACAAGCTCCCATTCATAACCAATAATCTCGAAGATGAAAGAGACGTAGAGTGACGAGGCTCACCAGATTTGGAGGGGGCTCATGCTGCTATCGGCACTTGCAACTTGGCGTAGTTCAAATTTGCCTCCGCCCAGGGCATCCTTGACCAGTTCTGGCAAAGCATTGGACAACCCACCTGCGCCTACATCGTGAATCATAGCAATCGGGTTTTCTTCACCAAGCGCAACGCAGGTGTTGATGACCATCTTAGGTAGTGTTAGCAAGCTATTCCATAATTCCATCCTAAAAGATCCAATCCAGTAGTGCCATAGAGAGACGAAGAAGACCACGGAACTCACCTGAACCCGGCGTTCAACTTCAGGGTTACCGCGTTGAACGCTGTTGAAATCCAATTCAGCCGTAGCTTCACTCGAATTACTGCTTGATGCAGCGCCGCCACCAAGACCAATGAGCATTGCAGGGCCACCCAGAACAATGACGTGGGCCCCATCATGAACATCGTCAGGACTCTTTAGGGCATGTTGTGGTCTAACCGACCCAAGACCACCGGCGAGCATGATAGGTTTATGGTAACCTCTCCAGTCGTTATCGACGTCTGTCAACAGAGTGCGGAAAACTCCAGTCAAGGCAGGTCGGCCAAATTCATTGTTGTAACGCGCGGATCCGATAGGAGCTTCAAGCATGATGTCAAGACTGCTTGCGTAGCTACTTATCATTAGCTTTGTCATTGAAACCATCATCTGCTACTTGATCTAAGCTCTTTACTCACTGAAAACTATTAGTACATTTCTTCGTTCCAGACGTGATAGGCATAGAATAGTGTCATACTTACCTGAAACGGTTTGCCAATATCGGCCTCCCATGGTTGTTCATGTCCTGGTATTCTAAGATCGGAAACGAAGAATCCTGACAAACCCGCCTTTGTAGTTGAGCCCCGTCCCACAGCCGCTTCATCGCGAATTTCACCTATGTTACAAGTCATGTTAGACACCGCTATGTATAAGAGAGCCAAGTTCGCCCAAAAGGCCGAGCGTAGAGAACACCATCTTTGCTTCAAAACTTACCTCCAGACCCAGTTGCTGCTCCAGGGAAAGGTGAAATAGCGGTAGGATGATTATGTGTCTCAACCTTCGCAAGTAAGTGTAGAACCTCCTTCGTTAGCCTCCAAGTACCGGTTTGATAATCTGGGGCCCAGTAGGCAGCTGTCTCTCCTTGTAGAACGGCAGCATTATCACTATAGGCCGAAACAGTAAAATCCGGCGTCTTCTTATGTGTATTCTTGATCATCTCAAAAAGGCTCCCAATTTGACGCTTATCATCGATTGTCCAGTTGGCATTGAAGACCTTATGACGACAATGCCTACGGATTCCATCAATCAGATATAATAAGTGTAATGGGGCATTTGAAAACCTACTCGGAGTTCACTTGACCAAACATAAACAACTCAATGTCGTTTGGCGGGCGGCCAAGGTCTTGGAAGACCTCAATCAGATATTGGATTTCGCTTTCATCGAGACCCAGTCCATTCTCTTTACTATATTGCGTCAAGGCCGCAATAGGACCACGAGAATCAGCGAAGATGTCTACAACAACGAGTGGGCTACGAGCACTCTCGGCGAATACCGTGCTCTCTGGATGCGGCTGAGTTGCGCTGTATGTCTCTGTCATCCGGTCGTAGAGTACGTCCACGAAGGGAGCAATCTCCTTCTCTGATTGACCATCGAACTCGATTTTGACCAAACGACCCCTCTCTACACGCACAACATCTCGTAACCCGCAGACCTGGGCAATTGCGGTGGCCTGCGAGCTCCAGGGTGAGATCGTTCGGGGTGTTATGTAGACATCTGTAGTCTCGGGTCCTCCTTGAGAAGCTTCATGCGAATCAGAAATACCGAGGAAGGATTTTATCTCGCCGATGTCTACAGAGTTATTGAGGTGCACATAGTATAACCAAGACCCTGTAATACTTTTCACTTTGGTCTGGCTGATTTTTGCGATGCCATCTAGCAGCTTCTGGGATTGCCATGCTGCAAAGCATGGCTGCCCAGCGAGGATCTCATAAGGCATTGGTGGCTAAGGGTGATAGAATAATCTTCCGGCCTCGAGACCAGTAGAACAATAGCTTATGACATGCGGGGAGGTCTGTTCGTGAAATGAGCTTCATTAGGTAGCCAAATCCCTACTTTTTTCTGTCACCGCGAGGTGTTGCCCCGCCAAGTCAGACCCAAGGTGGGATGGCGGGGTGAAATGCGTCTTGCTATCTCACTATCGATAAGAGATATCAAAACTGAAGGCTGTCTATGTTTAATAGTGCTTAAGTACATATTGTTCGGAATCTTTAGTGTGGCTCATCCCGAGCGCAAGGATGGTGATTTCTTCGCAAAGAGCAAGCCGTGCACCAGATTTCATCCAGATCTATTCAACAAACCCGAACCCAACTACCGCTTTCCAAATGGCGGAACCCACGAAACCGCGTGTCCCCAACAAAATCAACGCCACAGCGCCTCGCAAACTGCCATTAAGGACTCCAACACCCCCTCGAGTTGACACATCTAGTACGGCCTATAAAACGGCCGCCTCGAAATACACCCGCTTCATGATCGCCATGCCCATACTTCTCGTTACCTCCTACTACTTATTCGACCGGCTTGCTCTCGGACATGAGGCAAAGTCCTTTCGCGGCACCCCGTCCACGGATGAAGTCAATAAGGTGTGAATATGGGTACAGCTTAATTAGCGATGCTGATATCAAACCCTCTGATAATGTGGCACGGGCGCCTAGAAGTATATGGGTTGTGCTATTATTTGGAAGGCGATAATACGACGACTCCACTGCATGACTCCCTCTTCGAAAAATCAAGCAGCAGTCAGCATTCAGACGATTCGTATGATGCGCACGCGTCACGTTTACGCATGCTGCCTAGCAGAGATGCTTGGCCGCTACGCCAGCCGAGATTTTCCCGGGCTTTGACATGAATTGGTCGCTCAAAGACCATAGTCGAAAGGTGCCAAGAAGCAGCCTACCAAAAAGTGCTTGATGGATGAGCATAGGACCTTAAATGACATATCGCACTTACGTTCGTATTGCAGAGGTTCTTGGGATCGTGGTTCTCTATCCGTTGGATTTTCAAGCTTGTTGAAGGTATTGAGGAAGGCCATGTCATACCTACATTTGCTGCTGATGCTATGTCAGTCAGCCGTCAATGACCTCATCGTTTCAAATCTTAGCGACCGTCACGATGAAGAGTCGTTCTCAGAAAGCCACCGTTACGAGTATCCATAAATTTTGTATTGTATAACTACTACGTATTACGGAATGTAAGAGGTAATGATGAAATAAATGTTAGCGAGTTTGCTAGTAAGTCGTTGGATTAGTGACTTGTATGTGATTCACTAGCCACAATACTATAGTGCTGCCTAAGGCCATCAGGGTCGGTGCCGCTTTAATACGACGTCTTGCATGTCACATGCCAAAACGGAGAATTCAATTGTTGGCAAAGTAAACCTATTATCGCCAGTTCCTAAATTGTCCGGATATCCTTTTAGGTTACTTATGACCATCCAAAACCGCAACGACTACGTTTTTTATAGAATCTAGTATCTCATAATCGTCCGACTAGCTTGGCTACAAATACGCGTAGTATTCCAAGTCCATCATCACAATAAATTGATTTCTACGCGACATTTGTTACTGCTTTGTTTGTCTTGCCTTACTCCATTCTTGCAAGAAAAATGATTGGCACTTCATTGCCGCAATACATCTTCATTCGGATTAGCATATTATGTCTACAGTATACAACACCAATATGTCTGGTACTTTTGCTTGCTCTGATTGCCCTCAAAGGGACGGAAGAGATATCATCATGGGCCAGCAAAGTGGTGATCGGATACGGCATTCTTGATGCTCTGTATGCGCTTTTCATTTACTACCCATATAATCGCCGTCTAAAGCAGGCAGCTAAACATCCGCCTGCACTGTCTCCCGCTGAGCGACGCAAACTATTCATACGATGTCATAATAATATCCCCGACATCGCCAGCTACTTACGGAAATGGTTCCTCAATGCCTCCCAATCCGATATCCAGAAGGACAATGTACGAGAGTTCATATCATGGGCTTTCTTTGACAAAGATCTGGGCACTGAAACTGCTGCGGAACTCGAGGAGCTCGATGAATATCTTGCCGTGATCGAACACCGCATTGGCTACCAACTGCGACCAGGAAAAGGTAAAGCGGAGAGTCTCCGCCTAACGCTTGACAACATAGAGGTACGATATAGAAGCGTAGTGTGGTATTTCATGATCGGAATAGTTGATCTCGCCACCCACTTCCTACTATTCCGCCAGGGGTTCCAATACTACGCACAGCCTAAGCCCTACTCATACTCTGTGATCCCTCTGCGCCTACAGTCATTGTTCACCGAGAAGCGATCAATCTCTCAGTTGAGCTACTGGTACCGACCACACACGGCAAGGGACAAATTGCCGCTTGTGTTCCTTCATGGGATTGGCATTGGCCTGTGGCCATATTTGCAGTACTTGTCGATCCTTAATCAAGGTCTTGGTGAAGATGAGCAAATCGGCATCATCGCATTGGAATATCTCCCAGTGTCAACGCGGCTTACCGGCGCACCCTTAAGCCAGACCGAGTTTCTCGCTCAGATCACACTTCTCTTAGATGAGCACGGATGGGACCAATTCGCTGTCCTTGGCCATTCGTATGGGACAGCGCTAGCTACCCACATGATAAAATCGCCCAGTTTGAGCCCACGTATCCAATCAATCGTGTTGGTCGATCCCGTCTGTATCTTGCTGCATCTGCCGGACGTCGCCTACAACTTCACGAGGCGCAGGCCGCGCAGGGCCAATGAGTATCAGCTATGGTATTTTGCCTCCACAGATCCCGGAGTAGCCCACTCATTAGGCCGTCATTTCTTTTGGAAAGAATGCATCGCTTGGAAAGAGGACTTGAAATATATTACGGAGAAGCCATATACCAATGGAAGACCGAACACCACCGTCCAGTCGAAGAAATCGATGGTGCGGAAGGTGGTTGTCTGTCTCTCGGAGCGAGATTTAATAGTCGACACATCGACGGTGCTGCAATACCTCCTCAATAAGGAGGATTGGGTGTCTGCGGATAGTGTTCCCGAGAAAAACGATTCCTATAGTACAAGACAGCCATTGTCTGTGCGCCAAGGAGACTACTTCGAAAGCAACGGTATCAAGGTAGCGTGGTTTAATGGGCTAGACCATGCGCAAATCTTCGACAGTAAGGAGACCTCAGCCTGTCTCGCGACTATCACTCGCGATGCTTGTGCGCGGGGTTAGCTAAAATTAGAGGCTACCGAATTTACGACCGGAAAAATAACAGATGTAACAATAAGATACGACCATACCTAGATATTAACAGATTGTTTTTACAACTAAGCACGACCGACGCATATTATCAGTCTGCTTTGGCCTGGTCACCATCCCACCCCGTCAAATAAACAATGACCGGCTCTGGACCGCTTCGTATAAGGATCCAGACAACCTCTTCATCTGTCTCGTTGATTTCTTGATGCTCTGTCCACGGGGGTACGAATGCAAAATCACCGGCTGACAGTTCGTGGCGTTTTAATTGATCCTCACCGCCACCTGTGTTAGTCACAAGAACACCCTTGCCGGATGCCGCGTAAATGATAGTTTCTAGATCGTTTGGATCAGTATAGATCCCGGAGATGAAGCGAGAAAACGTACCTTGTTCACCATGATGGTGCACTGCCGAAGAACAGCGAGGCTTCGCCCGCATAACTGTAACTCACTATCAGCTCAAACTCATTCATAAGAAACGACCTTGAAGCAACATGCTTACCGGTAGCACACATTCTATCACTTTTACCGGTGATGGCACCTTGTCGTATCATGGGAGAGTCCGCCGACTCCTTTCGCTTGGTCTCGAGGTCTGTGGCTTTGACGACTGTGATGGCGGATGGCATGATCATCGGTAAGATGTCAGGTAGTAACGAGAATAATGAAGACATCGTAATATGCAATCGATAAGGGACGTCTCACAGCTTGCAGTATAAAAAACCGATAAATATAATGCCGCGTGCAGTTGTTATTAGCAAGACCAACATGGATTATCTAAAGTGAGCATCATCGGGTTAGTCGCCGAAACGTGAAGTCATGCGTTGACCTGACGCTAGGCCACCCTAGACCTGCGCGTGGTCTGTGCATTTCAGCTTCTGCGCGTCTATCGCCCATTCTCAAGTTAATGAATAAGAGGGGTATAACCGTTTTCTCTTCCCATATCAAAACATACCATAACCACCTGTTAAGCACATTTACCTGTCCTATTAAACAGCTCATGTTATTGTCTCCGACATTAAGGTAGGACAACATAGGTGCCGCACGACTCCTGAAACTACCTACTTCTCTACCTAGCAGACCTAATAGAGCTACGTGTACAGTCCGTACATTGCAACGATTAATTACATACATATCTACCTACCTAATAAAGGAAGCGGCTGGGTTGACAGCGAGGTTAACATTGTCTAGGATGTCCCCGGCTCCATTTCCTGGTGCCCTGCCGGCAATGCGGCGCCTTGATGAAGCCGCCTCCGATCTCTGTCCATCATCTTCCGGCATCCGAATTTAGCGTCGATATGACCGCATTAGCGATGTACTGGATCTATTTCTGGTGCATGTACGATATGTATGCTGCACAGCTGCACACTGTACCCCATTGCTACCCGGACACCATGACAATCCCTGGGCATGTGACAGATTGTGCCATAGTATTCCTGAAGTCCGCAACCACTACTTAGCAGGAAGCGATCTCACTCGGTTGTAGGTTCAGTATTCGTGGTATACACGGTTAACAAAACTCGAAGATTTCCGTCTCGGAGCACGCCAGCTTCGCTATACACAGGCATATATATATATACACACGTATATACCTGTAACAACCAATCTACATATCAGCAGCCCTCGGTAAGATCAAATTTTGTAAGACTTACACGGACCGAAACCAATCGGAATTTTTTCCCTGGTACAGTCCTTATCTTGTGCTACAAGTCGAAGTTTAGGATCTAGTAACACAAATAGACGGTTACCTACTGGATCTAGATATAGTGGTAGAATGATCTACCAAAGGTAAGAAGACTTATAGGTATAATCGGAAGGTAGGAAACGGGATAGATTCGTCGGGTGCTTCAAGATAGATCACTTGGCTACCTAAGTAGGTGGGTATTCTCCACTATAAAGCGCTACCGACCTACCTAATCAACCTTAAACCGCTGCCGCGTTCAAAATATCGTCCATGTCATCACGAACATATTGTCCGTGCCCCTCTATCTAAGTACCTATCTTTGCCAGCTACTGCTGTACGACACTTTTGAGTGCTGGACTGTTTCATGGCAATAAGCTAACTTAGCTTCTCGCAACACCTTCCATGTGCGTGTATCGCTTACAACCCCACCAGCTCTTGAGCCAGCTCTAAGTGCACTCTCTAATCCTTCAGCACAGAGCAGGGTCCTTTTGATCTTAGGTACATACAGCTAACGGGTACCTGTTGTATATGACAGGCATTCATTCTACTTTCTTTAACAGCCCGTCTGTTTACAACCCCCCCGGTACCTAGGTTCAATGAATGCGGGAGTCTATAAATCACACATCACACACAAGCCTGAGACATTGCTGCCGCCAAGTCAGTTCGTCGTGCTTGAGTTCGTTTGCCACCTGCCAGTTCGAGCCGCAGCTCGTAGCCTGGATAATTAATTGGCAATTCCCTGGTCCCGAGGTCGTCTGCCGCCGTCGAGAACACATTGGGCTTCTCTCCGATACCGCGTGATACAGATAGACCTTGGTCTGCCACGTCTCTCGATTAGTCTATAACCAATCAGAGAGCTGTTCAGGTCAAGTTGCACTTCGCCAATACCACACGTCGTCCTCCTCTTGGGCGAATATGAACGAGACTGGCATATCTACCCGCATTCCCGATACTTACTTCAGACTAGTGCCACCGTTATTGGTCGCGGTGCCCGCAGCGTAGATAACTTTGTCATCGAGGAAGAGGATTGTCTAACAGGCCGCTCTCAATCCTTCCAGCTCCGCATTTAATCACGGCCGGCGCAGCTCGAAGACAGAAAGTGTTTTGTCTTCTTGTTCTCATTCTTTAAGATTGGCTTCACAGACCTGGCAAGATATCGAAACGGTTCAAAATGATCAACTATACCTCTGGCAAGTCACCAAGATAACATTATATTGTTCCCAACGCCACTAATACTCACCTCATATTGGCTGACCAACTACATCGAACTAAAGATTCCTTACTAATACGTATGTGCCTCTTTCAGGCCCGACCTCGGCTTACACTTCGACATCTTCTCCTACGCTTCATCCTTTGTCCGGGTTTATTGGGCTGCCAGCAGAGTTGATTGACACGATCCTTTCATATCTCACTCCGCTTGAGCTTGTTCGGGTATCTTTAGTGTGCCGCGAGCTCTTCAACCATGCCACTGATGATGTGCATTGGCGTCGGCACGTTTTATCGAACCTACCAGGAAACAAAATAAAATCGCCGTATCCATGCAAGACCTGGCGTGAACTTTTTGTTGCCCACAATCAATATTGGTTTCTAACTAAATACAAACTATGGTTCTGTGACCGCTCACTGGCCGGCCAGATGGTCATTGCCAGATACGACACACGGCGAGGCTGTATCGAAGGTTACCAACTGCTCGCCACACGGTCCCGGGATGGGAGCGAGCCCTGGGTGGCCGACCCTACTGTCCATATTCATTATTTTGAGCCCAACGTTAAGCTTCATCTCGATAAGCCGATTCTTCAATTCGATGTAGATAGCTTAGAAAACCTCATGCGCCTTTCACTATCATCATCAGATTCAGCAACACGGCCCGCACGTCGGTTCTTCCCAGAGCACCCCATGCGCTACAGTCACGGATCAGATCCAAGATTTAGTACGTTCATGCTCGCGAAGCCTCTCGAAATACGAGATCTGCCGCCCCATGTAGGCGATCACTTCCCATACGGTCTCGTTTGGCCGCCACCTGCCATTCCGGCGGCTCACCGAGTCCTTGGCCATCCTGCTGACATCGCTGGGGGCTCAACTCATGAATTGATGACCTCGCCCAAATGGCGGCCATTTAACCGGTCGGAGGTTTCTGATATGACTTTTCGAATTCGCCAATGGATGGAGTTAGGTCCGCCAACGATAGGGTTTCATATTGGTGAGGAGATTGTGACATACTCAACGATTGATCCGGCCCTTTAGTAAGTAATGCTAGGCTCAGTTCCCCCAATCTAGTATTTCTTGCGAGAAGGCCTCTGCTTGGGCCTGTTGTCTTGGGCGCTTTTCTACTACTCGAAACACCTATGAAAGTTGATCGAAATCTAATCCAAGCTCTACAGCACCCCAACACCTGAACGACCTTGGAGAGGTATTTGGGTTGGTGACTACAGTATTCACGGCTGCGAGTTTCTTCTTATTAATCAACCCGACGTTGACGGAGAAAGCTACAATGAACCTCTTGTGAAGCGCGAGAGCGAGAGCGATGAAGAATTCAGGGCACGCTTTCTGTCAGAGAGAGTCTATAAGGGACGATTAGAAGCTATCAAGCTCACGGGTGATCCGAATGTGCCCAGGGGCGAATACACATTCCTAGCGAATGATCTGGGGGAAGATGGATTTGTCCGCATTGCTCAGGGACCTCCTTTCCAAGGCGCCAGGATCGTGAAAAGCCAAGGTCATATTGCAAATATTGGGTTTTCAGGCGGTAAGGCTGCTGTCCTATTCTCAGCGGTTGAAACTGACAAGCTTTCCAGACAAGTATATTGAGTCACAGCTCATTCTCATCTCCCATAATCGATTGGCTCAGTACTGGGTTGACTTTGGACATATTAGCTTTTTCGAAAGGGTTGATATTGACCGATTACTTATCCCGTGACAATTGTATCAACACCTCGGACCCGATCAACATTAATCAAATTACATATTCATCTTAGTCTTTCAAACATGACATGTGCGTCTCTACTCGCTTTGAACGCCCATGAGTACAAGAGATCCGGATATTGTACTCTCTGCAATCCGGTTATAGTTTCTATGGCTGTAAGATCTTTCGTGAGGAGCCTTTTGGGAAACCATAATAGAGTTGCATAGAATTACATCTCGATGTTGGTTAACACAACATGCACGTGTAATTCTTACTTGTCATTTGATCTAACATTTACTGTATACACACTGTATATGCAGATTCAAACAAGGTGTGGCCAGTGCGCTCAATCCCTGTCGTTTTGGGTCTTTATGACCGACGTCATTCAATTTTCTCTCCATCACGACTATAGCGTGCCCGTTGGCTAAATTGTCTATACTTCAACCACAAGTCATATAACCACTCGAGCATGAAATTTGAGGAGTATTGTATTTGATTGTATCCTCCTATTCTTCAAAATTTCTTGACCTTTCACACGCTGGATTCGGTCATCGAGATTCTCTCTGGAATTGAGCCCAAGACGCCAAGCATTGAAACAAAGGATTTATGCATACCCAGCTCAACTCTAATACTTTAATCTGAATATTTACACAGGCAATCATCTAGGCAGCTGATGCTTCCGAAGCCGAAATTCAGGTCTTTGGTTCAGTTTTACGCGAACCTCTTGAGATGGCGGAGAAGTATATCATTCGAGTGACGACTGGGTCCGATTACAACATCGACAATCATGTTGTAGTGCCAGTCAACTCGCATGAGACAGTCAAGTTCAGCAATGACCTCATAGATGCCGAGATCAATGTGCGTGTTCAAAACTACCGCGGCCTACCGCGCAACTCGCCAACAACCTCTCCATACTTTTCGCTGGAACCTCATGCGACCAACAATGATCAATATAGTCTCGCTATCCGTTTCACACCTAAAAGGCCAAGCAAATCCCGGCGACAAAGTCCCTCCTCTGTAACTGGATCAGGACCTCATTCACGCAGCGACCAAGTTCCTAATGGGTTGTCGTCTAATGAGGAAGTACCCGCGGGAAAATCAGGAGATTCCGAGCCAGCAGATAAAGACGATGCGTCTTTAACTGAGGCCGGCATCTCAGGTCATGACCTTCAGTTTGGTAATGACTTTGACCATCCTATCAGGGACCGCCTCCCGCCAGGTTTCAGCTATGCTATGAATATAGTCAAATGGTGGATCGACCCTGGCTTAGACGGTGACCCATATGCCGACATGCCACATTTGTATGGCCCGGGGCTTTCTTCGTTTAACAGCATATACGTCGGCGCAGGGGAACACGATCCTGACAAGGGAGGCTTGTATTTCGAGGAAGGAGGCGACGAAGCAGGCATAGAAGCACGCCGGGAGATCGGAGCACCGGACGGCGCCAAGGAGCGTAAGAAATGGGCGCTCAATAACGCCAGCAAGGATAAGTGGGTGTTTGAGTACGGCAAGACATACTGTGTCGATTTCTTCAACCCGTATCTGGATTTCAGCGAGTTTTCGCTCCGGCTGCCCGGCTTCACACTGCCCATCATGAAATACTGGGATGGTCAGGGCCTTAGGTATGCAATCGCACGTCTTCTTTGCTAGTTAATTTTCCCAGCTTCTTTTTTCGCATCATCCATCCATCCTTTCTCGTCTGTCGGCGGTATCTTATCGTTCTTCACCGTAACAGGACCCGCCCCAAGCGCTCACATACCCTTAGATACGTGCTCCGGAACCGCTCCACAGGCGACACGTACCTGGTCATCTTATTCACTCTTATCCTCAAGGAGGACGTCAACGAGGATGGATCGCTGAAACCGGCGGCGCTGCAAGCGATGCGCGAGGACAAGGAGATGGCGAAGGAGGCGGGGAAGATTGCGGATAGGGACGATGCCGATGTAAACGCGGTGGGGACTGCTCCTACTAGTGCTGGGGGAGACGATGATGTTGACTAAATGTCAAGTATAATCTGTTTAGAGTATAGACGACAAGCTTTATAAACAGTAAGTGACACTTGATTCTATAAAGTTGATGCGTATCATTTATGAGATTTGTGTGTTCATGCCTGTGAGAAAAGCCTCGTAACAACGAAACCATTAATTAAGGGTTATCAAGAGAAGACGCGTTAAGGTAAGCTTTCTTCAAGGTTGCAGTAGGATCCCGTCGTTTAGTTGACAGTCTCCGGGTACGCCGTCTAACACTATTAATAGATATACCATGTCAGGTTACACAAAGAAACAAAGCACAGATAGCACACATGCTGGTGGGCAGTCTTATCCTCTAGAGGGATTTACGTGAGTCGTAGTGAAATCTGGAGCTATGGCGGCTACTACCTTACCCTAGATAACGCATATACACAAAAAAACCCGGCACATATTATACCGGGAGGATTGCATGCAGAGTACATACTTTGACCATATGCTGTGCGACCCCACATGCAGTTAATTTAGATAGTAGAAAGAATCCCCAACCGAATCCGAATGTTTACATTAATATTGCTCTTATAAGATGTTTGTTCACATTACTAGCGGAGTCTAACCTCGGCTGCCCTTGCCAACGTAGAATGCTGTTTCGAACGCCTTGATCTGAGACGTCGCCCATGCCTTTCTCCTTTCCACCAACATCCTAGAATCGCTAGTTGATTGGTCGGATAGCACTGGCGACTTTGTTAGCAATTACCACGATGAAATATCTGAAGAAAAAGAATAGACTTAACTTGAATACTCAGCAACGTTAGAAAACTTACCGAGGCAGCGTACCCCTGATGGCACAGATTCCGGACTGCGTTTCTGGGCATCGGTTGTGGTTAAGTAGTTGTTGTGTTGCACGAGAGCTGACGCTGTTAGCCTTGTGGCATTATTTGTGCTATAGCTAATCAGCACACTTGTTCCTGCGAGGCGTAGGTGCGAACTTTTTGAATTGCATACCCAGGAGACATGTTGAATGGTTTGATGAATGATATATTTATGGATTCACTTTGTGATACAGTATAAATCGAGATGAGAATAAATCAATGATGATGATATTCGTAAGTAGTAAGGTATTCTAATGGTTAAAATTCGTTGCCTAAAGATATTCGGAATGGAATGGTCTTAAATAATGTCAAGATATAGGGTTGAATGGATAGTAACCTTGAGGGCTATGGCAAGATGCCGTTCTAGGTTATAGCAAGGAATATCTATATTCTCGGCCGATATTCGTTTCGGACTCGAAGCTAACAGAAGAAGCAAGTCTATTAGAAGTGGCGATGAGGCTCTCGTTAGAGTTCCTTCGAAACAGGGACTGTTTAGGTCAGCATATAAGGGGTAGGATTAAGGAACGTAGAATCCTATTCGTTTACATTGAGACCTCCGGACAGAAGCTGAGTCATTCACCACTAGCGGTATGTTTCGTGGATTTGGGCATGTGTCAGCAAATACAGTCTTCCTTCTTGTAGAACTTCCCAGGAAACAATCATGTACCAGTTTAAGTAATCTCAGTTGCATCAAGATCCACAGTGTAGTAGACTACAAGGGGCTATGATTACTTAAGGAGTCAGCCTTATGGCAACGGCGGTGAGCTTGAGAGGGCCTGCTCGGGTTCGAGGACAAGACCTAGAGTCCTTCGTTACTTATTTTTTTTTCAAATCTCTCGGAGGTTGGCCCCTGGAGAAAGAGATCCTGTAGGTTGTTCCATTTATATACCGTGACTATTCAACGGTATCAGAAAAGACTATGGATTGGCTGTGCGCCGAATGCATGCCAGCATCACTCGGAACAGCTCAAGATTCGGGCTTGAGGCAGAGCGATGGAAATGGTACCCCGGGGTATTCATACTTCACACCGGTTCCAGGATCAACTAGCCGAATACGCTGTTCTGTGGCAAGGCAGCATGTCACGCTACTTAATATGACACCGGGAAACAAGTGGTTCTAGAGCTACCCCTTATGACGATTACAAGTACCGCGCCTCCCGCGCTTGATATACTCTTATACAGAGATCACGCTTTTAAATTAATAAGTATAACCCAACCATAGGCCCATCGGGGCGACCTCGCTCGACATGACTCAAATTTAGACAAAGAGCCCAAAGGGGATAGATGTAGCGAAACTTGGTTATCGATAAATTTTCCCGCATATCTGATAGCACACTAATACCACTCTGAGATTAATTAATGCGTAAGTGGTCTGTTTCCTACTTGTCTATCTGGAGATGGATTGCGAGATCATTTCGTCCTGTCGAATATAGCAACTAATTACTGCATGCCAAGGTTCGACGGTTAAGTTGGTGAATATTATCTTTGAAATCCTTAAATCCCCTGTATGGACCTTATAATTAGATAAAAAAAGCAACATGGACGTCGTAATATCACAATATAGTAGCCTGAAGTATTCTGTACGGATCTTCGAGCACAGATCTCAAGCATATACAAAGAAACGAGGCTTGAAAGCGGTTGTCATACGACGCTCACATGCATATTCCATAGATCGTGCCTTGGTTTCCCATGCACTAGGACGGAAGTTGTGCTTCTACTGCGGTCAGAGACGTTTCATTTATGCACGGCTTATCTATCTGACTGCATGAAGAAATTTCCACAGCCGACTAACGCGCTTTAGTATAGAAATGAACGGTTTGCTAGTAATTTTTATCCCTTTCGAGCCAAAGAGCCAAACATTCTCGACTAGTTATGAAAATAAAGTAGGAAGGAATATTCCGCCTCTTCACCATGATTAACTAATATTGGTTGCGTAGCATTCCCCCACGTAGGCCGTAGGCAAATCCGAAAATGCGAAAATGAAATGTATTTCATAAAAATTAGAGGATTACAAATAGGCTACATTAGTATTATCAATCTTACTTGTGATTTGATGGTGTGGTTCCAACAGAGGACTGCAAGTCCTTCGAAGTTTTAGTACCTGCATAGTGAACACGCACAACGACCTCCCTTCTCTAATCCACAGAGACCGTCGTCGCCTTGCGCTTTAAATAAACTATATTCCGGACACCGGCGATCCAACAGGACAGCTTGCCAAGACCCGAATCTGCAGAGTCAACCAACTGCCATTTAAATGTGCGGTGGGAAAACGATCAACCCAATGCCTCTCCAGCCTTGCGCAACTCCCATGCAGCCTCCCATGAAGCTCTTTTCTCCACGAATTCTGCTATTTTCGTAAAAGCCAACTGCCTGAGTAGGCAACGAGGGGTTAACGGATTCCAAAATACATTTCATTCTCCTGCGCCATCCGTCTATCCTGATACAGCGTACTAGTCTAAAGTAGTAAAATTCTCGGACAAGAAATATATGATCTTATATGTTACAAGGGTGGTATTTAGGACCGACCACGTGTCTTGCCGTTCTTACTGCTTATTCTACGGGTCGAGGGTTTTGTGGAAATGGTACGTGATACAGTTCGTTAGGGGTCAAGCAAGGGGAGGAAAACGCTTGGAATCTATGAAGACATTTGATGGTATTGCTGTTATATCAGGCTGTAGATATCGGGCTCCAAGACTCATCTCATACTAGTCAATGAACAGAATATAGGAAACTTATTGGTGTTGACACTATTTTGCAAGCTAAATATACATCCTCTTTACCTAGTACCGCCCGTATTCGTGTTGATTGGGCTCCGTAGTAATATAGCTTCATTAGCGACGATGCTCTGAAAGGGTAGCCTGAGTGTTGCGATGGCTGTCAGGACTCCGTAAGTAGGGGTAGGCAATAGACACATGTTGCGCGAAGGACTCTAAACTCCTTCGTAGACGCTATCTCTCTATATACAGTAGGTCTCTTGTTCTGTACTCGTGTCTCGTGACACTACCCTCACTAACGACACTACCTGCGGACATGACTAGGTAAATAGACTGTCGACTGTCTTTCCAACTGAACAAATGATTACATCTTTGCGTTTTCACTAAGTGCAAGGTAAGGGACAATCGGCCTCTATGATGTAGGTTGGTACGAAAGTAGGAGGCGAGTGTGGCTCAGTAGGTATAAATCGAAGATGAGGCTGTGAGGCCACGTCAAGCCACCGACTCATTTTCTAACTTGTAGGCTTACTTTCCCGAATCTGGTGTAACCTGCCTAAGGAAGTTAGGTCCAAATGGATCTTTCTTCTGTATGCAAGCAATGAAGGTAGACTAACCTAGATAGTCAAAGAAGGTACGGTCGCATCCCATTTATTCCATGCCAAGCTTCCCCAGTTCTGCCGAGTCTCCCAGTCCGCCCGCTCATCATTGACGACAAACGCCCCATCCGTAATACGCTACGGGCGCGTGCTGTTGACGGCGTCTCCTATCGTGCCTATCGGATGTGACTTGGCCCTGCCACTTGCCTGTTGATTGTTCCTTGATTATGAAGAATACTACCTAGACAGACGTCCTCCCGCATCTGTTTCCGTCGACTCACGCCACCCTTCGCGATGCCGCCAGCACCGGGCCAGAAGGGGACCGGCAAGAAGGGCTCGGGAAAAGCACAGCGCAGCCGCAACACGACCCCCATGTCCAGCCTGCCCACCAGCACCAACAACAGCACCGCCGCCGCCGCCGCCGCCGCTAGTATCCCGCCCGTCGAATCACTCGAGAGCGAATTATTCGACATCAAGTACGAACATGTGCGCAGCATCCAGCACGACGACATTATCGACCAGACCACGTCCAATGCCGTCATCCCCGACTCCAAGACTCTCGATGCCCTGCTCTGGAAACTCGAGAAGCTGCACGATCTCATCGAACGTCGCGGTAGCTGGTGCGACAAGGCGATGCGCCTGATCGTGGCCGAGAAGAAAAGTCACCTCGCATCCGAACTGCAGACGACTAGCAAGACCGAATCGCGCAAAGAAGGGACGGCGCAAGAGGGCGACAAGAAGCCCAACAAAAAGAAAAGAAAAGCAAATGACAGTCTCGCACCAGGAGACCAGCACGCTGGTAAGTTGCTCCGGCAGCCATCTCGCGACCACTGTTCCACGTATCCACATTGTATATGCACACACATGCTATTCTCGTGCTGCCTTGAGCAAACGTTGTTGCTGTAGAGACTAGTCTAGGGATCGGACCCGTTGGTTTGGTTTGTTTCGGCGACCAGTGTCTGGCTGAATACATACCTTACGTACCTACCTGACCTGCCAATTTACCTACTTCGCCCAACATCTACCGAGCACTTACAATCCTATCGCTTGCCTTACCTGTGTGCCTATATCCGAGACATGCCTTGCATGTAGCTGCTGCAGCCACGAAATTCGATAACTCATTCTGACTCCTCATCTATAGAACGATCTTCCCCACTGCGCGACGCCAGCAGCAAACCTCGCAAAGCGTCTCGCGACAACGACTCGGTCAGCTCTTCGCTTTCCCCCGTCGCCCGGCCCGCATCGAGCGCCATGGAGGTCGATGACAAGGTGAAGCTCGACAAGGATGCTGGAGAAGATGAGGATGAGGGAGAGTCTTCCGAGGACGAGTTCGCACCTCCTGCTCGCGAAGCTCCCCAATTCCAAACCTTTGGCGAAGATCCATCCACCTTCCCTGACCCCACCGTCTACGAAATTCGTGATGCCAAGCCAGGAATGCCAGTCCAAGAACTACGCGAACTATACTCTGTCGCCGTCTTTCCCAAAACCGACCTGGCCGATCAGATTGCCGGTGACCCCCCCGATAAGGATTTCAGTAATGCGAAACCGACAAATCAAATTAGTTTCAGCACTTTTTCCACCTACGTTGAACCATATTTCCGTCCTTTTGCGGAAGAAGACCTCACCTTCCTACGAGAGCGGGGCGACCGCGTAACGCCTTTTGTCATGCCAAAACGGGGCAAGAAGCATTACAGCGAGGTCTGGGCTGATGAGGACGGTGCGATGGCCATCGACTCGAACGGTCAGGGTAGGGATAGGCTGGCACCTAACCAACCTCGCGGTACCATCGATAATATGGACGATGATGTTGCGGAAACGGACAAGCTCTCGGTCGGTCCCGTCTTATCGCGTCTGCTACAAGCCATGCGCCCAGAAGCACGCGCACAACCGAGTGAAGACAAACCAATGACTAATGGTGTCAACGGCGATGCCGAGGTGAAGGAAGAAGTCAATGGCGACGGTGGACCTGCTCAGGGGGAGGAGGGCAAGAGCAACCCCCCTGCGGCTTTCATGCCCGAATCGACCAGCGAAGCATGGAAGAAAGCTACGCATCCGAAACTCGACTACCTACAAGTCGATGAGCGCATCAAGCAAGAACTTCGTCACATTGGATTCTTACCACAGGATAGTTTCGACGGCGATTACGACGGTCACTTTGATGACGAGGTGGCGGCTCGCCTTCGACTGCTCCAAGAACGTCTGCGCCAACAGATTCTCATCAACGGTGCCCGCAAGGCTAGGCTCACTGAACTCGTAAAAGAGAGGATGGCCCACCAAGAATACCAAACCATTCTAGAAGATCTGGATACCCAAGTCCAGGGCGCATATCTTAAGCGCACACGAACCATGGGCAAGAGTAAAAAATCGAAACGTCCGGGGGGTGCAGGTGGTGGCAGTCATCCAGCGGGCGGTGCTGGTGCCGGTATGGCACGGCCGGGAATTGGTGACGTGACGAAGACGCTGATGGAGCGACGTCGTCGGTGGATTGACAACATCGGAACGGTATTCGATGATGAGAATCTCGGCAAGGTTCCTCGCATCTCCGACCCTGATAGCACTATCTTCAAGCCTGAGACGATGGCCGATCTGATGAAGAAGGAACGGCTGACTTGGGATGAAGATCTCGAGGAGGAATGATGATGCGGTCTTTTACGATAGTGATTACGGAATTGTATGTTACGGGGTCATATTATCGAAGATCACAACCGGCGTTGATGGGTTCTTGATACCAAGGCCGGCGTTATAGGAGTCTATAGGATTACACATCGGGTGCCGGATATACTCGATAGATGCTCATCGCTCGCCTTTAGCTTTGATACTTGGCGGAAGTTTTGTTTTTGAGGGCAATTGATTCAAATCCGGACATCAATCACACATTGAATCAATCGATTGCAGTACATACATGAAGCAGTTACGAAGTCCAAAATCAGGTGATTACATTTGTCGAACGAGTGATTGCTTAGCCTTGCTACCGAACTCATGAAGCCAGTTACGGTTGGTAGACTTATGCCTACTTTGTGTGGAAACGTCCATATGATGCTGTTTTCACTATCAATCACATGGGAATCTGAGTTGCGACTGACTCGAATCCAACAAATATACTTCGCGTGCTACCCCTGTTTGCGATTATCCATTCCTTTGACTCGTCGAAGTCCCTTATCTGATGTATCTTGATACCTCTGCGGGGTAGGTGCTTCTCTGACCGCGGAGAGCTTCGCGATAAGCTTGCATGGGCGCCCGCATTGGGGGACTTGATCTTGAATCAACGACACTACATATTTATATGTGGTTGGGTAGGATTTTAGTTGTGGTCCGCGTTGCTTTTCGCGAAATAGCGAAGGCTCTTAATTGAATATTGAATATTAAAAGAAGGTAGGAGGGCTTCAGGATGCATCTCGTACCGAAAGAGGTTTGTTATTTTTTCTTCGATCTCTTATAGACCCCCTGTGGGCTTGTGCCAAGCTGCGTGCGTGCGCATCGCTTCACTCAAACACTCAAACACTGCACTCAAACAGCCCACTGTATGAATTGAATTTGCTGAGATGCACCTGAACATCCAAAAAGAGTGGGAAAAGAGAGGCTAATGCGGAATCATTTGATTTATATGTAGCTTGACAAGCTCGTCATCTCTCAGCTTGGTCTCCTCGCGCAGAGACGTCTCGCGCGCGGCGTCAGATTGAACCATACAGAAGCGACGGTGAGTTGGCATTACCTAACATCAACATAAGAGCATGAGAGTTTCACGGTTCAAGGCGACGCGATGTGCCGTCTTGGCCCTCCCGGTTCCTTGCACTAGACATGCAGACGGGCCAGACGGGGAACGAAAAGATGAGATGAGATGAACAGACGAATGAGCAGAGCAGACAAATAAATTCACGGGCCCGTGCTAATGCGGCGCAGGCCCTCATCGCCAATAACCTCCAGGAGCTGATCCGCGATGGTCAACACACGGTGGCGGACCTCATGTCCATCGGCTCGACCATGCTGGGTCGCCGCCACGTGCTACCGTCCGTCGTGAGCACGCTGCACGAGATCCAGGTTGAGGGCACGTTCCCGACCGGCACGTACCTGGTTACGGTCCACAACCCCATTGCTACGGAGCACGGGGACCTCGCGAGGGCGTTGTATGGTAGCTTCTTGCCCGTGCCATCCGCCGACCTGTTCCCGCCGCCTCCGGCGTCAGCGTATGACGCTGAGAACGCCCCCGGCGCCGTGGTCGTCGTCAAGGGGCGCGTGGCCATCAATGAGGGACGACGGCGTGTCAAAGTCAAGGTCACGAGCAAGGGGGACCGCCCCATCCAGGTGGGCAGCCACTACCACTTTATCGAGACGAACCCTCAACTCTCGTTCGACCGCAAGTTGGCCTACGGTTGCCGTCTCGATATTCCGGCCGGCACGTCGGTGCGGTTCGAGCCCGGCGACACCAAGACCGTCACGCTCGTTGAGATCGGTGGTCGTCGCGCGATCTACGGCGGGAACAACCTCGCGTCCGGGAAGCTAGACCTGAGCCGTGCCGATGAGATCATCGAGAAGCTGCAACAAGCGGGCTTTTCGCACGAGCCCCAGCCGACCGCCGGCTTAGGGGCTATCGAGCCTTTTACCCTGGATCGGTCGGCGTACCGCACCATGTTCGGCCCCACGACCGGTGACCGCGTGCGGCTGGGCTCGACAGACCTCTGGATCAAAGTCGAGAAGGACATGACGGTGTACGGCGACGAGTGCAAGTTCGGCGGTGGCAAGACGCTACGCGAGGGCATGGGACAGATGAGCGGGTGTTCCGACGCCGACAGTCTCGACCTCGTTGTCACGAACGCGCTGATAGTCGACTACACGGGCATTTACAAGGCCGATATTGGCGTTAAGAAGGGCGTCATCGTGGGTATTGGGAAAGCGGGTAACCCGGATGTCATGGATGGCGTCACGGATGGTATGGTGGTGGGCAGCTGTACCGATGTCATCGCTGGCGAGAACAAGATCATCACAGCTGGTGGTATGGACTCGCATATTCACTTCATTTGCCCACAGCAGGCGTATGAGGCTATTGCGTCTGGCATCACAACGATGCTCGGTGGCGGCGTGGGACCAAGGTAAGTTTATACACCACTACGCGACCTACATATTACATATCGACCAAAGGCTATCAATCGTTCGTATGTCAAATTGACCAGGTAAATAGTGCCGGCACCTCCGCAACCACCTGCACACCTGGAGCTCACTACACGCGACAAATGTTGCAGGCCTGTGACGAGCTGCCCCTGAACATCGGTATCACGGGCAAAGGCAACGACAGCGCACCCGACGCGCTCCGCGAGCAGATTATCGCAGGCCAGTGCGGGCTGAAGCTCCACGAGGACTGGGGCACGACGCCGGCAGCTATCGACACGTGTCTAGGGGTATGCGACGAGTTAGATGTGCAGTGTCTGATCCACACGGACACGCTCAACGAGTCCGGGTACGTGGAGTCGACGATCGCGGCGTTCAAGAACCGCACGATCCACACGTACCATACCGAGGGCGCGGGCGGCGGACACGCGCCCGACATCATCTCGGTGGTCGAGCATCCCAACGTGCTGCCAAGCAGCACCAACCCCACGCGTCCTTACACGCGCAACACGCTCGACGAGCACCTCGACATGCTCATGGTCTGCCACCACCTGTCGCGCGACATCCCCGAGGACGTGGCCTTTGCCGAGTCGCGCATCCGCGCCGAGACCATCGCCGCCGAGGACGTGCTGCACGACCTGGGCGCCATCAGCATGATGTCCAGCGACTCGCAGGCCATGGGCCGCTGCGGCGAGGTCGTCCTGCGCACGTGGAACACGGCGCACAAGAATAAGATCCAGCGCGGCACGCTCCCCGAGGACGAGGGCACTGATGCGGATAACTTCCGCGTCAAGAGATACGTGAGTAAGTATACGGTCAACCCGGCGCGCGCGCAAGGTATGGCGCACCTTATTGGGAGTGTCGAGGTTGGTAAGTTGGCGGATCTTGTTGTTTGGGATCCGGCTTGGTTTGGCACGAAGCCTAGTACTGTCGTGAAGAGCGGATTGATTGCTTGGTCGCAGATGGTATGTCTTCTCTCCCTACTTCTCTATCGCCTCCTATTTCACACGGTTCGGGGTTGTGAATTGCTATATTTTACCTTTCTGTTCTCCTTTCCAGAATCTACTTAATCCTATCCCTATCTCCTATATTCGGCCTTTCACCATCTCTTTGTTTTCTCCCCCCTACTATTCATTCTATTGAGCAACTTACTCATCAAACCCAGGGTGACCCCAACGCCTCAATTCCCACAGTCCAGCCGGTAATCGCTCGCCCCATGTTTGCGCCTCTCGTGCCGGAGACGAGCATCCTCTTTGTCTCACAGGCCAGCATCACCAGCGGCACCGTCGCCGGCTACGGGCTGCGGAAGCGCGTCGAGGCGGTGCGCGGGTGCCGCACGGTAGGCAAGAAGGACATGGCGTTCAACGATGCCATGCCGCGCATGAAGGTCGACCCGGAACGGTATACCGTCGAGGCTGACGGGAAGCTCTGCACTGCTGAGCCTGCTGGTTCGCTGCCGCTTGCGCAGGATTATTTTGCTTATTAGGGTGGGTTGGGGTAGAGGAAGCTGCATGGTGTGGGTGTTGTTTAAGACGACTATGTATATACTTATATCAGGGAAGAAGTTAGAGGGGGGGCTTCCAGTAAGTCCACTTGGAATCGTTTCGCATGTTTTGCTTTTAGGGCATATCGGTAGTGTGTAGGTAGTATATGGGAATCTTCTGATATCTTGATATCTATGTGATCGGTTCTTATTCATGAGTTTGAGTATAGGTAGGAAGCGTGAACGGTCAAGCCTCTGGCAGGTAAGCATTAATTAATTGCAAGCATTGCTGTCTGAGACTGACGAGTCCAGTAGCTTGGGGCCAGGGAGAGTCAGGTTCCGTCTCCGTACGTGGGTAAGGGGAGTCATAAGGTGCACGTATCTACCTACCTCCCTATGGGAAGAACCACTGGGGAATTCCTGGAGAAGGTGACAAGTGATAGATCCCCCCTTACAGGTATCTAGAGACTTACGAGAGTAGCGCTTAGGTACTTATCTCTAGGTAGTTTGCGGAGGCGCTCAGGAGGTCCACTATACGAACAGGACCTTGTCTTTGAACGATTGGTCGAACAGTTGAAAAGGATGTAAGATGATTGGCTGGCTGAGGTTGACGTTCGTCTTCCGAGTAGGCATGCTGACGATGTCCTGAACCTGGTGGTTGTACCGCTACCTACCTAGGTGTACGCCTTGGGGACGGACGGCTTGTGCAGTATATTATCTCGAATGGGTCTGGTTGTTCGTAGTGTAGGGTGTAGATCGCCCGGGGTTCAAGTTGCCTACCGCTGTCTCTCTAGATCACTTGAAGGTGCTGTATTTCAAGTAACTGACCCGCCGACGAGCCAAGGTCTTCCCTAGTAGGTACAGTGAAGACAGGCACTTACTTCTGAGTAACAAGCGGGTAATGCTGGTAACAAGCCTGCATTACTACTCGCCGATAGGCACTCTAGTTCAGTTGTCTCGTAGTTCTTGTATTCATTTTACCCTCGAACGACACCCCGTGTTATTACAGTTTCCTGGCCGCTGGATATGAAGCCTTGAGCGGCGAACGCTGCTCACTCAAGTATATCGAATCTGTCTGTTTGCATATACGTCACTCAATATCAAGTCTAGCAAGTTTATAGAACAGAATTCATACAGATAATCTCACTTTTTACAGCGATTACTTTCTTAAGTACAAAGCCCAATCCCGTATGTGACCACCCAGACCTGAACGCCGCACTACTTACAACCGGGGAAACCTCAACAAGTACCTGGCCTTGTTCTACCTGGTCAGCGAAACCGACCCATCTGCGAAGTTTTCGTAACTCATACACAACTGCCGTAAACCAAGTAACCTGGAATAAGGCGGATAAAAGGGAAGCCCGAGGCTACAACGTATACCGAGCTTCGGTTCCCATAAAAGCAGCTCCTACCACTTTATCTGGAATAATGACTAAGGTATCTCAAAGCTGAACAAGATCATTCGCGAGAAAAAGAACAGGTGAAAACGTAAAACGATGGACGATTTAGTTCTTCTTTTTGCGGGCAGACTTCTTGGGCTCCTCGATATCCGGTATCTTTGACTGGCGCTTGCGCTTCCTGTCGGGACTAGCGGGTGTCGCGTTCTTAGCAGCGCTACTGTCGCCGTCATCGACATCGCCGGCGGTACTCTTTCGCTTCCGGGTCACTTTACCCTTGGGAGTCTTCGTGCCATCGTCCTGGGTAATGGAAGGAGTTGCCATTTGAAGCTGCTCTGCAATAGCATCCTGGTCGTTGGGAGCCAGGGCTTCATCAGCGGTCACGTCAGCTTGAGCGATACCATTGTTATCAGCGTATTGAAGGGCATCGCCATCTGACATGTTCCTTGCGTCGGGGTTGCCGGCCTTATAAGAGTGAACACGCGCATTGTACAGGCGGAGGTTGAACTGGTATGCATTGTTCCAAGCCTATAATATTTGGTTAGCAGTCTTTACATCAGAAGAACCTATATGTAGAATATGTAAACTTACCACTTTCTCTTGTGGTGACATCGAAGCCCACCGGCGTTGACCCTCTTCCTGAACGGCACCCTTCGGGGCATCGGTACCTAGGTCATTGGCAATGATAGGGCGAGCTGTTTGCATATAGAGGAAATAAGGGGTCAGTGGCCTCTTTGGAGCATTAGGATCGTGAGTACGCTTCTTGCGTTCCTTCTTCTCCTCTCCATGGGGCAGAAGATCGCTGAGCTGGCCACCAATATCTAGCGAGGCAACAAGAGACTGCATGGATGCGCCTGTTCCATTGTCAAAGGGAGCGGGCTCGCCGATGAGCAGATTGGTCTGACGGACGAAATCATCGCCAAAGCTCTTCATGAGAGCAGTGATTGTGTTGAATCGTTGATGTACCTAATAGCCAAGTTAGCACTGTAGTATTACCGAATTTTTCATATCTAACAATAGGTATCAGGTTATAATAGTATGTTGTGCCAGTGAGTGAATACATGAGATGCTGGTTAGGTAGTAACTTTAATTCCAACGGACGCTCTTAGATAGGACAACAAGTAGCTTGTAGAAGTAACTCATTGACAGCCAAACATGAGTAAGACCATGATAGTCCATCTCAGCGAGATGGAAAATCGAAGAACAGATTGCTCATGTTACGACACCGTTGCAATGGTCGTACTGTACGATTGTTGTTGCTGTTGCAGCCCTTGCACACACAACTTGTACATATTGACGATAGTTTTGAGTATGGGTGTGTAGCCATGTCACGACCATTGATGAAGTTCAGTGCAGTGGTGGCTTAAGGGAATCGGAATTGACAGCTGTTGCGAGATGTATACGCGCTGAACATGAAGTCTAGGGTCTAGGGGATGCAGATCATGACAAGGAGCGGTAACTTACACTGTCACGGACTCTGATAAACTCGTCGATACCAATAGTACGCTGTTGAGGCGGGATAGCGCCCTGCATAGGCTGCATCGGAGGCTGTTGAGCGATGGCCTGGGGCATCTGGTGCTGAGGCGCCATCTGGTGCTGGAGCTGTTGATGCTGTGGTTGCTGCATCTGCATAGTGGGCATTGGAACCATGGCGGGCGCGGGAGCGACTGGTGCAGGCTGCTTGAGGCCGTCGGCTTTCTTGGCGCGAGCCATTAAGTGTAGTAGAGGGCGCGGTGTTTGCCTTTGGGGGGCGGGGGGCCACTATTATAGGCAATGCAGTTACTGGTGCTTGGGTGTGCTTGGTGTTGTGCACGCGCGCGCGGTATCAAGGAATTCCAGGCGAGATTGTGGCGTGTCTTAGCAAATGCTGGGGTTGGGTGTTGGGTCTTAGAAGGATACTGGATCCCAGTATAATGTGGTAGTGTAGCCGGCTGATGGATCTGATTGTTTTCTGCCTTGGTCAAGGGGAGGGTTGGGTGTACTGGATCGCCTGGGTATACAGCACTGTGGCCTGAAGGTGAAGGTAATGCAGAGGCGAGAGTGACGAGAAATAGGAAGTCTAAAAGAGAGTTTACGGGGGCGACGCGCTGCAGCGGGAGGGGCTGCTCTCTAAATATGGTGGCTGCCCAGGCTGGCTGATTTTGCAAGATCACTGATGGGTGGGTGCACTTGGTGCGGGTGCCCAGGTAGGATACAGGTGTGTGTACAGTAGGTCATGTATCCAGGTACCTACCTCGTTAGGTGGGCAGTGGGTTTCCCCTGCTGGCTTAGCTTATTCTGCTCTGCTACCTACCTCAGGCAGCTAGGTAAGGTAGGTACTCGCGTATTGACGCTTGCACTGTACTTTTTAGCTACCCCTCGCTATGGTGCATCAGCATTGCACCTTCAAGTTGGTTTTCAATTGATTGCTTAATGGAGTAGAAAGTACTCAATACCTACCTCACAAACGTAAGACGCACCACAGTTATCCTCCTGCTTGATGTACTAATAGTATTAAGTTGCCAGAAAGCAGTGACTGCCCGGCTTCTTGACTGCTAAGACACTGCACTCTGTAACTATAATACAAGAGGTTTTTATGTTGTACGCAGGTGAGCTAACAGGGCGATCAAAGTGAAGCTCAAGGCGTTTGTAGTGGATATTGCTTTGCTGCCATGTTTAGGTACTACTTCAGTAGGTAGGCTAGGACTTAGGACTTGGAAGTGGAGAGGTGTTGTGCGTCTCTTAAAGGAGGGGCTAGGTAAAGGTTTTTGAGCCGTAGGCAGCGTCCAACTGATCCAGTGAACCACTGAAGGCCCCATAATAGAATTTGTCTAGAGAAAGGATACCTAGACAGGTAATCAAAAATAAAAAAAACATGCCGCAATGAAAATAATTCATTCACTGATTGCGCACTGCGCACCTTATCCACTCGGGTCTAGTACACCAAAACCAACTCGGCTTTCGCTTTCATCTTACCTTCTGCGTAAGTACGGTTGCACTTATGATGCAGCCAGCATATTTCCTATACTATCTCCTACCAGGTGGTCTTATAGATCAACCCATGGACATAACTACTACGTTCTATTATTTACCGTTAGCATTGTTCATCGGTATTCCGTAAGGCAAATCTTCATTGAATTCTAAGTGCTTAGAGCGATCAAGACACGCGGCTCACTATAACGAGCCAAATACCTGCCTGGAGTCAGGTGGAGGTACCTGTTCAGCATAGTCAGCATCAAAGTGTTAATGTTGCACCAAGCCAGCGCCATCTGCTAGTTGATTGGTTCAGGGGGCTTCGGGGGTTAAGCGTTGCAGAAGTGCAGTGGCAGGGTATGCACTGGATCAGTGTGCAGAGGATCGGTCGGTCGGCGTGATTGCACGTTCGCATCATCAGTGTTACTGTGTGTGCCCCAGCAAGCCGCAAGCCCAGTAGAGCAGCTGCGGCAATTCCCGGTCAACTCCCCAGGCGTCCCCCGCCCAGTTGCTTTCAGGGTCAAACGCATCCCCCCGCTCGATTCTAACGCCCATTTTCAGTGCTCTTCCCCCATTTCCCAATGCCTGGAATTCTCCCTTTGCGGCTTGAACCAGCTTGTTGGATCATTCCTAGGATAACGCCAATTGATATTCCAGTGCTATCCGGCTTCTTCTTCTAATTTACTTACAGTACCCAGAGCCAGCGACCTGCAAATACCCACCTACCTGCCCCTAAGCAGTTTCTCTACCGCCAACACTGCTGCTTAATCTACCAACTGCAGCTTGCCTTGTGCACTAGGTAGGTATCAGTCGACACCTCGCATTACACCAGCTGTCCGTGTTCGAGACATCCTCGTTATTTTATCACTTGCGACCCTATCCAATTTTCCCTTTGATACTTAAGCATACAACCGAAACATGCGCTTGTTAGCGGATTCTAACCTACCGGTGTACCTTGACACGTCAAATCCAGTATGTTATATTTGTTACGGCCGTGGAATTGTTCGGAGACCAAGTACCATGACGAGCCAAACTTGTTGACTGACACACTTTGTGAACCTTGGGCCTTATGGTAATGTATAAATGCAACCGGCAATTGATATTCAACAACTTAGTTGGGCTATTGTGTGTACTTGGGTTGATATGTGTCGATAGAAAGCGTAGTGTTCACGAGTACTTCGCTGACGGGATAAAATCACAACGGCTTGCCGTACTCATACTATCCAATTATATGACTATGGTGATAACCTACCGACATAGAATATCGTAAACATAATCTGGATACCCATTCGATAACACATCTATAGAAGCCCTTATCGAGTCGTTTCTTGTTATAATCATACCTTATTACCTATGTAGGTTGGTCTTTCAAAAGGCATGAAGGATACCTAGTGTACCTTTTCTACTAGGAATACTTCTTGTAGCGTGTCGTACAATGGAAATTGCTTGGGGATTTTGAGTCGTGATCTAGGTAGAAAAGCTACACAATTGGTCAGAATTTACAATGCAGACAACAAATAGAAGGATAGCTGCATGGCCATGGGGATTTTCTGCTTATTATAAAACATGGCTGTGATTACAGCCTTTGATGAACTGATCCACGCAACAATATTCAAACTTGTTGATACCGCTGGGTGGGCACCTGTAGGCGCGTCTACTTACCGAACTAATAATGTTCAATCTGCCAATGAGCGCGCGCCTTTGGACCGGACCCAAAGCTGACCTGATCTGATATCGGCTACGGAGCCAAGTTGATCCGCTGCTCCCCTCTTCCCATTACAGTAATTGTATTCTACTTTTATCCTGCTCTTACTGCACGTATAACTAAATCAGATCGAGGTCCCGTCACCTGCGTTGCATTGACCGAAGTTTCAGCAGCCGTGTTTCAATGGATACAAAACCATACTTCCGAGCTGAACCAAACCCCTGGGTTCTCATCAAGATCTTTGATATCAGCAACTTCCTACCGAGATAGACAGGTGAGGTAAAAATTAAATGAGAGACTTACTCCACTTAAAACGTGAGAAGTCTCTCATTTAATTTTTACCTCACCTGATAGACAACGTCAGCCAAGCAATTCAGTCTCCACGGGGGCAGTCACCTTTGCTGACTTACAACATCAATAGAGATATGTATGATGACGTCGTATTTGAAGCTCTGGTTTCTTTCTCTGTAGTTTGGATACCTAGTTGGTATATCATATATCATTTCTCATATTATATATACTAAGGTCAGTAGTTACTGTTTGTGTTAATGATATGCTCAGACTGCCGGCAGCTAGACTGTGCTTGGACGTTCAGCTTTCATGCGTTACAACATTCATACAGAACATGATATCAAAATGTTCCGATATGTCCCCCAGGGACGAGTTCGGGTTTCATGTTCTTTGTCTATTCAGGGTCGTCCAGTCTACGCTCCACTTGGCACATCTCTTGGCAGACCCTCGATCAGCCAATCTTGGTCTCGGGCAGCCCCTCCAAACCCCTCCAGAGAATTGAAACCGTGATCTTAACGCCAGTACCTGTTACAAACAGGCCAGCCAGAGAGAGTACAACATACAGTACAGCCCGTACTACTTCTCTGGTTGGTTGATTGATTGGTCAGTTGGTGACACAAGAACATCAAGCTCGCATTGACTCTGCCCCTCCCCCTCCTCCTTTCCCGCGTTTTCCTTGCCGTGTGTGTGTGTGGTTGTTGCAGGGCACCCACAACGTCACGCTTTATTCCAACCTCCCTTCTCCTCGGGCAAGTTTGTATTTCCCTTTAGCTACGATTGAGTTGTTCCTCTATCACCTCTTTCACTGAAATCATCTATTACCCGATATCTTTTTCCACTACAATTCCTCATCAACATCTTCAAAAAGCATTAGATATTGTTGCGCGAATCTGAGGCCCAAAATGGCCTCCCTGAAGCTTTTTCCCGGCCTCCTGGGACTGGCCTTCTTGCTGGTCTTTGCCCAACCGGCTCTGGCATTTGGTGCTGGCAATATTGCTAGCATTTCTAAGGTTGCAGGCCAGAATTGTTCGTAATTCCCACTCTTCAAACAAACAATTTCTTGTGGCATCCACTAACGTTTAGGTTGCGACAGGGCGCCATGGCGATATCGAAGATACCCTCCTTAATATTATGATGGCTCGCGCTGTTGGTGGCAAGAATTTCAACAAGATGATGGTCTCTCGCGTTTATTTCGGTAACTGGCTCCGTGATTATTCACAAGCAATTGACGTAGGAACCGTCAAGGCGGTTTCCGCTGAGGCTATTCGTCTGCTCCTTTGCGTCCTAGGATTTATGAGCTTCGGCTATGGCTCTAAGGAATTTGAAGTTACTACTGATCGTTTGGGCTGCTACCGTCCCGAAGATCACATCGACAACCCCAAGAACTACGCCGACAACCAAGATGCTCGCCAGTATTACCGAGCGTTGCGTGGCCCCGTTGACGAGCGCGTCGAGCTTGCGTTTGACGAAGAGACCGGCATGAAAAACTACATTGCGAACGAGCGCGCGGGCATCATGACTTCTGCGCTTCACGTCCGGCGCCTGTTTGGTGAATGCGTCAAGCTCGTTCGGGGCTATCAGCATAACCGAAACAAGGAGGACTTCTACGAGGCGCTACGACTCTTGGGAACTGGCCTTCACTGTCTCGAAGGTAAGTCATCGTCGAGACTAGGGATTGAGAGATATCCATAAATCCAACTATGTTCTAATACGAGCACTTTAGATTATCTTGCTCACAGTAATTATACCGAACTCGCTCTGATCGAGTTGGGCGAGCGCGATGTGTTCCCCCATGTTGGCAGCCGCACTCAGATCCAAATTCCCGGTGTCAGGCACGAGGTCTGGCCGGTTGTCACGGGAACCTTTGGTGGAGTAGATTTCCTCCATTCCGTCACCGGCGAAGGTACGAATACCTAATCACATGAAACCAATATTATGGCATCTAACTCAAAGAAACGTACAGTTTCGGATAAATTGACCCAAAATGAGATTCAGGAGTTAGAAGGAACCCTACAACAACATTCTCAGGACGATACCAGTATCTTAGCCGATCTGCTTGACAAGATCCCAGATGGTGTATTTGGTGGCGACGATAAGAAGCAAAAGATGAGTGAGATTCAAGATAATGCCCACGCTGCCCAGATGGAGAACACATCCATTTCCCCTCGGGAACCTGAAGAGTATACTCGTTACGCACAGCAGGTCTTTCAACAGATAATGCCTGCCATCGAGTTTCATGATGATCTTATGAAGAGCATCACCAAAGCTATCGAAAATATCCCTATCTTGCCTCAGATTATCGAGCAACTTGAAGAGCAGCTGTCGATGTGGGTTTTCACCATCATTGCACCTTTTGTTTTGCCTATCATTAGCCAAGTCAAGAATGAGCTTGCGACTGGTTCAAATGAAATCATTGCCAGTAGTGAGAATGAGCAGCATATCGTATTCAACGACGATGAGTGCACTGACCCTACTCATTCAATGTTATCCAAGGACCACTTTTCAAATGTAAGCTTTCCATACTTTGTTTGTTAAGATCGACGCTGACCGCTACAAGATCCTGAACGAAATTGCGGGCAAAACTGCGAGCAAGGTTCTGACATGGGTTGTCCCTCAGCTGATGGAGCTTTGGGATAATGAGAGTGCTGACGTCGATCGTACTTTGAACCGAATTATCAACGGTGTACTTCATCACCCCGCCCAGCGTCATATGGGTGAGGATGGTGCCGAAGAGGGCCGACAGTTAATGTTCCGTAGTGTCGAGGAGTGGTGGAACGAGCTAGGCCAAGATGGTCAAGACGAATATCGGCAGAAGCTCTCTCGTGAGGGCGTACAGCGTGGCGAGAATCATAAGGAAGGTGTGCATGATTCTGGGCATGGTTGCGGAAAACCTCTCGGTATGCACAAAAACTATACTGGTGGTGGGACCACGCAGGACCGCATTGCAGGCGCCGCCGCTGGAGCCATCTTCGAGGGGCTTACAGGTGGTAAGATCCCCGGTAGCAGTGATGCACCACTCGGTGGAGGGCTTATAGGTCAAATTGGTAGCTCTCTACTTGGAGGAGCATTCAAAAACGAGGACACGCAGTCGTTCGAGAGTAGACGGCAGGATGATAGCGGTTCTTACACCGAAAGTCGAACCGAATACGGTCACTCTGACAACCGCTACGGGCAGGCTGAAATCAGTGAAACCCGCTATTCCGGTGGAGGCGAGCGCACGGAGTATAGCCGTTATGAGCAAGATGATAGCGGCAGAGGGTACGGCTACCAAGAGCAGACCGAGACTCGTCCTACCTACAGCGGCGGCTATGAAGAGCGCACTGAGCGCCGATACGAGAGTAATGAGGATAGCTATGAAGAAACTAGCGGCTGGAACCGACGACGAGACGACGAAGACAGTTACGGAGGCCGCGGCGGTGGGTATCGTGAAGAAAGATCCGAGTATGGGCGTTCCGACAACCAGTCTGGCAATTATGGCCGCGAAGAAAGACAAGATTATGGACGATCGAATGAGTACAGTCGCGAAGAGAGAGAGGAATACGGACGATCAAACGAAAATAGTCGTGAAGAGACACAGGAATACGGGCGGTCAGATAATTACGGTCGTGACGAGGACCGCGAGGAATCTGGCGGTGGTGGCTTCCTGGGACAAATTATCGATCGTGTCGGTGATGAGTTTAACAACAACAGACGACGCCGGGAAGACGACGGTTGGGGTTCCTGAGTATACATAAGTAAGTATCCTTTAGGTCAAGGTGTGATACACTGGAACGTAGAGGACATAGGTTTCCTTGATGCCTCCAAGTCGTTTGAGATGGTTTTAATCATCACCTTTAAATAAATAAAAGTATACCTTCTGTATTGCAAATTCCCACTCTTCCTTTATGATCTGAAGCCTATACTGATGTCTCTGATCCGTACTTTGAAGCTCAGTGCTTAGTTGCCATACTAGAGGTCCAACTGCGGTGAGATTCCGTAGCCAAGCTTTTGTTGATGCGGGGATTACGGCTAGATATACTCTCCAACCAATAATATCAAACTGCATACCTGCTTTCATATAATCTCCTGAATTTCAATACCGGGATTCACGGTACAGCAATTTGTGCCTTTTTCCAGATACTCCAATTTTGCCAGCATCGAGATCCCGTATCCTCTATATTGCATCATGAGACCGAATCAGGTAGTGATAGCACCCGGCCCGATATTCCTCGCCACAAGAATCAATGTAAGTCTACTCTGAACGCTCGCCAGGCCATCGTTCTTGATTCGAAGACACGCAGTACACAGAGTGTATGGGCTGCTGTGACATGCTCATTCCAATCCTGGTAGAGCCCCAAGTCATATTACGACGGAACGTTTCCCACTGAGCCGCGCACGTTTATGGCGTTTTAGATAAGTTGGCAATATAACTTACTTTGCGTGGCATCCTGACTGTAACCATACTATAAGACTCAGCCTACTCTTTAAGCCTTTATGGTCACCAAAATGTAGACCTACCACTTCCTATATATTGAAAGGGAGCCGCTAGTGATTGACGTGACCGAGTTACATCGTGACAAGATCTTTCATATCATAACGCACAACATACGGGTTGACGTAGAAACCGTCTAGAAGATGCAAATCAAGCACCTTCCGCTAGCGCTCGCCTCCTTCTCCGGAATGGCCTCGGCGCAAGGGGCCTCGGGCAGCGGACAGACGACGCGGTACTGGGACTGCTGCAAGCCGTCGTGCGGGTGGACGCAGAAGACGAACAGCGGGAAGCTGATCGGGACGTGCTCGCAGTCGGACTCGCCGCTCAACGACAACGGCGCGACCAGGTCTGGCTGCGACTCCGGCGGCTCTGCCTACATGTGCTCGAACCAAAGCCCCTGGGCTGTCAGCGAGTCCCTGAGCTATGGCTGGGCTGCCGTGCGCATCTCTGGTCAGACCGAGACTACGTGGTGCTGTGCTTGCTACGAGCTTACTTTCACGAGCGGACCCGTTAGTGGGAAGAAAATGATTGTGCAGGCCAGCAATACTGGTGGGGATCTCGGACAGAACCACTTCGATCTTGCGGTATGTTGGATTTATGTTTGCTATTTCCTAGTGTCCTATACTCTCACGGGATGTCTCTCATAATCTAGATATTATGCCTACTCCTACGCCGTCCTTTGTTCACCTTTCCCACCAACATCCTGATATACTTTCTTACAAGTTTCTTAACGCTATCTAGATCCCTGGCGGCGGCGTAGGTCAGTTCAACGCATGCACAAACCAATACGGCGCTCCACCAAACGGCTGGGGTGAGCGATACGGCGGCGTCTCCTCTCGTGCGGCCTGCGATTCCTTCCCCGAAGCCCTCAAGGACGGTTGCTACTGGCGCTTCGACTGGTTCGGCGGTGCGGACAACCCGGGCGTCACGTTCAAGCAGGTCGCTTGCCCAGCGGCCCTTGTTGCCAAGAGTGGATGCTCGCGAAGCAACGATGCTATTGATGAGACGCCTACGGGCCCGAGTAGTGTTAGCACTTGGACTCCTGCTGTTGCTACGGGGACTGCTTCGATCTAGGGGGCACTGCGGTACCAGGTCCTTGCTGAGACTAGGCAATAAGAATCGTGGGGCTGGTTGAAAGTATATAGTATAGATGTATTTGTGATATATGCTATCTATGAATATACGAACATCATCGAAATCTAGAGTATTAAGTAGTCTGACGGTTCTTATTAAAGCCCTAGCCTTTCCGAATAAATTCTGGGATAGTTTGTGTATAAACGTTCATCATACAAATACCTTCTAAGATGACTTTGTACACATAGCCGGACTACTAGGGCCAATTGTTGCTAATCAAGGACACTACTTCGACGAGACGTTGAGTTGTGGACCAAAGAATGTATTGCCTAGTCCTACCGGGATTCACCGTCATTGCTCTCTGAATACATTATTTCCCCCATTGTCTGTTTCGCATATTTGACGTACTGATTTCCAACATTTCTACCACCTCGTCCCACACCTCTCCGTTGATTAACTGCACTTGGGGACAAACAGCAGCAACCGATTCAAATAGTAATTCTGCTTCACACTAGCATTTTATTAGATATAATTATACGAGAAATCGGCCTATCACTTACCAGCACCATTATCAATATGGCAGTAACTCTCGCCTAGGGTCGTCATCTCAAGCTTGGTTGGTGGGCGGTGGACTCGGAGCGGGCGGAGGGATGGCATTACTACGGCCGCGTTGAGAGCTGTCGCCTTGGTCGTGGACAGGGGTTGGTCCGTCTCGTCTAACTTTGGTCTATGATGAGGTTTCTTAGTGTTCTGTTTTAAAGTATAGGTAGAGTTGACTGTTCGTACCTTTCCCTTCTGCTTTCGAGACATGAGCCTTGATCCTCTCAATATATCTAGTAGATTGAGCATGATTTACGAGCAACTATTCAAAAATTAGTGTTCACGCCCTACTAGGCAGTCTACTAATTGAGCTTCTTTTATCCTGCTTTTTATGATAGCATGCTAGGTTGTAACAAACCCCCCTAATAGTAAGATAGTTCTACTATTATCTAATATCTTGTAACTGCGTGACGATGTGTAATGGAGGACGCTCCGAAACCTTGAGAAGGCCTTGTACGACTTTTCCGTATTCAACCTCGAAACTAGACTCTGGACGTATCATTATAGCGATTGCTTTGACTTTTCGCTTATTGAAATTATGTAGACGCACATTCACACTTGTTTGCTGACAGAAATTTTAAAGAGCGGTTTCACACATCCTTGTTTGATGGCCATCCCGAGATACGACGGGTACTACGAACGGATACTAGTGTGACTTTGGCCGTCGAGCTCGACACTGCGTACTACTATAAACGGCAAGTTAGACAGATACAATCGTACACAGAGATGCTTTACAGTCACTTGTCTCTCGCAAATATTTACTCAATACTCCCATAGATCATACATGTAGCATTTGAACGGAAAAGGCCCGTACTAGGATATTATAAGTTTTACTAAAACCACAGAACCCAGAAAAGGAAGTATGAGATAAACACTTCAGAGGGGTTCGTCCAGGTTTAGCCGAAGCCTTAGAACCCTAAGTCGACTAACTCTTCTGTAATTATCAATATTTATGCCCCTGAGCAGGCCTCTGTGGTACTTACGAATTTTTGGCGTGGAATATAATCACGGCAGCGAATGTTCTATGATAATTGAAGCTCACTACGTCAGTGTTTTCTTTCCGATTTTGAGAATGAGCTTCATGCCTATTATAGGTATATTCAAATAAGCCTCCCTTCAAAGATGATAAAAAACTGTTGCCTATACTCTTGCCGTCAACTATTCACACCAAACGTGGATTATTATATATGTAAGTAATCCTTGTTTCAGAAACCGCTGTATGTGATTTAACGTTTCCTGCCTTCGTCCTATAGCTAAATTCTTCTCTCTAAAAGTAAACAATTAGGCAACGTGAAAGAGGAAAAAATGATACAAAGGTATATAAAAAAAGCAATAAGGTCTCCCTGGGAATCGAACCCAGATTAGCGGAATCAGAATCCGCTGTGATAACCATTACACTAGGAAACCTGCTAATGGTTGAATAAGTTGGAGTAATGTTGGATCAAGACTTCAACCAATTAGAGCTGCGTGGCGGAGAGCGTGGGGCTATCTGTCGATCGAATAGTAATCGGTATGTATCATCAAGGTCATCTAAAAAGTTAGCTGATATGGATGCCTGTCTTCGTAGAGTTAGAAAATACAATTATCTTAGATCGGGGTTGTATGTTGATAAGTTGCGCCGTCCATCAAAGCAAGGCTTCCTGTGCTCATGGTGCGGGTTCTTGACGTCTTGAATATAGTTGAACGTTGGATTGTTTCTTGCGTAGTCCAAGGCGTGTGGCTACGTCGGTAGAACAGTCCTTAGTCAATGCCGAAGCTTTGACGCCTGAGCTACTGTCAGTCCGGACCGGTGCGGACATCTCAATCCCGGTGTGGATCGGACTCCGACATAGGCGAGCCCCTAAAATACTGAAATACTTTTAGTACATCGCCTTGATAGGAACTTGTTATCGAACTGCCTATTACGTAAACGGTGTCCCTCTTACTTATTGGATGTGTTCATCGGCAAAAGAAGCTCGGGAAACAGGTCTGTGTTACCGTGACATTGCAGTAAGTTATGTGGCGAAAGGTGTTTCCCGAGTTTTCTTTGCCGAAATTACCTAGACTTTAAAGCATGTAAATAAGTTGAAATACTTAGCTCTATATCGGTTCTCCAATCAGCCCTGCTTGCTCTGAGTAAATAGAACAAACACGAAATCAAGATGACCAAAATTGTCGTGATAGGGTATTGTTAACTTTGCTTACCCTATTGACCGAGTATCGTGACTAACCCCTGAACTTAGTGCCGGCGTCACTGGTCTCAGCTGTGCCCTGAGGATTCAAGAAGCCGGTCACAGTGTGACAATTGTTGCCAAGGACTTCCCCAGCGGCTTCGAGACAATTGATAGCGCAACACAGATCAACTTCACGTCACCATGGGGCGGCGCACACAATCGCTTCATTCTGCCGCCGCCCGGTGCAGCGTCCGATAGTCAAGAAGCCCGTGAACACGCTATGTCGCTGTTGACGTGGGACGAGATGCGCGCGTTACACGACCATCACCCCGAGGCCGGCATTACATTCATGAAGGCCTACGACTACTTTGAGGCGCCCGAGCCAGCTCAGACCACGCTCACCGAGGATAAAGCGCGGAATGAGTTCGGTATGAAGGAGTTTAGGTTCCATACTAAAGAGGAACTGCCTGCGGGCGTGAAGTTGGGATACGAGTATAAGACTTGGTGTGTCAACCCAATGGTTTATTGTGCCTTCCTGTTGCGGAGGTTTGCTTATAGGGGTGGCAAGATTGGTGAGTTGTCTACTTCCTCCATATTCATATGAACACGTTGTGTAGTCATTATCGCATTCTAGACTTGGGTACTGAAATTACTGTAGTCAAGAGGGAAATTAGGGATCCCCTTGAGGTTTTCGAGATGAACGATCTGGCCCCCTTTGATGTCCTCGTCAACGCTTCAGGCATTGGCTTCGGAGATCATGATGTCTTCATCACTACAGGTCAGTGACTGTTACAGTACGACAACAAAAGGCGTTTCACTCATTATAACTCTAGGACAAACATGCCTTGTAGCCAACCCTTGCCCCGTCTCGATTACAAGGATAAACGCTAGTGGAATGGGGTCATTTAACGTCTCGCGTAACTTCGAAGGCGGAACCATTAGTGAGTAACATTTTCCTCTTGTTTGTCACCTTTCAAGAACACAAGGTTCCCTTTTGGGACAACAGGGCGTCCACAGGCCTCTGAACTCTCATGAATCACCCGAAGAATGGGAAAAACTGACCCTGAGTGTCACAGTCGGAGGCACGAAGATTCCGAACTACTGGAACCCGAATCCTTCTCTTGAGCTCAGAGAGAAGCTATTAAGCAACTTCGCCGCCATGTACCCTGACATTCTGGGGCCTGATGGTAAGTTTACGGTCATCAGGGACATTGTTGGCAGACGGCCCACTCGGAAAGGTGGTATGCGACTTGAGACGGAAATTGCGCAGGGTAATAGATGCATTATTCACGCTTATGGTTTGGGAGGACGAGGTTACGAGCTAAGCTGGGGCGTTGCGGATAAGGTGGGAAAGCTACTCGCTTCACATATTGGATCAACGGGTACAACGCTCGCCAAAATCTGAAGAGCATCTGAGTACAGTGCACTCCCTCTAATTGTTTTGGGGTACATGATCGAGAAATCTTGACGTGGTTACTCAGAGGATTGAGGTGGAACACATCTGGGCTTAATATCGGACGGTAACCTTGGCTATGATTCTAGTTACGGCCTTCTCGTAATACGCCCTTAATCGTCATGACTGTTCATGTTTATACACACACAGCTACATGACGAAACAAGACATCCCCTACAGCACGCCTTAAGATATGGTATCTACGTTCCTACTATGCTCCCGCGACAACTCGCAGCTTACAACTTAGCCTTCGCTTCAGCCTTAGCCTTCGCTGTCTTGGTCTCCTCCTTGAATGCTAAATCTCCCAGGATCTCCTCGGAGCCACCGCCAACCACCATCATTCTGAGATCCCGATTGATCTGTTCGACCACTCCGCCACCGCCGGGCCCATCCCGCTGATACGCAACACCGCCCATGACCTGCTGTGCCTCTCGCGCCGCAAGCTCGAGAATGCGCCCGCCTGAAATCTTCGCCATGGCAATCGGACCAGCAATATCTCTGCTCTGCCACCCGTGTTTCTTGATATGGTAAGCAATCTGCTCAAGACGAGCCCAATGCGCTTCAACATCGCGAGCAATATTGACTAGTTTATGCCGAATGACTTGGTGATTGATGAGTGGTACCCCGAACGTTTCGCGCTCGTACGCGTAAGCGAGGGCTGTAGAAAGACACGTGCGCGCCTTACGATTGCACCCTACCGACATGATGAAGCGCTCACTATTGAAGTTTTTCATGATGTACATGAAGCCCGCGTTCTCGTTGCCGAGTAAATGATCCGCAGGCACCTTGACGTTTTCCATTCGCACCCAGCTCGCACCGCCCGCGTTCTGTCCGCTGTTCGAGATCTTCTGCACCGAGACGCCCGGTAGCGAGAGAGGGATCACGAGCAGCGAGATGCCGCCGATTCCAGGCCCGCCTGTCCGCGCGGCGGTGGTCATATGTGTCGCCCATTGACTGCCCGTGATCCACTTCTTGGTGCCATTCACGACGTAGTGCGTGCCATCGGCACTCTTTTGCGCCGTCGTTTTCAAATTGCTTACGTCGCTGCCTCCACTCGGCTCCGTGATTCCGAGGCAGAAGTTCGTCTGCCCCATGAATAGCCCCGGGATCCAACGCTTCTTCTGGGCCTCCGTACCGTAGTTCAAGATAGGCGGGAGGCCGATCGCATTTGCACCCCCGGACAATGCGATCGTTACACCGCCCTCGACCCGCGAAGTCTCATCGGTCAAGATGATGCGATGAAATATATCCAGCTCATCGACTGGGATCCCAGCTACCGTGTTAAGCCCAGCTGGTCGGTATTTCTTCGGGACATCGAGCAACGCGAGGCCGGATTTAAGATATGAGGTTTTCGCTGTTTCCGGACAGTCTCCCTTTTCTTCCCATTCCAGCATGTGGGGGATTACATGTTCATCAAAGTACTGCCTCGCGTAAGCTTGCAGTCTTCGGTGAGATTCATTGTAGTAAGGTGACTCTAAAGACCCGAGCCATGCGGGCTCAGCCCAGGGCAGCACTTGTTCCATTGATTCCTCTAACAGGCAATTTAGCGGTGAGGCGTCGAGAGGCGCAGCATGCTTTTTGTGTTATGGTTAATTCTTCTCGCTTCTAATAAAGTCAAATTTACACCATTGGGGAAAGGAGCCGTAGGTAGTGCCGAGGCATCTCTGATCTGGAACACGTTGCGATTGGCCGCCTGTAAGGACCCTTGCTTACGCCCTAACAACCACATAATACTACGATACTACTATAATCAAGCGAACCATAATATGTGTAACATTCCAACCAGAATGACAATTGTAATGTTTGAATAGGAAAATCTTGCGGTTGGAATATAAGCAGAGCTGGACGTCTGGTCCGCCTATCCCCGCAAAACACTTGAGTTGTTGAGTTACCTTTTTCGTATCGCCTTGATTCTTACCTTGTTATAATCACAAGACAGCACTACCCATCGCCAAGAAGGAAAACGGGAGCTGAAGAAAATGAGTCGCCGAACAATTTCCTGATAGGATATTCTAAAGCTCCTATAAGACATGCTGATCATGAGTGGGTTCAATCATGTTACACGAAGGAACACGAGGGCTATGGCGAGAGAATGCAAATGCGAATGAGTAAGACAGGGCCAAATCCATGTTCATGAACCAGAATGTCGGGATCTGATAGATGGTCGAATATATCGTCAGTTAGGAACCATTCTTGTGGCGTCGAAAGACCAATCTCCTTCGTAGGCGAGTTCTTGGCCAATAAATAGACATTTGGCCTTTTGTTCTGAGAGGATGAGAGGAAGACTCAGTTGATCCGATATGCGGCTCTATGAGGCTTGAAGTAACACCACACCTATAACTTGAGAAGCAATCACGGAATCAAACCGTCCTAATAATAGCGTGGCGCTCTGCGAGCTGGTGACCGAGGATGAATTTGACGGTTTATATCTTACCTGAGGCCATGTGAATGTGATTGAAGGTTATATGATCTTTAGATTCCCAATCACGATGTTCTGCCCAGTCACTTGTATATGCCAATTAGCCTTTTGTTATTACACCCCTACAACGTCGATCCTCTCCCTACTATTTTAACTATCAAAGCAATCTATCTACATACGGCTAATACTTATTATCTCTGATGCACTGGGTGAGGCAGAAACATCGTATGCTATCTCTATTATTCATTTTACTGCTCGATTTTCATTATTCTGACATGTATTTAACAGCTATCGACTTTCTCGCGAAGAATGCATTTAGCAACCCACGGTTCGTTCTCTGGTGGATCTGGCCAGGTTCTGCAGAGAGAATCGACAGATAGGCTGTCGGAAAACGATAATCCGCAAATCTTGATACCTATTCTCATCACCCTCTTAATCATCTCCATCTCCGTCTGTTTCCTCGTGGTTCATCTCATAAGCCGATCATGGCAGCGTAAAAAGGCTAATGTCCCGAAAACCGAAGGCGCCAAGGCCATAGAAGAAACGAACGGAAGATCCAGAAACGCAGAAATCTCAAGTGGCGCTTTGGTCATAATAAGCGAGATGGAAAACATACAGCGAACCCAGGAACTGCCTGAAACGAAAGATGGGTTATCTCATGAGCTCCCCGGATCTACGTATATGCCTCAAGAGCTGCCTGCTGCTCTTCACAAGATGTCGGATGAGGGTTATGATAAAAGGAATGAAACAATAAGCCAAAACGGAAGCGTCAGCATTAAGAATGGAGGAAAAGACGGAGAACGTATTGTCTTCGGTGAGACAAACCGTCGACATGAATAATGGTTACTGTGTAAGAAACTTGCTAACAGAAATCCTGGTTCATAACCGACAGAACATGCTAATGCTGTTTTAGACATCAAGTAACGTCAATTGTCGTTGGGCGTAAAGAGAGGACTTAGGCGTCTATCATAGTTGGAGCCAGGATAGATAATATCGTGCAAGGTGACCGAAAATGAAACAAGATAGAAAGATGAAGAACAAGAATAGTTCAACTATCGTCAATCTAGTTTTCGCTTTTTGATTCTTTCGGAACTATCAAATTTGAATTTTGGTTTCATACCTGTTGTGTTTTGTCGGAAAGACGAGGTGCTGGCGCCTCTTCCAGGTACTGCAATATGTCTTCTCAACCGGAGCTTCTCCGATGGCGGGGACTGGCTAAGAATATCAATAAGAGTGGGGTTGGGCATAATAGGAGGTCCAGGCGTGACGCTTCGTGGTGGCCTTAAGAGTTCGGCGCTATCAGTTCGGGTAGGTTCAGGCTCTAATGTCTTTGCTCTGCCGGAGATCCTTGATGTGTTCGTAGGTTCCAAAAAGGGAGACGCTTCCCTTTTGACTATTTCATATCTCGAAGAATCATCACTATGAGAGCTTTGTGGTCGTACTAGCGGCTCCCAAATGAACTCATCACTCTGGAGGCTTCGCTCTGCTGGAATAGGTGACGCTTCTCGCTTGATATTTTCTTGCTGAACAGTAATCTGGCTGCCTGAACTCGTTATAGCATTGATATGTGCGGCCTGGTTCGACTTCGTATGAATTGGACTGTCGTGTCTCTCCGGCGGTGCAGGGAGGCCGTAAGCAATTTGCCACGCTCGCAATACCGTATCGCATTTCTCTTCAGGATACAGACGATACGCCAGTTCTAAAACGTCGCAAGAGGACTTTGTCATGCTCTGGTTGGAATATGGGGGCACGCAGTCAAGCCGATGTTCATCCTTCCAATCATAAACAAGCTTGAGCTCTAATTCATCTTGTATATCCTCGAGGCGCCACCGTCCTTCAAGGGAAGATGATGGCTCTGTCGGAAGAAAGAATCGTTTGCCCAAGGGTCGTACAAGTTTCTCTTCAAAATCTGGGCTCGAAGCCTCTCCCCGAACGACTATATCGTTGGCGCTGCGTTGGTCGTTTTGATGAATTAGTTCCCTTATGTGGTCCAATATGCGCAAGTCATCCCATTGGCATTGATAATGCGAAGACTTCAAGGGGAAAAACCGAAGCAATAAGCTCGGAAATATAATCCGAGACAACCCTTTAGAAGTGACACCATGGGCAATCAAGCCTTTTTTAGGCAGGTCAATACATATCTTCAAATCGGGGTCGTCACGCCGTCGATCAAGGATCACCTGGCAGAAGTCCGCAATTCGAGTGATAACAGGGGTTCCCATATCGTATATGGGCCCATTCGGGTGCATCAGATCCAAGAACTCTACTAGTGACGGAAGCAGATGTTCGATTTGGTGTCTAATTTGTGTAATATCAGAGAAACGATCGCCAATTCCCAGATAGATCGCGATAGACAAGCTGTATAATAGTTGCAGACCTAAGTCTCGAGCAAAATTTATGCGGTGCAACGGATCTGAGTAAGCCGATGGCTGGACATAAAGGATCACGCCAGTATCTTGCTCGCCAAAGTGCTTGAGTAGAAGATTCGGAAGATTTTCACGGCCAATTGGGATCTTCATTTTGGAGTCCTGGTATAGTGCGTCAAGGAGAGCGTAGATTTTCTTGTGCTGATTATATCCTATGGCGTCCAGGATACTGTGTAGTTGTTTGAGGCCGTTCCATTCGTTCTTGCCAAGATCTTTGTTCTTGTCTCTATGGTATTCCCCAATCCAGACGGCAAGTCCATGCCAATCAAAGGCAGCCGTGTCATCGTTATTCACATCCCGATTGAGTCGTTCCCGTGTGCTAGCCTCAAGCTGTTCTAGCGCCACTTCACCAGTCATTACGATACCATTGATTAGATCGAGTAGTCGTCTCTCATCATCCGATATCTCCTGGCCTAGTGTCTCGCGTGGCTTGTATATCATGTCATGTTCAATCTCGGACCAAACATTCATGACAAGAGTTGCAATTTGAATCTCAACTTTGACAGCTTCCCAAGCCATCTTATCTTGAGGTATTTCTGACTCCTTCAGCTGAACCATAATATGAGTTGCTCTGTAACCCCTGAATGTCGCCCTGGTTAAATCCTTTGTCTCCTTTTTCTTGGGAACGTCCACACGAAGGTGTTCTTTCAGAATCTCGACGACCTTGTTTACATCCCCTGGGAAGTAAACTGAGATCCGAATTCCCCCGAAATCATGAAGACAACGTTTCATTTCATCTAGAGAGGAGTTCTCAGGTTTTTGTTGCTTAATCTTTTCTCTAGCTGAGTCCCAAGTCTTAATCCGATATGTGATAGGTGAATGCCGGATCTGCTTTGCTCGAAGGGAGCTGATACAGATTTTTTGGACTTCGGTAGTATACAGCTGAATAGTGTCGTGTTTCTCAGAATACCACTGGTGGAGCGCCTCCAGGGTGGTATCGACATCGTATGATTCCATTGTAGCTGCTTGATTGGCCGTGACACGGAAGATTAGAACTATAAACCTGCCTCATAAATGTATGGCGAAATATAAATTTAACCACTGGAGACCGGGCAAATCAAGTATTCTTATGAAAGCCCTAACCCTCTCCCCTCCTTTGATCTCTTTTGCTCCCTCTCTTGCGTCTAATTATTTGACTATGAATTACTGTCAGTGGGTGGTATTCGTATCCCGCTGCTCCGGTACAGCCGCACGTAGGTCAGCGTAGCGTTCGTGGCCAATAATCACCCCATGTGTTCTGCATTACTTGCATATATATGTTGGAGTATTATTTCTATCGACCTATTAGAGTTGAGGATAAGTTCGGTGAGGTGGTAATGTCGGGGTGGCTGAGGTGTATCCCGCGCACATGCGGGGTGACCGGAATGGGAATCTTCTACTAAGCACATAGATTCAGGGATTAAGATATCAACTTCCAACGGAGAAAGCGAGAGAGGCGGGGAAACCGACAGGAAAATTTTGGGGGCTGGGAAAGAGTCTTATTCTGCTTGGTAATTGTGTTTGTTAATATTAAAATCTTTCATGAAACTTGTCTTAATGCAGTAACGAATAAGTATCTTCTGCTGTCTTAATGCGGTAATAAATGAATATCTTCTATCTGAAGGAACTTCTGTAGAGTTTATCATGCCTTCTCTCTTTAAAAACAAGATTGGGCTTTTAATAGATAAGTGACAACGAAGGTCGTTATGTAGGTCGTCACCAGGCAGAAGTTTATGGGTAAGGACTAAGTATCGTTTATTTCTGAAACTCTATAAGGTCTAGGGGGCTCAGCCCATACATAAATACACAGGAATGCTATTGCGACTACATCAGGGGGCAGCTTACAATTGGTCACCTGACAGCGACGACTGCCTGTTTAAAAGCTGAGTGTAAGATCGATTTGTTGAACAGATTTAACTAGAGCTTGACATAGATGATCTAAAGCAAGACGATAGTAAAATGACCTCATACAGCGATTTTGTTACTTATGCCAGTGCGCGGAATCCGAGTCTCTCAGCCCTATCGTCCTTTTTAGGAAATAGGGGTCGTGACCTGTACACCAGCAAGATCATCACCACGGAGGTCAATACCGAAGGACAAGCAAATGACTATACTACGATAAACAGACAAAATCTAGTTGCTCATATCCGGGACTTTCAACACCAAGCATCGCAAGGGCGCAGTGGAGGACTTCTCATTGCAGTTGAGGATCCTGGGCCGACCGAACTTAACGACATTGGCGCCATTCTGGATATTGACCCCTTTTTCCTCGCTGGACATCTAGCTGTGTCCTACCCTGCCATCGAACAATGCCCATCGTCACCATTACATGGGCTTCTCCCTTCGCGGATTGCATCTGTAGAACACATCAATATTCACTTCCAAAAAGTTTTGGATCTGGGGTATGAGGGGGATTCCGAGTCTTCGCCATACAAAATGGAGATACGAGGCAATACATCACGGCATCTAAGAATTCTTCCATCGCTGTCTGGGAGAAAGATTGGCATCGCTCGTAGCTGCCTTTCGATCCTAAAGAAACAAATAGGAGACAGTGCGTGGATATGTATTTTGACTTCCCACCCGCGAAGACAAACGGAAGAAAGAAACTGATGAATCTCAGGCATTATCCTCACTGACCCACCAATTAGCCAGCCAAGCAACGGTTATCCGGAACCGCGGCAAATCAACGTGGAAGAGGTTGTTAGTCTACCTACATACTCCTCGTTTGCAGGGTCAACTCAGAGAAACTTTAGTCTCCGGAGCCTTTCTCAAGCTGAGGATCTCCTAAGCATCCTAAGAGAGCAGCGAATTACATTGAATTCAGGCAACAAGATACCGAGCATATTGGACCTTGCGCATTATCCGATTAGAATTGCTCTCATCGAATGGAAGCTATACGTGCAATTGATGTCGAGGTACGTCAAGTTCTTCGAGACGCTCTCCGCGAAACTCGAACAGAAGGATGTGACCGAGCTTCATCGCTGGAGGCGTCGCACAAGCCAAAGCCTGCACAAGATACGTATGATCAAGGCTTTCGTCGACTACTGGCGCGGGCGAAATGGCGGGGTTGCCCAAAAATATGACTCCTGGGATCTCCTTGTCCTGGATCTCACACACATAGAGATGCAGATTAAGCAATAGTGTGTATACCCTTTCGAGTATTGGAGGAAAGAAAACTGTATCTCATCCCAAACTAACTGTCAGTGTCGTTAGTGCTAATGCATTGGAGTCGCTCAATACCCTCGTTCAGCTAGCGAACTCACACCGCTCTATGTCGGAAGCGAGCGACGTCCGCCGCCTGACATATATAGCTGTCGTTTTCATCCCGCTGTCATTTGTAGCGGCCCTCTTTAGCATGGGGGACAACTTCTTACCAGGAAGAGAAAGCTTTTGGCTGTATTGGGCAACCTCTATTCCCATTACGCTGGTGGTGCTGGCAGTAATGTCTCTGCATCTCCTCAAAGCGTACTTCGTGTGCCTATTCGAGAAGCTTCATGCATGGTTGCTAATATGGAAACGCGGCAAGTGGATGATTGGCAGAGAATGACGGCGAGTACTAGGCCGATTTGAAAAGTCGACTAAAAAACTTGCTGGCGTCAGCTATGTCGAAGTTACTTAGACGAGAACGGCTGTGATTACGAATGCGGCGTTTTACTTCTTGATCTTATCTCGCATTGTTCGTATTCTCTCCTTGGCTGCGGGTAACTAAACGAGTAATACTCTATCTACTTTTACAATGATGGTTGAGATAACTGTACAGTTGATTTTATCCTTCGCCAAAAAGCTGCGAAATATGTTTAGACCGCAACCTCCGTGGTGTCAATAGTGAAATTGGCAGGGCCAACGTATATCTGCGACATTGTAGTACCGCCATTCTGGATAATGAACTGGTCTGCCGTAGCGTCATCTAATCAAGAAAATCAGATTAGCATTTGATCTCATTTTACATGCATACAGGGAGTGTCAAGTAATATGGATAATGGGACCGACACGCCATATGTAGTATTCGTAGACGTCCCAATGGAAGCCTGAACTATAAAGACCCAAAAAAATGACAATGGTTAAATGATAGTTAAGCTCAACAAATCAAACTTACGTGAGCCAGTGAGGTTTGTGTGTGCATCAAGCGCCGAAGTCACACTCAGAGTAAGGCCTCCATCGGCAATTGCGACGGAGTAGGCGAAGCTTGGATCAAAGCAGGCCGTTAGAGGAAGGGGCGGAAGGTTGTCCGGCCCGTTGACCAAGTTACCGCATATCGTTCCGTTGCTGCCCGGTGCGGCCGTGGAGGGAACCACTCTGAACCCATAACTATACGTGATGAAGGTTAGCGGAATCCCAAGAACAGGGGAGCGGATGTTTCTCCCCACATCTCACATGGACGTATTCGAGTTAAGTGAGAGCAGGGACAGGTATCGTGGATGATTGACTTACCCGCATTGAACGCTGTGAGGCATGCAGAATGCCGAAAAGCCGGATATCGCGTAGGTAACGGCCCGTGAGCTCACAGCCGAGCCGGAAGCCGCGACTGCGAACAGAGCACCGACGACAGCGTTGATTTGCATGATTGGCGATAGAGTTGTGATGGCTAATTTGTGGATTTTGATAGGCACAGCAGCTGGGAAGATGTCCTGACTGATGATATTGTATCGTAGGCAGAGTGTAGCTTAAATATCTGACGGATTTTCCGCCTCTATCATCGTTCGAGGTCCTTGTTTATATATTGGTACACGGACATCAAATTGTCTACGACGTAGCGGCGCCCAGACGTCGCATCCTTAGGTGGCCCGTTTGGGCGATAAGTCCGCTGCAGATCATCTCGTGTTGCAACTGGGTCCGCTGAGGCGACAAACAACAAATCGCTAGTAGGTCGCTGGCGGTGAGCATTGTGAAACCGCGCATCTGGGTCGCCTGAATAATCTAATTCTACGGCTTGGATCTTGCTCCAATCGGAATAGAAGCGGTGCAGGCTCAGCTGGGGATCTGCAAGTGTCAGCACCTTAGCAGACCGATCATTTATAAGGCTGACTGAGGCTCTCAAAGCTTTTCGCGCGACTCAGTACATAGACACAGGATGGAAATAGTCGTGAATAAGGATACTACTTCGTATCCCAACTTCATTGATACTGGTAGTGATAGTAGGTGGGGCAACCAACAAGGGTACAGGGAATAATCGTGGATCCGACGTGTGTTGGATGTGTTACTCACTTAGGTCGTTATGTAAGGAAAAGAGAATCAATCTTTGCGTGTAGTAGGTTGCTTGTTTGTTTTGAATATTCTTTCAGTGATGAGATATTTTTGCCTTTGGGTAGTAGCTGAAACTGCGGTCTTAAAGACACTAGTCAATCAGTCAGTCGGTTACATACGTAGATATCATACCTCATGTAGATTCATAGTCGAGTTGCCCACGTTGAAAATGTGGACCTCCTGATCTTGTCGAACGACGTGTATTAACCTCACAGGGTAGATGAAAAGGCCTCGAACTCGTTGGATGGCAGATGTCGGTGAAGTAGGCTTGACTGGCGCTTCACATGCTCTAAACCAAAAACGTCCAAAAGCTGGGATACACGAACTCTTCCTCGAAGATACGTCGGACTTGCTCGAGTACGAACTTCTCGACTTTACCCACATTCTTGAGGCTTTGCTTGCTCCCCTCTCGCTGTCCAATTTCACTTTCGACGCGGATCTCCTGAAGCAGGCCGCCCATTTTCCCTTTCCCTCTTGACCCGGATGAGGTATCGTCACCTTTACCGCCTCCATTACCCGTGGCTTCATGCATTGCCTGACCTGCGCCGGCACGACGATGCGGCGGCACCTTGCCGGACTCATTATCGTCATCAGCATCATCCTCCCCGACAGCCGCGATAGCGTCTTCCGGGCTTAGAAAGCAAAAATGCACACGCTTCCTGATATATGCAATCACGCCCACCCCGTCGAAAGTGAGGCCTGTGATGTTGAGTTTGAGCGGGATTCCTACGAAGCTCGGCATCGGGTAGTCGAGTAGGATCATGGCCGTCAGCTCGAGACGCACATCCCCTGCGTACCGTATGCGGAATACGGCCTGCATATCGTCCGCACGGGGCTCCTGATGGAACTCTTGCGAGTCGTCATCTTCGTCTTCTATTGCTACTGTTGCCTTTGACTTAGAATAGGCCTGAGAGGTTGCCGTATCGAAGCCCTTGTCAATTGTTGACCCAATGAGAGGACTCATCACTGGTTTTTCGCGCGTCGGCGGGCGCGATGCTCCGGTCGAAGTTGCTGCTAATGTTGATACGCTGTGTTTTTCCCTTAGTGGATGGGGAGGTGCCGCTAGCGAATTAGGGAAGTTCTCTACTGAGATAGAGCCCTGAGATAAATGCCTGCTGTGTCTAGAGCTCGAATTAGAACGGTAGTTATGACTTAGTTGTGCTTGTGAATGTGTTGCGTCGAGCCAGCCGTTTAGGTGCTGTGCTCCAGCGACAGCGGCCAGCGGCGTCTGGGCTCCTGACCATCCGGGGTTAAGCTTGGACTGAAAGTATTGCATCTTTGAAGCCCCCCCAGGCATACCATGGGTCGACATCCCTAAGCCGAGAAACGGATTGGCTATATCGGGTGTCCCAGGTGCATTTCTAAGGCCGGCGATGTGAATGTGTGGCGGAAAGAAACCCTCACTAAACGGCGTAGTGGTTCCGCTGACGCCCCCAGTAGCTTTGCCGGTACCATCGCCATCGGCGTCTTCATTTCTAGATCGCTGTTCAGCCCTGCGTCTTCGCTCTGCAGCTCGTATGGCATCTGGCACACCCTCATCGTCCTCGTTCCCCTCGGCGTCGTCTTCTTCGTCAGGTTCGTAGTCCTCTTCGTAGAAATCAGGCAATGGGTCGCATATGTCCTTGAGCACGACGCTAGGTGGGATTTTACCAAAAGCAAACTCGTGTACGGTGACAGACTTGATGAAGCGCGGTAGCGGCACTGCTTGGAATTTGACGTGGATGAAGTCACGAATGCGTTCTGCCAAGGCGGCGCCATCGGGTCCACCCGTCAACGTGTCCCAGTTCAAGTCTATCGACATATTGTGCTCATTTTGTGATGCAAATATGCAAGATTTAAATGCTGCTTTTCGAGTGCTTCTATCTTTTATCCATGGTTCTTAAATGGGGGTTTGCCCATCCAGAGTTTGCGGTTTGAGGTTAATGTCAATTGGAAGAATAGGTTAGGTTAGAAAGTTCCAGGTGTAGATTGGTTGTGGTGTTAGGTATGTGGCTTTTTTAAGTGGAGACATAGGCATTTCATCGCAACTGCTATGTAACTAAGCTTCACATTCGTTTAGTGCGATGGCTTCACTCCTCATAATAACACAACATCAATGGTGCCTCTAACATATCATGATGCGATAAAAATTATTCCATATGGGTATCTTCTGCTAGTATGTAGGGCATGTAATCGTAATCCACGTATCATCGTGTGCCTCCTATAATAAGTGGCTAGTCTTCCCCAACTCCGACTTCGTCGTCTCGTTCCCCCTTCTATCATTTGGACCAGGAATCGCCTCGAATGGCCCTCTGAATTTATAATCGATAACTTGCCATCATCATCATCTATCTTAAAGTACACTTTCGTTTGCCACGCCGTCTTCGACCAAACTGGCATCGTTACGTTGTCTACCTGATACGATTGACGCGTTGAATTGATGCCAACAGTTTGGTGCTTGAAGGATGTATCTACTACATTTTAGCATCATTTTTAGTTATCACGGACGTAAAACAAACTTACCTGGCCATGGCCTCCCGAAAACGTGACTTGTACTCCTTGGGACTCGTCACGGTCGGTCTGTTTCGACCACCACCAGCGAATCCGCGGTCCTTGATCCAACTTTCAAGCTTTTTATCCCATGTATAAGTACGAATGCAATCGATGATGCCTACTACAAGCTCTTTTCTCACTTCATCAACGGCAATCATTAATGAGTAATCCATCACATCTTGTCGTGCTAGGAAAAGCGTATCGTTGAAGACGGACGCTCGTAGTAGCTTCTTCGAGTGTTCTCGCGCAAAGAGTGGAGATTCGTAGATATACTCAACCATATTCTCGTCTAGAAGAACCTCGTTCTGTTCTCCAGTTGACTGGATTTTTCTGTTTCTCATGGACCCTTTTAAATCAAAGATACGAGTAGGTTCCCGATCATAAAACAGATTCTCCATTACGAGTAGGTCAAGCTTGATCTCCGTATTCGTTACCGGATTCTTGATGACAACTTGAAAAAAACCGAGCATCTTAGCGATTACCGAAGGCAGCTCATGAAATAGCGCCTCTGCCATTATGCTGAAGTATGCTGGAGCGAATTTCAAAAAAGCTTGGGTTTCGATTTGTGATAATGACTAAACCATAGTTAGCTTGACAAGAAAGCTTGAATAATCGTATCCAGCTCACCTTCATCACCAATCGATCATCTTGCGTCTTGAGAAACACTGATTTGGTCTTGCCACCTTTCGAGTCCCATGGTACACATCGAGAAAGTGACTCAATTATGCGATCTGCTACCCCGCACTTGCGGCGAAGCGCATCAAATTGCTCGGCATAAAAAATCTTGACGAGCATCTTGGCTGTTCCTTCAGCGAATTGATATTTGTAATGACTACTGGAGTTGTGAACCAGGCTGGTTTCCAGACGCTCTTCTGTCACAGCTTCCTCAAGACCTGGGTTCATGTCACTGATATCCTCAGTGTCCAATGGCGCTTGAGTTGTCTGTCCAGGTCTTCGGCGATGAAATCGACGAAGTTTGTTTTTGTAGTCCTCGGAGCTAAGAGCAAAAGCTATAACTGAACTGGGTTCGTATTCACGGACGATGATGTCAGAGTCTATGAAAATGTGATCCGAAGCATTAAGAGGATAGTCTAGCGGGGGCCATTGGCTTGCGGACCGCTCGTTCCAGAAATTTGAGAGAGCTTTCATGAAGTTCATCCTGTCATGTTTGGGAAGCTCAAGCGGGATTTCAGTATTTGAGTCGAGAGATTCAGCAATCTCTTCGAGAGTGCTACCATCAATAATGGAGTTCTCAGTATCACTATCACCTTGTTCGTCGTCAGTGGGACCGAGGCTGGTATTTTGAGCCTGATCATCAGCTTCGACCTCGGTGGCCTCCTCGTTAGCGTGAGGGGCTTCAGTTGATGGTTCAGTCGCAATGGGCTCTTGTGTCACTTCGGCTGTGTCTCTCGTAGGCGAGCTCGGCGCTGCGATATGAGGCGGCTTTGGCTCAGCGAAGTCCTTAGCGTTTTGGTCATCTTCCACTGGAAGGGGCTCATTCACTGCGTCGGCAACATCTTGGTAAACTTCAACAGTGGCCCTGGTCTTGGAATGTTGAAGAAAAGGTCGAGAATGAGACATATTTGCCGCTCGTTTCTTTCTGTCCTTTTCACGTTCCTTTTCAAATTCGCGACTGAGTTGTTCGAAATGTTTGCGGATAGTAGAAACTCTAGAATCCCTTTTCCCCACAAAACGCGGAATAGAAGACTGGTTGCCCTTGCGATGTTGCTTAATACCGAAGAACTTCTTTTCGCTTTTGATTGACTCATTGGTCAAAGGTTTGCGAAGCTCGTGCCCAGGTGGAACATCTGTCACGGTTGCCTTGTCCTTATCCTTAGCGATACCAAAATTCTTCTTGCCTATTGCAGAACTAACACGGGGCAATGTCGGCAATGTAGTTGCCGGCTGTGAGATGGCACGGATCATAGGTGGCGACACGTTCAATCCCATTCTACGTGAAGAGCCGTGGTCTGCACTTACCTTTGCGGGGTTTGCAGTGATACCTGAATGCGTCCCATCCTTAGCAATTGCGCGACTAGCGTTTTCAAGCTGCAAAATGTGCTGCTTGCGGCGTAATTGTTCAACTTGTTCTGCTACAGACATGTGTGGGGTCTTAGAGACTGGACTGGGAGGGACTGGCTTGGGACTGAGTGGTGTTTCTGGTATTTCGCTGGGGGTCACAGTGGCTGGGGTAGCTATTATGGTTTCTCGGACTTGTTCAGGAGAAGGGAAATTCTGGACTGGTGATTTAGGTGTGGCCAGATCCAACGGCTCAATCCGCTCAAGTGTAGCACCAGGTGCAGCTGTAAGGGTAGCTTCTTGAGGTGTGACAACCCGAACCAACTTTTCGTCAATGCCTTCCGGCTGAGAGTTCTCAGGGCTGGCTTCCGTAGGCTGGGATTCCTCTTTCGAGTCACCATCTGAAATGGTTTGTTGGCTATTTTTCTCCGTAAGTTCTATCCCTTCGGTAGAAGCCTCGGTGCTAGCTAGAGATTCTTTCGATTCATCCGTGAACATTTTACGCAATTGAATCATAGTTAGCCTTCTAATATCTTTATCAGAAGGGAGAAAATCGGCCTCGAACTTGGCAAAGGCAGCATCCCATTCAGTTACCTTGACTAACATCTCGCGGAGGACTATGTTGAAAGGAATGACCTCGTAGTATCTTGAGTTCATGTATTTCTCTTGCAATTTGCGGATGAGAGAGGTATGTTCTTCCTGGATCTTTTTCGTCAATCGCTCAATGTCTGCTTTGCAAGACTCGGCCTTTTCCGGGATAATGTTCTCCAACTTTATAGCTTTAAGCCTAGCCTTTACAGAAGCAGTGAACCGCGTCCATCTGTCCTGACAATGGGCGAAGATCTCATTCTTCATATTCAGATCATGCTCGACTTTCCATGTAATCCTGGCACGAGGTACAATAATCTCAAGCAGATCAATAGGGTCATAGTGTACTCGGACGACTTTGTCCTCTACACCAAAATAACGAATGTGATCTCGATGATGGTCATGGGGACAGTTCCAGCCTCCTAAATTCTCGTCTCTGACCAAATGGGTACCTCGGCTCCAGAATGATAATTCTAGGTACTTGCCAAATGAATATCTCCAGGTGAACCTAGACATTTCTATCTCGCGCGTTTCCCGTTTGCAGATTTTGCAATAGTTCCACATCGTGATGCTCTCTCCTCGAGACTTGCCGTTTACCTCTGGCTCAATGAAAACGGTGATACGTGCTTCCCCATGGACGTAAGTCCTATGGTGTTCGTACATTTTGCGGTCACATCCATTCGCCGTACAAGTAGACTCAGCGCCGTAGCAAACTTCTTCGATATACTGCCCTAATGTGCAATCTGGACTCATGTTGTTACCGTGGTCCATATGCTCATCATAGAAGCCTAACGCAATGAGTTGAGGCTCGACACAAGGGATTTTAGTTTCGGTACAGATTACCGAATGCAATACCACAATATTCTGGTGCGCGTAGGGGTCGAAGAGGTCAAGATTCCCTTGAATGTAATTTTCCCATGACCTAGTTTGTGTCTGATAGTTATAGAGGGCTTTGTCGTACTCTGCATCGTGAACAGCATGCAGTACTTCCATAATATGACGAGGGGCCTTTTGACCAATCTGATGCACCATTTCAGGCTTAATCAATTGGAATTTCTGAGGTTTCGGTTTCTCTTCGTCACCGCGTTCTTCAATTATGTCTTGATCCCGCAGCCGTTTGAGATGCACCAGTCTGCGTTCCTGTTCCCGGGCATTCATTAAAAGATAAGGTTGGGCGAATTTGACAAAAGGCGATGCCGAAAGGATCTTTGTCTCATACTTCGCAACCATATCGCTGTAGAAGGTGGGCATCGGAACGTCCTCGGGAACAACACTCTCGTGAGAAGATCGAGCATGCGTCTCGTGAAGAGATATTAGCTTGTGTTCGACGTCGTTGGGCTGCGAGGAATGCTGCTCGGGTTCAGTTCCGCCCTGTGATTCAATAATGCCATTTGCTGTCCCATCGCTAGCTTGACTTGGTATAGAATCCTCTTGTGTTATTATCGAAGACGTTCTTTGGTGTTGCTTAGACCCCTCTGCTTCTGTCATCTCAACCAAAGAAAAATTCTCGTCTGAGGATTGCTGTGTAGGGTTGCTACTTAAATCCTCAGTGGTAGGGAGCTGAATGAACGAGTCACGCATGAGGCATGACTCTAATTTCAGATTATAGACGACGTATACCATAAATTCAGTGATATGCTTCAGTTTGGCAAGTATTGATGTTGGGGCGCCTCGCAAGGCTATTGTACAGCCCAGTTCCTCCTGGTTGCTGGAGAGGAAAATGTACGTCTTTTTGCCCCCAGGGACTTCCTCGTTGATGAAGGTTTTCACCTCAAAGCCGGTACTTTTGCCTGTCTGGAATTGAGTCGGAGGTAAGGCGAGCATATCGACTGAAGAGATAATTTCAGTTTCTAGACATCTTGATACGGCAGAAAGAACCGACGGTTTGACGTTATATGCCACTGCTATGTTGGCTTCAGAGAGAAACTGCAGCGCGAGCCCAGATACGCTCTTTTCAGTGAGCACCAGCTGAGGTCGAAGGGCAATAATCCTGTTCACTAGTTGCTTAAGAAACTCCCTTTCTTGCTCGATGACTGGTTGCAAGCTCATGAAGTGGTGTTGGTGCCTCTGGTACTCGATTGGGAACGATATTATGACGACTCTTGGATTGGACATCCGGCGGCGCATAGTCTTGAGAGCGAGTTTCTTTGTAAATATGATGCCCGGAACATACGTAGTATCACTCGGCCGACCACCAGGAACCTTTTTCAACTTGACATAATGTCGAATATCGATGTCGTCTCCACGGTCTATATCGGGGTCCACAGAAGAGGTGCACTTGAGAAGAATGGGAATCAGGGCCTTTTCCCAAGCGGCAACATTGCGAATTTCGGCATCCACCAAGAGCTGCCGCAGGAGCTTGCGAACATGCATCATGCTCGCAGGATTGAGTTCCAAACGGGGTTCTTTTTCCCCTTTCATAGACGAACTTCGAGTCAAACGAGCTGCACTGGAAGTGCCAGCAAACTCAAAATAGGGGAGGGTCTCATTTGATCCAGAAGGTCCTTTAATGGTTGCAGTTCTTAGCCGTGGCGAGCGTATAAGATGTGCCTGATGCCCGCTGGTGGTGCTTAAATTTCGGCGCCTCGAAGACCGGGGATAATACTCATCCATACCACGGCTAGTATAGCTGAACCCGCTGATACTCTTCTCAGCCTGTGCTCTATTGCGAAGCCTTCGCCCGACTCCCAGATACGGGCCGAAACTAGACTTCTCATGATCAACATTAACAGAATGTTGATCATTGCCGGCAATCGTTCCCATAATACTCATCTGCTCGTCTTCACTCGATTCATCAGACATGTATTGGGCTAGATCAGGGTCGATGACATTGTCGTCATGAAAGGCCGAAAGACCGGGTCTTTTTGCCGCCTCTTCACTTGCCGATTTTCGAAAAGGGGCCCTCTCGTCGGCCGGAGATTTCAAGCGGTTCCACAGGTTGTGTTTTGAATGCTGGCGTCTATGGCCAGAGGATTGTGGCCGCCCAGAGTTTATCGATCGTAAAGACCTTGAAGAGCTTGGTCGACTAAGTTGTGGGGTATCGATCTCTAAGACCGCAGAATTGCGATTAGATGATTCCCCAAGTCGTCTTGTTGCAGGAATAGCCATCATAGGCGTAGTCATCGATCTGCTGTCATCATTGTTGTCGTCCGTTCGTTCCGAGCTTACCTCATCACGGCCATACTTTATTGGAGGAGATGGGAGAACAATCCTTGGTTGGTTTGGACGAAAGATTGCAGGCAGATATGTATCATCGGCAGATTCATCTGAGAGGTTTCCATCTTGTCTCTGAAGAATAATGCCCAAGCATGTCTTGCAGACGCGTAGAGTCCCCTGCACACCAAACGGTTGACCTGATATGATGGACGTGCATCTACTGTCAAAGATGCAACCGCAAGTTCTACAATGATGCTTGCGGCGAAAGGCTGTGAACGGAGAACCACATAGAAAGCATTCTTTACAAGTTTCATCAGCCATCCAAAATTGTTTACTCAAGACCTGCTTGCGCATCGACTCGAGCTTCGCGCTTACAACTTCGGGGGCACCTTCATCTACCGTTGTCCCCGGTATTCTAAAGCTTCCTGATTTCATGCGCTGATGTTGATTTGCCTGGCTAAAAGATCCGTGATAGACATTATTATGGGCAGATGTGTTCACCGGGCTAGCTTCTGCTGTGCCCCGTGATAGAGATGAAGATCTCGAGTTGCTATCCGATGCCCGAGAGCGGTTGATACGATTGATCACTGCCGGTCGTCGACTTGTAGGTCGAGCAGTCGGCCTTGTCTGAGTATTTAACAAACCTGAGTCGGACAGTGCTGTCTGTGGAAGAGATGCCTTCGAAGTAGCTAGAAGAGGACTTTTAACGGGACTGACCGGTGAATCCACGCTACCGTCCATGCTGTACGCATCGTCACGGCGAGAGCGGCTCGAAACTGACATCTTATCCAACTGGGGTGGACCCATGGATCCGCCATAAACAGGTGACATAACTGGTTGAACATCATTCCCCTTGGTGATGCTTATCTTGTGGCTACTTCGACTGGAGCTTTCTTCGGTCCGAGAAGATGTAGGACGTGATACGTCTCGAAAGGCACTAACGTTGCTAATGTTTGCGGCCGCGATACTTGATGTGGATTTGATCATATGGGGAATGCTCTGGCGGCTAGATGAAGCCGACTTTGACGATGCCAAGCTTGTAAGATTGCTAACGGAAGATGCCTTCGTGGATAGATATTGCTGTGTTTGGCTCTCGTTCGTCAAAACTCCCGAAGATGTAGCGGCAAAGGACTCAACGGGATCAGAGGCTGACGTATTGAGAGTCAGATCAGTCACGCCGGTATCCGCCCTCGGTAACGAAGGTGCACTGATCTTCGATTGCCCTGAAGCTGTACCTTGGCTCTTGCGGGAAGTAGAGTCTGTAACAGGCGTCTCTAGGTTCTCAGAGACTGTTGAAACCGCAGGTTTGTCCTTGTCTTTCCCGCTAACCCCCACAGCCTCTTTGAATCGAGAGTATAGCCCACTAAGGCCATTCTGAACTAAGTCCCCACTGAAGCCCTTGTTCTCGATCGCGGCGATAGACTCAGGTGGCGGGGCTAGGTCGTTGAAGGTTGTAAGCACGCCCTCCTCTTTGGATGAGGTATGAATCTTATCGAGTGCTTGGGCTAGCTGTTCTTTATCGACCTGGGGCACTATAGCGATGGAGGAGGCCGTAGAGGGACGACGGGACCTTTCACTAGGGGAGAGAACGCTCGGTGGTGACATAGGGGACGGTATAGGCTTTTTCCCGGACATGGCTGCCGTAACCACGCTGGTCGCAGGCTAGCTGGATGACTAAGGACAGGCACGGGAATCGGATATCGCGATGGGAGCTCGAAAATGATTTCATAAGCACGATGAGATTATGTTCGATTTCGACGTTACTTCATTGTAGGAACGCGTACAATGATACAGTACCTATGGACTTATCGGTCTCCGTAGCTTCACGGATAGTTACAGTAGTTTTCTTAATCGTGCGAGCGGGTGGTCACCTGATAGACAAAGCCGAGCTGAGTAGTTGAAGAAGAACAACAGGATGCGGCAGTCTCTATTGAATCAACAGCCAGACGGAGCCTACTTGAGCGCGGCAATCGTCAAACAAGATACATGACGAGAACACAGGATAACGGGAGTCGGCAAAGATGCCTATCCCTGGAAACGAGGGTATAAAGTCTTGGAGACTAAAAGGATCGATAGAATTAAAGGGGATAGAGCACCTCTGTACAAGTCGAACGTCTTGCCTGGCAAAAAGAGGGTTCATTCTCTCGGAAAGGCATTGGTGACGCAGATGGTGGAGTATATGCAGCTGCCAAACCCATGGGACAACTTATCTTATTGGGGCTTAACTATAAGGCAAGGTTCACCTTAAGCTGAAGATACCTGGGTTGTAGGGCTTGTCTGGCGTGATCTTTGAGTATATGGTGGGGCTTCAGAACTTCCGCAGTAGCGTCCCTCCTAGGCAAACCTTAACTGGCAGTAGATCCACGTGACTTCGCATCCTTTCATTCCCCGCAATTGCCCTTTGTCGCGTTGTCGTAGCCGCGTCTCTCTACAACGACAGAGATACATGGGACAACTTGTATTATGTAACTCTCTTGCCGAATTGTGACGAGCCATTCATAGATTTTGCCTGCTAGAACCAACCTCATCCCTCAATTGCGTCATGTGTACGATAAACCGGATCTAACGAACTGACTGCCGCGTTATGCGCCAGGGGTGAATTTTGACTTTCTGTCGGGTGCTAACATGGCACGCAATGTTGAGCCAGCTCTTTTTGTTACCTCGTCCACACCAGATTCGTCTCCTTCAGATATCATCGGCGACATAAAGATCAGGCGTCCACTTGTCAAAATTCCTAGCGCTCAGAAGGACCTGTTAAGTCTACATCAGTCATGGGCAAGTTTCTTAAGTCAACGATCCACTGGTTTCATCAATGTACCGCCTCAGGTTCTGGATCAATTGAAAGCTTCATATACGCGGCGAAAACAAACAAAAGAATCGGACAAAGCTGCTGGAACGACGAGTGATGTGGAAGGTGACACAGGTGTTCCTGAACCATCCGGAAGCCAATCATCAACCCCCGCCCACGTTGAGCGGAGCGGCGATGACGGCGATAACGACGACGATGGTCCCGGTGAGCCAATCGGATGGACACCAAGTCCTGAATCTCATCTAAGACCACCAAGGTTCGAGAGCCAGGAACCAAGTGAGCTGTTCATCACACAAATACCTGAGGAATCACCACCTAAGCCAACTATCCCAACCTCGCCAACTGAACAATTCAAATTAGCTCCATTTCCACAGAGCAGCCAGGGACCCGATGATGAGCTAGAGGTTGAAGTACCAGCGGCCCTTGCTTACGATATTGAGCCCATCAACAAATCAGCTCTACCAATTCTGGCAACACCTCCATCAGCCCAGGTCGTTCCTTGCACACTTGAACACTCCACGCAGGGTGTCTCCACAAGTGCTTCGACGAGATTAGAACCGCAGTTGCAACCTCGATCCCGGAAACATATATACAATCGGGTGCCTGAACTATATCGTGGACCCAAGCAAGGAGTCTTGTCATCACACCTAAATACTAACGTGGACCTTGTTGGAGTTACATCTGCGCTCGATAAAAATACTGATATAGAAAGCTCACTGCCTACCAATAATATGTCATCACCCATCATACCATCAACAAGAGAGGAGCATTCTACGAAAAGCAAAAAACAACCAACAGCCTGGGATACTCCACCTGGCCAAATATCGATGTACAACACCAATCTCAGTTCCGAAACCCACCATAGTCCTTCAGCATCGAGACGGCACTCTCCTATACAAATACGCACTTCGCCATCATATGCTATTCGCTCGCCTCAATCTGTTACTTACCGGCCAATCCTAGCGTCAAAAAGCTGGGAAGCGCCTTTTGCCCATTACATAGCTACGTATCCGAGTTATACCGGAACGATACAAGATTTTCTGACGGCATGTATATATATCAAGCTACAGCACCGCAGAATTCGGACGTCTCTGTACGACGACTTCATTCGAGCTTGGGTCGAGGGATACCTGTCGTATGTTAAGGATTGCGACGATGCGAAGCCTCCTCGAAAGGCGCTGAGGGCGATTGAATGGTACAATGAGATCGATGACGACCCTTTGTTTACTTCACGGGTTGTGACCCGCCAGAACCTACAGTCGATACTCAATTTCTATCCGAACGAACTAGATGTGGCTCGACAGTCTCTAGGTATATCATCTAGCCAGGTGCTGAGCGAAGCCTCGGTTCCCAATAGCCAGGCCGATCCACTTAATGAAGTACTCACGCATACACGATCAAGAGGCAAAGAGCCGATACGAAGCTCAGTGGAGGTGGCCGGAGGCGGGGTTAGGATGTCTAGGCTGTCGCCAGTTCTAAAACCAAAGGCACCGACTATTGCGATCGATCAGCGGATACCAGCTCATAAATCTTTTAACGGGATAGAAAGCAGACCAGTGCAACGCAAAGTATTAACGCGGTCTTTCTCAGAATCGACAACGCACAAGAGAGTCGCAACCAACGACCTCCGCTCGGAAGGGACTAAGCGTATATCGTTGGGCCTTGACCCAGGCGCCCATAATAGAATATGGTCTGACTCTTGTAGTACGGCTAGCAACCATTCGGAACGGACTAAGAACACCACTCGAAACTCTCTTGCCGGGGACTCTACCGCGAGACAAAGGGATGCGAAGACTGACGAAGACCCAGAGGAGAGGCGCAGACGCCGCCTTGCAAAACATTTCAAGAAACAAATGGCTGGAAGGGAAAGCATTGCCAGTTCAGCTCCCATAAGAAGCACTCCCACATCTGGGCGAAAGTAAAAAATATATAATGCCTTGTACGAGAATGAGAGTGAAGTTGTACAGTAGGAATGCAAGGAGTTTTCTGAGCGTCGTGATTTTCGTTACTGCTTAGAAAGTTAGATACCCGTCTTAGTTCAGCCGTACGCAAGTACAAGAATTATCCATCGCTACCTGTCTGCTGTTGGCTTTTGCGAGGGTGTTTGATAACTTTGTAGGTTATACAGAATATGCTACTTGAGGTATTAGTACAGAAGCTCACCACATCTCAACAGATCACAAGCACAGTAGAGATACGATGAGTTGTGCATCCGCTTCCAAATGACCCAACACACACTCATACATATGCCGTCTAGTCATACAAATCAATGCGTTTAATAGCACTTTTTATCTTCTATACTCATTGATCACTATGCCTTCTAGGAATCTTCCTTTGCCTTCTGTCGCTCCTCTTCTTCCGGCGTCATGGTCCGCAATTGCAAAGCGTGAATGCCACCATCAGCAGCCATTTCATCACGCAGGAGGCCATAAACGAGACGATGACGAGCGGGCTGCATCTTGGACTTGAAGGCCTCGGAAGTTATGACAACACGGAAATGCGTCTCTCTTGATGTGCTGCCTTGCATGGGCTTGTGGTGAGCATCTGATATCATGTTAGCGTACATACACGACACGGAGAGGGAGGGAAAGAAGGAAGGAAATGAATACAAGAACTTGCAGAGGAATGTCGCGAATGGAAGGATTATGTTGGCTTACGCTTATGTGAGTCGTTAAATATCTCTAGTCGTGATGGGCTGAGCGCCTCGGTGACCTATTCACCGCCCTGATTATTAGTATCGAGTCCGTCATGGTATTTATAAGCTCTACTGACTTTGTTTTTCGTTCTCTCATTGCAGTGCACGGAGTTATCGGTAGCATAAGAACGACAACGAAAAAGAAAATCTCACCTTGGTTCGGATAGCATCCTCCATTGGAGTATCAGACGCCATCGTCGCGGTGGACAACAAACGTCTTGGGAATAATAGCGCAGATGATGTCCTGATCGGCACAGCCGGTGCTAAAGCTACGACCGCGGTTCGGCGCAACATCAATGCAACCCTAGTATTTGTGTAGTTGATGTCCGGGTGAGGCTCTAGATATCTCAACGGATCTGGTACAAGTACTACCATACCATTTAGTTGGGTGGTCGTTCGATGACTAAGGGCGCTAGCATAGCCGATTCGAGCCCCTGTAATTCCTATCTGCTAACTTGGCTTAGTACGCATTAGTGGTTTAAGGAACATACTTTTAAGGCCGAAGTTCTAGGCGAAGTAAAAAAAAAAAAGGCTTTCTGCAGAAGATAGTCAACTGCGATAGTTGACGGCTTCCCCAACACATTGAAGCCGCCAGTAGAAGACTTTCACACATGCCAAACCCCGCCAAGATCGGAATCTCAACAGATTCGAACAAGTCTGTACTGCGCTGCATACTACCTACCTACCTACCTAAGTACGTAAGTAGGTAGGTAGCTAAAAGCTAAAGATCGACCGCACCACCCCACGCAATGGGAATCTCCCGCTAGCTCCATTGAACGGATTTGACGGGTTGATACCACCTACCTTCTGGTCTCTGAGCGTCGACTATTCGCCGGCCCATTTAATGTTTCACCACCCCTCGCAGGCTAAACACTCTTGGCAGCATGAAAGGGTAGTACTACGCAGCTCTCTCTCATCGTCATCCCAGTCTCGGGTCCTTGGCCATCATTAGTGCTACCGTCATATTAATTGTTATCATATTAGCTATTTTGCTCATATTACATCAATGTCACAGTCTTAATATCGATATCTTAATTCTCAACCGTGCTACCCTCACAGGCAACGCATGACTACTTGATGACTACTACGGCATGCTATATGCAGCCTGGTAGAGTTACCGCTTCGTGCTCCGCATCGTAACTTGTCAAGATCCAGAGTGCCCCTGAAAGTACCACCGATCCGTGCAGCAGCCCACCTCCCGAATCGGAATGTGGTTGATTGGTGGGGGAGTGCAGCGTGAGATGGTCTATATTTCGAACTTTTCGTTGCTGACTGTGACTGCGTCGACCACGACGATCTGCCGGTCTCAACGCTCGTTTCTCCACCCATTCTCCGTCGCCACAATTTCTAGGTCCTTACCCGGCCGTGCATTCACTACTTATACAATCAGACCGAGGTCAAGTCCCTCCCCATGCTTTCGCCGCACTTCTCTTGCCATTCACCCTACGACGTCGTTCGCTTCATCCAGGATGGCTTCCACGCTCACTTTGCCCAAATTCCCTCTCTTCGATGCCATAACACGGCATGACCCCAACTCTACTGCTGTTGCGCATTGTCTCTCCGGCCGGTCATTCAAATACGGCGAGCTACTCCCGGATATCTGTCGGGCACGCGACCATATATACCAAGCAGCGGGCAAAACGGACATTCGCGGGGAGCGTATTGCTTTCCTCGTAGAAAATAGCTATGACTACGTCGGTATGAGACCCGTCCAACGCAGAATACGCACTTTCGCAAGACATGCAATGAATTAGTTTACTCATACGAAATAGTGACATTCCTCGCTATCCTCGCCGCGCGCGCAATTGCGCTGCCGCTTTCCCCCCCATTCCCTGCGCCCGAGCTGCAATATATCCTTACACAGTCCCAAGCTTCACTACTGCTTCATTCGGCCAAGTTTGCATCGAAAGCGACAGAAACACTCAAGACTCCATGGCCAGAACCTTCGCCCAATACAGACCCTGAGTTCAAACCCACTCTCAAGTCTGTTGAAATACCGAAGCGATTTGGGCTTGGCCAGGACAATACAGTCTTTGATACGGTTACGATCACGGACGATACCGATACAGAAGGAGCGGGCATGATGTTGTATACCTCGGGGACGACAGCACGACCAAAGGGTGTTCTAATCCCAGAAACCGCCCTAACAGCACAAGGACGCGCCTTGATTGAGGCCTGGAAATATACACCACAAGATAGGCTGCTTCATGTTCTGCCTTTGCACCACATTCACGGCACGGTCAATGCCATCGTTGCCCCTCTATTTGCAGGGAGTACAATAGAGTTCCTTTTCCCATTCAACGCGGATACCGTATGGCGGCGGTTTGCCAACCCATTTCTCGAATCAGTAAAGGATAGTAGTATTATCCTCAATGGCACCTCGAACACCGCCGCCAAGGGACTTCCATTTGTATCCCTACCAAGCACATTGAGTCGCACCGTCTCTGAAGCATGTAGTACAGGTGCTACTACCCCTGTGAGCGTAGACACAAGTTTATCTCCTTCAGATACGAGCAGAATCAGTCAAATAGCCGCAGAGTTATACGGTATCATTCGATTGGCGTCCGGGCCTAATTTACCCGAAACGGCCGGTGTGGTCTTATCATCCCAAGAAACGGCCAGAATCAGCCAACTAACTGCTGACCTGAATGAGGTGGTCCATCCACAAGCTGCTAGCTCAATTCCACTATCTAATGGAGTGGCACACACGAACAGTAATGTCATGAACTTAGCGGAGGCCAAATTTGCGAATATGAGCAAGGAAAAAATAACTTTCTTCACTGTGGTCCCTACAGTTTATACGCGTTTACTCTCCACACATAAGACGCTGCCTCCAGAGGTCGCTGAGGCCAGCCGCATTGCTACAAGTCCTGAACATATGCGCGTTGCCATTTCGGGGTCTGCCGCACTCCCGACGCCGGTGAAGCGGGCTTGGAAAGACCTTAGCCGAGGTAATGTGCTCTTAGAACGTTACGGTATGACCGAAGTCGGTATGGCGCTATCTTGCGGCCTGGAATTCGCAGATCGTGTGGATGGTAGTGTGGGCTGGCCGCTACCGGGCGTTGAAGTGCGCCTTTTCGATACCGATACGAACGAGATTATTCCTTCGGATGTCGTTGACCGATCAGGAGAGATTCAACTGCGCGGAGCGAACGTGTTCCGCGAATACTGGGCCAACCCCACAGCCACCGCTAAAGAATTCGTGCCTGCTGAGGACGGTAAGGGGCCGTGGTTCAAGACGGGTGATGTTGCTGTGCGCCGGAACGTGCCCGCGCCTGCTGCCAGCGGCACAAGTGGCACATGGGCCCAGGGTCCCATGTACTTCATCCTGGGACGCCAAAGCGCTGACATTATCAAATCCGGCGGCGAGAAGGTATCCGCGCTAGAAGTCGAGCGTGAGCTCTTGTCACTGCCGGAAGTGCTCGAGACGGCTGTTCTAGCCGTGCCATCAGGTAAGTGGGGACAAAAGGTCGGTGCCGTCGTGATTCTCGATCGCACCATCTGCCCCGACGGCTGGAAGCCGATGGACATGCGCCGAGCCCTGAAGGGCCGGTTAGCAAATTACAAGATACCCCAAGTTCTGAGGGTTGTCGAGCATATCCCCAGAAATGCGATGGGTAAAATAAATAAAAAGAACCTTCTTCGCCAGGTGTTCTTAGACGACTTCAGCGGAGATGAGATGTGAGTTCTCGGACGTAGAGCATCTTCTGATTTATGCGCGGTTCAAGGACACACATAATGGAGCATTCGAGGAGTTTTCTATATGGGACTGCATTGAAAATCGGCTGGCAGATATATACACCCCTAAGGTACTTAACATACCTTATAGATAGACGTGAACTCACCTCAAGAGATCACATCGCAACTTGTACACACTTACACCATTACGACATACCAATCCACACCCTAAAAAGCCATTCAACTCACTATCCAGGATACAGCTCCTGGCGTCTTTCTGCCTGTGAGACATGAAATACGATTGTGCCCAATACTGTAGATCTCCTAGAGGTCGCCTACAACACCTTCTACACGTATATCCAGCCTACTCCCAAGTCTACTGTTGTGAAGGAAGATTCGGAATTTATATGCATATAGGTGCTATAATTCTGTTGTATCGGAGAAGTCCGTCTGCAAGATAAACGTACCGAAGAGCCTCATTGCAAACACGAACAATAACGACCTTGCTAACCACTCAAAATATAATCAAGCTGTCACAAGGGCTAGAGTACTAGGGCTTGGAAGGGTATTCAATATTGCAATAATCTTCTTGGGCGTCAAGGAGGCATAGGAGTCTAAGTTCCTCTCTCGAGCCCAGCGGCGAATCTAGGGTTCTTATACACGAATGGATTCGCTCTTTGCGAACCAAATCACTCCAGATCATCTTGGCCTTGTTCCTGAACTCTGAGTTCAGGAACACATTTAGATTGCAATTATCGTGCCTACGATAATAGCAAACATGATATCCAAGAATAGAGACGCCTTGCAGATTGAGTACAGGATATCGCCGACCAGACCCTGGTACACGGGTAGTTGCATTACCCTACCCAGGGCCGGTCCGTGTGACACAAGCCGATCTCAAGAGCTCCTTTATTATCTGTTTTGCATACCGCTGTTCTATTCGAATTTCCCCCTTCTGATGCGCTGTCAATATGGAAGCTATACGCAGTACTGATCATCCTTGGGTTCCGAAATTTTATGTTCCTCTCCGCCGAATCCCAGATGGAAACCCGCTCGGCCTTCACTAGAGATCAATTTTGCTAATTTTCCTGACAGTTCTGTGACTCCCCACCGCAGCTTTCTTTGACTTAAATCCACAAGCTTGTTATGGTAATAAACCCCATCTTCTTCAGCGGTGCTGGTAACTTCTGTATATTCTGCTCGTGTGCCTATATAATGTCCATATAGTCAGCTTCTCATCGGCAGTACAAGAAAAAAAACTAATTACCAGCCTCGTCAGCAAGTGACTGCTCGATGTGGTCGTTCTCCGAGTTAGGGACGTGGCAAGCTGCTGAAACTACCAGAGAATTCCAACCCCCGGTAACCATGCGACCTTTCATCTTATAAAAGCCAAGCAGTACTGGTGGTAGAATTATAAGCAAGAAACTTGCAATGAATAGCACAAGGAAGAAAAGAGGAGAGAATCCAACGGCGATTACGGATCCTTCGGAGATTGAACTGGGGCCCTCAAACTTGTAGAGGCCAAGCGAGGGAGACAAGTAGCCTAATGTTTGTGAGTAATGTTGTCGTAAGTGAGATATCGAATCATGCATACCACCTTCATTAATATATAGAAATACCGCGTTGGAAAGCACCCAATGAAGGGCTATGCTAACAAGAATCAACGGTACACTGTACCTGTAGGGAAGTTGAAGGCGATAGCTTGAAACCTGCTGGCCGGCGGGATATGAGACCCGAAGTGGTTGATATGAAATGCTGAAAGCATTCCACTCTTTCTCGACATTGAATTGAGTCAGAAGAGAATTGTAAGAGAAATAGCAGACAGATAGTATCAGCTGTGGGGTGTTAGCAAACAAAGCCGTGGCAATGTAACCAGGAGGCTGATGATAGTTCCAAAGTTCTATAGATAAAACTCCATCGGAATGGTCAAGGGATTCAGAGCTGATATTATAATTAAGTTCATGTTCATATTGAGGCAAGGAAATTAGGGAATACGCTGGGATTCCACTTACTAGTTATTCCGTGTTGATAGCGATGATGCTGCAAAGCCAGCTGAAAGCAAAACTACGCCTGCAAAGAGCAATGAATAGGTTTTGATCCAAGTTCCATAAGGGATGATGTGCCTGAGGCGGCGTGGAGACTCTTTCCACTTCCGAGGTTGAATTTCTGTTGTCAGTTTAAGACCACTATACTGGGCATCGGACCAATGTGCTCTCTTGTGGAACTATAACATAGTAACAGGGTTAAAATATGTTGCTTTGGTTTGATGCTAAAGGGCCCTTGTGACTGACCTCAATCCGCCGCGCGTCGACGATATCCAAAGTACCAAGCCCTTCGGTGACAGGGTCGGGATATAAGATAAACGATTCAATTGCATCTCCTGGAGTGACGAGGGATGTTGATGGAAGCTTCCAGACGACAATACCACCTTGTATTACTTTGATAAGAATACTCAGTATGACTATGAGAAGAAGTACGTTTGATATACCAACTTTGCACGACGTCTGGATCGGTTCGGCTAAGCAATGGTCAACTCGAAATGAGTCAAATTGATCGTTGAAGTTCAAGCCCTTCTCAAACAGAGTCTTATTATGAAGTCTCACAGCTGGGAAAAACGATATATGCCAGGGCTCATGTGCAGTCAGTAATGTTTTGCTGAGGTCAAACTGATATTCATCCACACCCATAGCTCCGAGACACGTGTTCGTGCAAGCATCGTCTCTACCTGATGAGGATTTTTCTCGCGTTTTGTTGCATTGGGTTGAGAACCAGAGTGAATTGATAGTGCCGGGAGGAATATGCGTGTCCCAGCGCGCGGAGAGGTTGGTAGATGGGTCGAAAGTGAAGATGTCTGATCTTGCCCATCCTGCTTCAGAAGCGGTAGAGTCCAGAATCAAAACGACATCTCCATACTTCTTCCTCGGGTTACAGGAAGCATATTCAGAATAACATTGTGCAGCGCTCAGGAAAACCCAAGAATGGGATTTCTCAGCAACAGATGCTATTTTCTGGCGAACAACGGACGTGGCATTCCAATATTGGTTTATAGAGACTGTCTCCCCGTAACCCCCGATGTAATAGGGTGAAGGTTCCCAAGCCGGCTTAGCAACGGGTCCCAGGCTTCCTGCAGGCGAAAGACTAGCTCCCGGGGAGAAATAGGGCGCTGCTTGAGTAAACGCCTCTGTGGCCATTGTCATGTGCCATTGACACCCTTCATATGTTGTTTCAAACACGGAACTGTTGAAGAGTAGGTGGATGGGAACAGATGTAATAAGAAAGATAAGCCAACTGGCAGACTTTGGTTTGGATAGATGCCGCAGATTCTTGATCGACGGAATTCCAATATCGAGAGATTGAAGCCAACTGTGTGCACGATTGATTTCCTGTCTGGAGGGAGCGTTGAGGATTTGCATAAAAAAGTTCGACGATGAAAGGACCGCGGTTGATACCACATTGATTAAAAAGTGAAGGAAAAGATTGAGTGTTGACGACGTGGTACAGCTACCATCAAAAATGATGCTGGGCTGAGCCAAGGAAGCTCCTGGTTGAGAGATGCTGATCAACAGGCATATTAACAAGATTAAATCACATGTACATGCTAAAACCACGTTGATAATAGCAGTACGTCTCCACCCCTTCTGAGAGAATGATGTGCACATTTTCATCTAGAGTCGTTGGTCTTTAGCCTCATCGTGATGGTAAACATTGAAAGCCTTGGGGATTGATTTGCCTTCAAATAATCTGCCAACACAAGATCCATTGATAAGGGGGTGGCGTTGGTTGTAACACGACATCTATCTTTCGGTGAAACAACCTACTCAGCGAGAAGTGGTCATATTTTCATATAAGATGACGCGTTCATCGAGGCTTACGACCGCAACATCTTTATATAGAAACACGTAGACATTCCGGCACAATTTGTCCCGGCCTGCCCTTCTCATCCCATTAATTCCACGTAGCAAACTCGCAGGACATTTAACCTCTCGACATTTCACATCAAGGCTTGAGACTCAGCTGAAAGAGACGCAATGAGTGACTTGGTTTCGACACAAAATCGGCGCTCTACAGCGGACTGCGTTGAAGCCTCACGTCTTCCTCGTTTCTCTTCGAAGCGCGCCGAGTCATCTAGACCTTTTAATCGAAATAACCCGTTGTTACGGCTTCTGCGACTACAGGCGGCGACCGTTTATTTACTTTATGCCCTATTCCTCGCTCCAGGTATCGAATTTAATATTCCCCTGATTTCGGTAAGTTTCCAGCGTTGGAATAGACTAATAATTGAATTTACTCAAATCGTAGTAGACTTGTCCTCTCATTTTCTGGGACCTGATCGGCTTCGCTTGTGCAAGGGATGAAATCTCAGTGATACCTTTAGAGATACATCTATTCATTGAATTTGTCTTCTTTGGGACTTATCTTTTCCTGGTTGGACACTATACTGCGGAAATTACCGAAGAAGCAATCTTCCAAAATACAGGAAGATATGTGTCCGACTATGCTTCAGTTGTGGGCACTTCACTTTGTTTGGTTATCTCGTGCGTAATTAGTATCTGCAAGCATCATGACGTTGTAATTAACCGCTTGTTACCCAGGTCAGTTTGTGCCGTCTACTTCTACATTGACACTCGCGCTTATCAAGCCCATCGGCGATATAAACGGGACTACCAGAATATAAAACCTATCATTGCTTTTACCGAGACAGGTAGCCCCATTGCGGTATTTCCACCATCTCAAGATATCATGTTACAGAGGCTTTCGGTTGATTCTCTACAAGAGGTCCACGTAGACCGGAATGAATTTGAGGCGTAGGCAACGTACCGTATATTATATTGGAATGAAAACGATGTATGCTATGAAACATGTAAGAGATTAACCGATAAACGAAGTTAAGTTAGTAGAGTATTAATTACTAAACCTCTTAGTAGTCGTAAATGTAACCAGCTTATCGAATTTGCATGAGCACGTAACTCCTGGCAAGGCCTAATTCATTGACGACTATTTCTATAGCCTTTTCACTAGAATGTGTCTTGTACATCAGAACTCAGGTCTTCTCTTCTCTAAATCCGCTGCTGGATCACAACTTCGTCGTACACTAGCTCATATCCTATAATAAACTTTCTAGCCAATATAATGAGGCGATTTGGAGTGCATGGTAGGTCATCAAACTAACGCACATGAAAGGGACCCCATCCCCCCCTCCCCGCGAATTCGCTTGTGCTGATGACTCGTTGCGCCCATTGACAAGAAGAACTTCCAACACACCTTCTCGACGCTGTAGGCGCGCGGGACGCCGGACACCGCAACCCACGTTATCCTCGACACGAGCTGCGCTGGCGTGATGGGGCAGCGTTGGAGTTAGGATACTACCAGACTGGGCGCCGTGGTATAGTTTCAAGGATATGCAGAGGGCTGTATGTTACATAACATGCAGAAAAGGACCTGACTTGTTAGATGCTTTACAGGAATTCAAACTCAATAGCTAGTGTACGCCCACCCGTCGTCGTCTTTAGCCTTAACCTCCAACAACAATATTGTAGGATTTTTTTTTTCTTATTTTCCTTACGTACTATGCTCTGCTAACTCGTCCTACATCTGACGGATCGTCTTCTGTTGAACCCAGTAATGGATGCAGAGCCATCCGTGAACCTCGATTTCGTAAGTGATGCTATAGGGAACGCAAGGCAGATATCGAGTACTACGTTTCTTGATTATACGTGCCGGTTACCTCCAGCCTTACACATAGCAAACGAGCGATCTCCAGCAAATATGATGCTCTTTCGCAATCTCCTACCAGAGAAACCTTACGCCATGCAACGTGCCCACCTTCACAGCCGCAAATCCCCGCCTATGTCCGTTTTAAGCGACGAACTTAGCACGAGCACGAGTGCTACCGGAATGGGCAGAATCGGTGTGGCCCGAGAACTCGACGGTCTCAGATTCGGGTAGGTTGAGGGTCTCCTTGAAACGCTTGCCGATAGCAAGGAGAACCTTCGAACCCTTTTCAGGAGATCGGCCCTTGCCACCAGCGACATCGCCATCGCCGCGGCCGGGGATGCTCTTGCCGATGGTGCGGGTCCAAACACCAATACGGAAGAAGGCCTTTCGGACGTTGACAACGACACCCATGACCTCGCCGTCGTCCTCGTCCTCGAGAGTCTCACCGATGGCCGCCATCATGGTCTGCAGCCACAAGTCGTTGATGTCGATGCTGCGTTTATCCTTGAATTGATAAGACCACTTGCCACCATGCTTGTTCTGGATGTCTTCCCACTCAGGCCGCACACCCTCTTTGAAGAGGTGGTAGTCGGACTTCATGGCCAATTCGGAGACGGGTGCGATGTTGTTCTGTTGGAAGGGAGATAGACTGGTTAGTTGATTGATTCGCAAGCAGCTGCTAGTTATCTCTGTTTATGTGTACGACATTCAGGCGGATACTTACGTAGATACCCCAAAACTCCTCAACCGAGTCGAAGGTGATGACCTCTTTGAGAAGGTCATTCCAATTATCTCCCTAGAAGAAGAGGAGAAGAGGATGTTAGTTTCAACGAATCCATTGATAACGTATGGATAATAAATGATAATACGAATGCGATGTGAGTAACAACGACCCAGAATGAACTTACCTTACCGCTCGACGGCTTGGTAAACCAGAGCGTCCATTTGTTCTGCAAGGGGTGTTTGACGTTGAAGTTGTCCTTGTCGTGGAATACTGTCACGAGTTGGTCCTTGTCGACAGAAGCCACATCCTTCTCGCCGTTCTTGTCGCCATTAGGCGAGATAGGGATCGTAGTGAGGTCGACCTGCTCAGACATCTTGGATGGGTTGTGAGAGTGGTCGGGTATTGGATGTGTGGAATACGAGAGAAGCTGGGGAGATGTGGGATGGAATCGCAGGTCGATGGCGCGGTGAGAGCAGAATGTTGTTTACGTTCGAAGTTGGAGGGATGAGAGCCTCAGATGGAGGGTAGAAGGAGGGGGAGGGGCACCAGCGAGGTTAGGAGCAAGACAATCAGTCTTGCCTCAGGTGGCAGGCAGAGAACGTTGTTGCCTGACGAAAGTGCTACACGTTGTATCGGTAGCGGTAGTAGTGGCTAGTGGCGATAGTAGAAGTATCGTCTCGTGACAGGCGACTTCCTGAGATATATCGAAACGTCGTGATAAAGTGCTGGTCGCAAACAACGGGGCTGGCGAGCGAATCGAGGTTTGGGAGTGACGAGCGTCGTCGGAGAACTAATTATAAAATGGGAAGGGGACTTGCTCCAGGCAGAGTCGTGCTTTTCGTGGGGGAATGCAGCTGTTGATCGTCACGTCGTCTTCGCGGTTCGTCGCAATCCGGGTGCACGTAGAATTTCAACCTAGTCGCTTTTTTTTACGAAACGATGGGTTTCTGGAGTGTGGGGCGCCTGTTTCTGCGCCTCAAATACATTTCAGCTCCGCATACAGTATGCGAACTGTACTGATAAGCGCTTATTGGTGAGTGCGCACTGTTTCTATTACTGTCCTGCCTCCTGCATCACAACTATGCATCATGCCTGAAATAAACTTGAGAAACTTCTATTCATAGCACGGTAAGATACTTCTAGGTGTAGAATTAAAATCTCAAAGTGAACCCAAATGGTCAGCTTACGCATTATTATCACATATTTAAGCTACCATAAGTTGACGAGATATCATGTTGTATATGGACAGTAGTACAGAGCATCAGCCAAGTAGGTAGGTTGCAGCGTGTTTGTACAGCATGGGCCTGCAACTAACAACCTGAAGGAACAAGGTTAGACCCCTCACACCAACTCTGGGCCATGGGATGTCGAGCGAGGCTGTGTTGATCTACCAACATCTTCTGTGCTTTGAGTCATAGCCAATATTATCTCGCCATTTCACATTGTTTAAGAGCTGATGCCTGCCAACATTAGCAACATGTCTTCACTATCTAGACTGTATACCCCTCTGCTTATTTTCTTAGATAAAGGCATTCCACCCGGTTGCAATGGATATCTCGTTATCGCAGGGTCATGAGCCCTTAATCAATCCTGCTGGTCCCGAGGGGTTGGCTGTTACGCCCATTGACTTCGCTAGCTCACCCCTCGCTGAGTATTATAGTTCTTTCTTCGCCATGACCATCGATAATCTGCTCACCCCTGATGAATGTATCAAGCTTCAGAACGCTGCTGGAGATGATTGGCAGACCCTGAGCAAGGGGAATTCCTTTCGGGAGTGCCAACGCGTCCTCGTTTTCTCCCCGCAATGGGCATCGGCACTCTATGATCGAATTGTTGCCCATTTACCAGAAGAAGTCAAAGCTCTACGGAAGGGCAACGAGCTGGCTGATGTTATTGCTGGCCCTTCGCATTTCAAGGCGAGAGTCGGCGCAAAGAAGACTGTTTGGCGCATCAAAGAAGCCAACAAGCGCCTAAGTTTCTTGCGTTACCAACCGGGTCATTATTTCAAACCGCATTGCGATGCACTATATGCGAGCCCGGGAAAGGATGAGCGGAGCTTCTTGACATGTCAAATTTACCTGACCGATGCGCCCGAAGGTGCCGATGGGGAACCAAGTGGTGGAGGGGAGACAAGGTTCTGGGCAAGCCAGTTCGGCAAGCGGCAGAAGGCCGCTGAGATGGAACACGACACGGAAGAAGAAAACGAGGGCCCTTTTCTCGACGTCAAGCCGAAAGTTGGCAGAGCTCTAATTTTTCAACAGAGGATGCTGTGGCATTCCGGACAGGAAGTGAAGCATGGCGAAAAGTTCACCGTGCGATTGGACTTGATGTTTGAGCGGCTCTTTGAAAAGCTTTAACGTGTGTGGTATGTGCCATACTTGACAATTTAGCTATTCAAAACTTGTCCTCAACATATGCAGACGCAGAGTTGTGATGAATTATAAAATGTTTCCCTTCAACAATTGGCCCTTGGAGGAAACTTTCACGTTTGATTGAGCACGATGTTATCTGTGTAACCACCTTCCTGCTCCCATCTGACTTCCCGATAATAGATAGATAAGAATGCTGTTGGTGTGGGTGAGTCAGTCCGGGGCCCCCTTTTTGACAAATCCACAATTGGAAATCCGGGGCTTAAATTTTCACTACCCACGTTCACGATAGCTTCATTTCGACTGGTCCGGGCCTAAGATAAGCCCCACTTTCACGACTCTCAAAATAACTATTACCCGATTGCAACCAGACTTATCTTCCGATTTTCTCTTTCTAAATTCAGGGTCCGTCATATCAACGTTCATCGTCTAGACAAGGGGCACTCAGCTGCAAATGAGCCCAGCGAGGCGCCCGCTGCCTCCGTCGAGCAGCCTCCCTGCTATTCGCTCGCTCAACGACCAAAGTGAATCCTGTATCCTAGATGCATTGGGTGGCCTTCACGCGATCTATGTTCGATTGCCAACTTCGCTAGCTTTTCAAATAAGTTCAGCGCAAAAGGATCTGCCTGCAGTAGTAGATTCCGGTTATGCATCCGACAACGATGAAGGCAGCGGCAAGGACGAAGAGGGTTTTGAGCTACGTGACGACCCTTATGAGCGCGCCTTCGCCGAGCGCTGGCTGACGGGATTCTTGGGACGGGCAGAAGAGCTCGTGTGTTTTGAGAGCGAAGACTCGCGACAGCGCGCCATCGACAAGGCATCGTCTATCTTGGCTTCGTTCTTCAGCCAAGACGAGGAAGAGGATGAAGACACCGAGATCACGAGAGACTACCGCTTCATGCTGAATCTGGACTCTTGCGAAGCCGAAGAGCACGGGGAAAGCAAAAATAGCGAAATCATTACTGTGCAACTCACGGATGGCCTGGCTGGCAGAGATGATACCGACCATACTGATGTTGGCCTACAAAGCTGGGGTGCCGCTTTTATTTTCACTGAGCTGATGTGTGCGGCTCCCGCCCGTCTGAATTTCACCAAGCAATCTTTAGGATCTGCACCGCGCATCATTGAGTTGGGTGCTGGCACAGGGCTCGTGAGCATTGCACTAGGCAAGATTCTACCACGCTTGGATGTATCGACGCCAAACATAATCGCAACGGATTTCCACCCGACCGTCCTCGCGAATCTACAAGCAAACATCAACAAGAACTTTTCTATCTCAGCTCAAGAGAAGTCGGTATCAGTTCAGGCTGCTCCACTCGACTGGGAGACTCCCGACCTCTCTTCACCGTTGGACGAACAAGCCGATGTGTTAGTCGCGACAGATGTAATCTACGATCCAGAGCATGCTGTATGGCTGCGAGACTGCGCGGCGCGCATGCTTAAACCAGATGGCGTCTTCTGGTTAATGCTGACAGTACGGACGACTGGCAAGTTCGAAGGCATCAGCGGCACGGTGCGCACGTCATTCAATGGACGTGATGGAGTGCGTGACTCTCAGGGCCGTGTGCTGGCGATACTCGATGAGGAACGTTTTGCGCGGCCAAATGGTATTGGACGTGGGGATGAAAGTGAATATCGACTATTCAAGATCGGCTGGGCCTAGGGTATGAGAGGACATGGATACATGGGTTTCTAGAGGATAACACCTTTCTTAGAATCAAGGATAGAGCCTTTTGCATGCATCTTAGAGCTTTGCGCGCACTATAGAAAGACATAGACACTAGACGATAGATGATAGAAGGAGCATGACTCCCGGATACGGCAACAATTACAGCACCACGTTTCTCCATCACCTTTTTATTTAGTTCTTTGAAGATTGCTACCAGTTTATGGAAAGTTGTCAAAGCTTCGCATTCGCATTCCGCACTAACATATCAAAGAAACCCTGAAACCAAGCATCACGTTCTAGCGCCGGCCTCACCACGCTCTTCGCCGCACATCTTAATTCGTCTTCGCCTCTTTTGCAGCTCACGCCGTCCGACTCGCCAGAACGTTTGACCCAACGCCATATGATCCATGACATGTTTGTTATACAATATCAATCCTTAACACAAATGCCATCGATTCCCCCATCATGCATTATCTTCGAACATCGACGGCACACGCGCCTTGTCTATATAGCCTAGCGCCCATTTATCTCTCAACGACTCATATGGTGACATGCTGAAAATTCTGATCAGATTAGAATGCTTGATGAACCGATACGTTGGACGCGGAAACTTGTAACACAGGGCTTCTATTCCAGTACCGTCTTCATAGAAGGGGCTCGATGCTGGCAGAGGATGCATAGCACTCTGAGCGAAGAGGGACAGGTCTTCTAAAAACCCTAAGTTGACGTGATGTGATTCATCACCCGGACATATGATCAGGGAATTGATGAAGCGGTGGGCGACCTTATATCTCTTATCTGAACGTCCTGTCCAAGCATCCAAACCTGAGAGTAGCACAACCGCAGTGCACAATCCCCTATGTGCAAACTTGAAATTGGGGCATTTCAAACAAAAAGACGCCGAGTGAAGATCAAGAAATGGGAAGCGTATCGCTGTTAGACTTGTCAGCCGTCTATGCAAAACTAAACTATATGTTGAAGAAAGTTGTGCGAGGTGCGAATTAAATAGTGCGTGTCAATCATGAATCGCTCCCTGACACTTACATTCGAAGAATCCGTAGTATAATAGGTAGTCTATACGTGCAACGTCCCATGTTGGTATGTAGCTCCAGAGACGGCGATTAAGCGATGGCCATAGACCCGAATATGCCGTTGGGGTGGTATCGCAAGGTGGTAGGAATAAGTTTGAAGTCATCTCGCATATGTACAATGTTCGATGTAGCCGCCGCTGCTCGGCGGAGGTAAAGGTCGGAGACCCAAGGCCATTCTCTTCGAATCCTCGGCCCCGTATTCCTTTCGTGATTTTCCACATGTCTTCGTTCATATGGATGGCTCTGGCGACTAACGCGATCCTGTAATGTTGTAGCGGCCACTCTGCATGACTGATGTATGTATCTAGGAAACGCTCAACCGCTGGTTTGTCTAAGGGATCGACGGACTTCGATGCGGCGGCTATCATGGCAAGCTTAAATTGACCGGGACCAATGATGGTGCGCGCGAGCTCTTTCGCCAGTACCGTCTCGTTTACCTTGAACGTGTCTTTGTATAGTCGTGAAGCCAAGAGCAGATGTGATAAAGACTTGAGATCAACCAGATGGCTCATGATCTTGATTTTGACCTCGGGAGGTAATCTTTCGGCCAGCGCTAAGGCTGCGCCGCGAGAGGATTTCGACATCTCGATCGACAGGTTCAATTGCGACTCTGGTATTTGATTACTCAAGGTAGGTTTTCGAATTGATACTTGTCGGTACGTAAAGGGAGGCCTAAATAGTTAGGAAAGTATGTAGGCAGTTTGGTGAAGCGCACAATGAGAGTCGATTGAAATCGGGAGGGTTAGGGTCAATAGCATCAGACGTGGGGGCAAATGGTTCAGACAACTACCTCCCTACTTACTTTTAGCGTATAAGATGCTAATTGAAGCATTTTATTCAATTAAACCACCATATGACATGCCATTGTGATACCCATGGGAATACCTAATGAATAAACTATTTCATGTACTACCATACTCGCTATAAATAGGTCATAACTTGTCTTGAATGAAGAGCTGTGGAATAATGTCTAATTTTCTTATTTAGGCTGGGAACTCAGGTCAAAGTAGGTCAAAGCAAGCAGTTATCAGCTTAGTATTTAATAAAGTCTCTCAGTAGCATTAAACTCGTCATAACACATTGTAAACGGAGCTTTGTTGATACATCTTCATCACTGGTAGTGCAGGTCAGCTGAATTCCTAAAGTTACCTGGACTTTTCATATGAACGGAAGATCAATGGATTTTGAGGCATCGAGGTTGGACACTTGCACAGTTGCTGTGCGATTAACTGTAATATCGGAATCAAGCTAAAGGAGATGTACCTGATTTTGATATAATGACATTGAATTTAGTAAAGGGAATTCTCAAGGTATTCCTGTTGTTAAGAGATTTGTACTCGAGGTAGTATATAGTTGTTGTTATAAAAGACTCGAAACTACATTGCGGATGCTTTCTTGTAGGCATCCTTTACGATACCTATCCTAGTAGGTATAAGATATCTTGGACCTGCGTTAACTTTTTATTTTAAGGCCGTAGAATACTTCCCACGTTTTGAACCTAGGGTTTACTTGTATCCCTCCCCCCTAGGGGCGAAGTTGCCAATGAACATGTGAATTCCGACTCAGTCTGTTGTCAACGAAACTCAAAGGGGGTAGAGTTGAGTAGCGCAGTTAACCAAGTAACCTAGGGCTCAAAAATATCCAAGGTAACAACAAGATAAGTTCAAGAGTTGTAATACTTATCTACTTATACCTAGATATGTATGTACGTGGTTGTGTAGTTACGTAGGTACTTAGGTACTTAGCGCATTAGGGCATCTCACCACAGCTGCAGTTGCTACTATCTGCGCTCACGATATCCTCTCCCACAAGTCTCTCTCTCTCTCTCTCTCACACACACACACACGCACACACACACGCACCCGCAACAGCAGCACCAGCAGCAACTGTGAGTCTCTAGCTTTCATTATATCAATTATATGATTTATTTTCTCTCGCACCATGTTGCAGGCCCAGCGCAAGCCATTTCGTGGCGCTACGTTGTTATGGCGCGAGTCGTCTACAAGCACGGCTCGCGGACAAATAACTATATAGTCCTGCATCAACATCCTTTTCGACTGTAGCTAACTTTGCGTATTCGGATTAGATACGCGCTCCTCTGTTTTTTTTTCCCTTTTTTTTCTTATAGAGAAAAAAAAGTTGGACGATATGAGTATTGAGATAGACTTCGCTTCGGCGAAAGTGCGTTTGAGAAGAAGATATGTCATTTTAGGCATGTCAGAAGGAACCGGTCTTGATGAAAGCACATGTGCTGATTACATCAACCAATGGTACCAAATATTCTTTGATAAATGTATCGTGGATGCATCAAAAGAAGAAAGGGTCTCAGAGGACTTCATTTCCTTTACTTGTGAAAAAACAGCATGGGAAATGGCCCTCGAGAGCAAGATTGAAGATTATCCTTGGATGTTTGGAGAATTACCTCCTTTCTGGAAAGATGGCGAGACAGAATGTGTGGCTTATACGGAATATCGTCAAGCTCACTTGCTTCAGTCTCGAGACTCTAACACGAAGGCAAAGGCCACTCGGCCACCTTCAACACAGAAGAATGACGGCAAAAAACCCGAACCCGTCGCCCAGCCACCTACCCAGGAGGCTGAGAGCAAGAAACTCGAGCCGATCGCCCTTGCGATTAGACAAGCTCCCAATCCCGTCCTTCACGAGGTACCCAAAGGTAATACCTCCATAGGTACCCCAACGACAGAGGCACAGTCGATTCCTTCTCACGATAGCGAGGGACAGAACTGGAGTGATATGCAGAACGTCGATGACCTCGATGAGATCGACGATACTGATCTGTCGCCAGAGCTCCGTGCCGTGCTGCCGAAAACAAAAGCAGACTACGAAGCAAAGAAAGCCAAAGAAGAGGCATCGCGGCCAGTATTTCCGACCTTACGTGCCAAGCGAACCGTCTACTTTCCAGACGGTGGTTCGTACCAATTCGAGGGCGCGTCTATCACAGGCGTCAATTATCCCGATTCGCTTTACAAGAGCGCTCAGTGGGGCAAGATCACAGCTCGAGGGCGAGGATCGAAAGGCGCCAAACGGTCCCAGCATTTACCGAAGGTCTTCGACTTGAAGACCCCCGGGAAAAGGGCTGTCGTATCGACCCAGGAACCTTTCGAGATACTGATCTGGGATGCTTCCAAGGTCATCGGTTCTCAGGGTTCCATTATTAAGGAAGCCGCTGAGATGAAGGGCGCCGGGTTCATAAAATTGTCTGTGCGACCTGCCTTGCCGAACCCATGGGATGTCAAAGAATGCCTTAGCATTGACCTGACACCACAAGGCGAGAGTTCTGTCGTCAATAACCGAAGAACCGACGATTTAACTAAAGCGATCGACACCACTTGGTGGTTGATGCTTAGATACATGCGCGACTGCATCAAGGTCTTGTCAAAAGGGAAGACTAACTTCGAGATCCTAAGCTATCATTTCAAGGCATCACTCGCCAACTTGACAAGCGTCGAAAAGCAAGTCTCTGGTGACGTAGTCATCCAGACTGATATGCAAGTGCTGGACGATGCCATGAAAACCCTGTCAAACCATCGCAACGCCTTGCGTATGAATGAAGACCGGGAAGAGGCCACGGATATTCTCCGCCAATGGATCGAACAATTCCTGAATGCCCACACAACGAACACTGAGATCTGGGTCTTGGCTCAGTGCGTGGATTGTGCTCAGAAATTTGCCGAAATGAATCCTAGTGTTATCACCAGAAATCAAGCCCGAGAACTGATACAGGCTGTATTGAAGGAACAACGTGGAAGTTCTATGTCGGCGAGATTCAATACCAAAGCCCTGGCACAGGACAGGGTAAGGATCGTCAAGGCTGCCCTAATACCGAGAAGGAGACTGCCGAGAAGGAGGCCCCCGAGAAGGCAACAGCTGAGAAGGGAACCGCCGAGGCTGTAGCGGGAACGACTTCTGACGCCAGGAACACTAGTACCTGGCACAAGGTCAAGTCCAAATCGAAGAACCAAAAGAGCGAGTGACTTGGCACGACGGGAGAGAGGCAGTTGTGATGGCTTGGCGAATGTGTAAAGCAACCCAACTACCCACTACGACTTGAAAGATTTGATATGTTAGATTATCTTCGAGATATCTAGCACTACCATACCCATAGGCAGTAGCAAACGCTACTGGCTTGTACAAGATTCCAGGCCATGATGAATGGCCCGGGCACGAGGTCGCATAAGTGCTATTAGCGCGGCGAAAGACACTCCTAGTATTAGCTATGAACTAGGTAGCCATGTGGAAGTTATTAGAAATAAAACTATTCACCTGGTTGCAATTGACTGACTTGATTAATTGACTGTGATATGTGTTGTCTTTTGTAACAAGGGCCAGTACTCTGGAGCTTGGAATTGGGCTTCAACTTAGTAATAATTCTCTAGGGCTCTAAGGATTCCTATATCTAAAAGGAGAAGATTCTGAGAGACAGAGGAGGATATCCTTCAGTCTTTTATAGACCTTCCAAGTATGCCTTGAGCCATCAAGTTGGGCATTAACAACCAACATGCATACGTTAGTCTGTATGTTGGTTGCAAGTAGCCAATAGCCTTATAGTACAGGTGGGTCTAGTCCCTCACGATCTAGCCCGTGTGACATCTTTGTTGTGTGTCTATACCTTGATGTAAACTTGTGGGATACCTGACTCGTCTGCTTTTCATTCTATCGAGATTCTGCATAATGTGAAGGGACGGTTAGATTTGCAATGCGACATTTCTGAAGTAGAGTGAGGTTTTCTACGTGATAAAGTGATAAAAAATCAAACATGAGATCGCAGCTGCAAAGATGAGAAGGTTCATGATAGCAGGAAGGAAAAGAGGTAGAAAAGGGCAGAGCAAGATAGATTGGCAATGTATGTACTAAGTCGCATTGCTAGCCCGACAATTCCCCTCAGCAGCTGACGGATGCACAAACAAAGGCTCAAACTCTTAGTGAACTGCTTTCGAAGCTAGAAGCAGATACTGAAGCTCTTCGTCAGCAACTACAAGAAACTCATAACAATAAAAGTTGCAACAGAAGTAGATCATCTACAGAAATTACACTCACGAGAGGCAACATTACCTATATCACGAAGAAGTCAGTAAAGCGACGACAAAAATTGCAAGACGAAAGCTCATTATTTTGTTTTGAAATTACAGACAAATGGTACCAGGGTCCTGCTTGGAGCCAGATCCACCTATCAAGACTCCAGATACTGAATTGTCCTCATGGGAAGGGCAGATGTCAGAACGGTGCCGACTGGTTTTCGCTGTGAAAAACGTACATCTCGCACCCGAGGTTGACACTATAGAACTCGGGACATTGCTATTCGGCATCTGTACTCGACGAGACGGGCCTGCTTGGGTTGAGAGATTCTTCAACGAGGATACACCCGCAGAGTGGTACTGCCTTCGAAGCATATATGTCTCACAGGGATGCATGTGTAAACCAGGACAATGCATACAGGCTAAACGATATGACAGTCGGACCAAGGCGATTATAGTTCAACAAAAATAAGAGCAGGGGCTAATAGGTGTGTACCTATATGTAATTAAGTCGTACGATCGTATCACGATTTAGAATGGCGAAGGGTGGCAGGGTCAAGAATCAATTCGATCATTTGACGAAGAGGATTAGACACAGATAGAGGCAACGGAGCCGTTGATGTTGAAGTATTTACCAACACCTGCAATCTCTTCAACTGCAGACCCCAGAATTTTCAACATGCACTTCACTGTACGCTACTCATCTTCTATACTCCGTAGAGTCGGAACTTTGAAATTAGCTGTCGGATTGAGCATCGACATATCATGCACACGGAATTTCTACCAAGCTTATCAAATGATAACGTTCGAGTTACTAAGTAACGAGTTAAACAAGAAACTAACTGCGTACCGTAGGTATTCCAAGTTTGTATTCTATTTATAGATCTCGACAGGATATCATGCATATTATGTATGGTGGAGGGTGGATAGCTAGTTGTAATAGGCCGGCTCCAAAATGGGAAGCTAAAAATAGAGCCTACCTAAAATCGGTGTTGGCTCGGTCCGCTGGTAACACCACATACAATACCTATCCGGGTAGTGGGTAGCGGGGGCGGGGTATCAGCGTTACATACTTAGATCTACTGAGGGCATCACATTATAAGCTCGACTATAAATGTGGTTGGTAATCGCGAATTCGTATGACATGCTGTAGTCACTGTTGCGTTATCGGGTAATCCATAAAAGTTAATACCTTCATAGGGCTTGCCTAGTAGCTTAAGGATTCTGGGGGCTTCACCTCTCCATCCGCTAGCCTATGTTGCTAGTGAGCTACAGATAAATAGAACGAAGTCCCGTCCCTCATGCCAAGAATTGGATAATGTTCTAATCATCTAGCTAGTCCGGAGTCTGGCAGCTCAACGCTTGACTACTTTTCTAATGGAGCTAACAGTACCAGATGTACGACGATGGACACCGTCTCCCCTCTCGGAAAATGAACAGTACGAACAGTATGCTTTTCAGCCAGTGTCTAACTTTCATTACCATGGAGCCGAATATTACAGCCAGCCTGGTCCCTCTCAGGGATTCGACGAAGTTCCAATCAATGACTCTTTCAAGGGCTTAAGTTCCACTCTCCAACCTATCCAGGAATCGCGGCCACAGCCTGGAAGGAAACAAAGGCATTGGAGTCCCTGGACATGGGAGATAGTAAACTGCTGTCTCCTTCTGATCTCCTTGTTTGCTATCTTAGCAACACTATATCCCCACAATGGACAGCCGCTGCCTCAATGGCCATTCTCGATCACCATTAATGCTCTATTAATATCTATTTATGCCGTTGTCATGAAAGCAAGCATGTTGTTGATTCTGGCTTCCGGGATTGGTCAGCTTCAATGGAGCTGGTTCCTCCATCCGAGACCATTGAAAGATGTGGTCCGGTATCGTGAAGCTGCACAAGGGCCTTTAGGATCTCTTTCTTGGCTTTATAGACACCATATCCGCCAGCCGCTGACTGCTTTGGCAGCTGTAATCATTATCACGGCTGTCGCGGTTGATCCGTTCATTCAGCAATTGGTAAAACCTGTGGACTGCAAGCAATTCGAAAATGAAGGCCAGCCAGCATCACTACCCCGTACGAATTATCTGAGCTACGATATGAATTCCTTTCCGTCGGACCTCTTAGGCTCCCTTGCTTCCGGATATTACACGCCCCAGAATCTCTCAGACTTTACGTGCGGTACAGGTAATTGCACGTTCAATACCGAGTACAGCACTCTAGCATACTGCAGCGTTTGTGAGGATGTATCCGACAGCGTACAGGTCGAGGAGCACTGCATGGTATATCAAGATGGAAAATCGAAACCGGGAAGTTGTTATGAGTCAGATCTTCCAAGGGGGGCTGCGATAGCCGACTGGAATTTAACCACCACGTTAACTTCAGCCAGCGTGCCTCTGTCACTAAATTTCCACTATGAGATTGACACCGAAAGTTTTACTGTTGTCACGCCGAGACAGAATATTTTTGGGGTCGGTAAAATTCCTAGACGCCTTGACACCTCCACCCCTAAAAATACCATCAGTTCCATCAGCCTAGGAAACGATATGGGCCTGATTTTGGCGAAATCAGATGTCTCACTTACGCCTTATGACCCAAATGGAGGGGGCAATAGGACAGGCTGCGACAACGCAGCATCGAACAACACCTGGTGGTGTCGGCAATACGGTGCTGCTACTTGCTCACTACAGCCTTGCGTTCGTAGCTATACCGCTAATGTGGACGGTGGACGGTTAACGGAGACACTGGTTGGCCAATCTGAGGCGAATATGACGTGGGGATATGGTGAATCGGCGTCCACGGGCGGACTAGTTTTCCTACAGAATTTCCTCGGACTCGTGGACACAAAGTGCATCAATGATGTTGAAAGAAAGGGGCTAGTTGCAGCAGGCTATGCAGTCGACGACAACACTCGTTGGCTCCCATACAATGTAACATTTAATCCCCGCATTGACACGCCCGCAGATGCTGTATATCCAGAGTCGCTACTAGCGCACGAGTGTCTTTACACCATGGATGCGTCTTTCAATGGCGATATATGGACATTCATTCTGAACCAGTTTATTACTGGGGTCGTCCAGCGGGAGTACCCGGACGGCTCACACCAACCTACCTACCTGGGCCCAACACAGCTCCTCTCCTTGTTCAACTCAGCGCATGTCAATGAAACAAGCATTAGCGACGCTATGAGCAAGCTTGCAGATGCAATGACATTTTGGATTCGCACGCACGGGTACGCATCCCATAGCCAGCGTGCCGTCGGCCTAGAATATCACTACGCCATCTGCGTCAAAGTGAACTGGGATTGGGTTGCTCTACCAGCCGTGCTGACAGGCCTAACACTTGTGTTCTTCCTACTCACGGTCATCTCGACATATCGGCAAAGACTGCCCGTCTGGAAAGGGTCGCCTCTCACGCTATTATTCCATGGACCCGGAGGCAAGAATTGGGTCGACTCGAACCTTGTAGCTGCAAATACCAAGTCGAATAGAGAGGTCGACCTCACAACCGATCGAGGAATGCAGCAATTCGCGAATAGAATAACCGTCCGGGTCTCTAGGGAGGAGCACGAGTCTCTTCAGCTAAGGCAGGTTGAACCTAGCCCAAGAATGCGTAGGCCTTGGGGCTCATGGCTGTTGAAGCCGAGTAAATCTCACAGAGAGGAACACAGCTTGGCATATTCCGGTATAGAACAATGAAAAAGAACATAATGAATATGCAACAACGATTAGCGGCTTCCTTCTTTAGTTACTTAGTAATATGATACATCTCAGAAACAAGATGCTCATCGACGCCGGCACATCTCTAGACGGACCAGTTGACCGATTAGAAAGTCCTCAACTTGCCAACACTCCGCTTACTGTGCTTTTCGAGTTATCTGGGCTCTGGAAACAATCGGACTTGGGAGAGAGAATACTTCATGAGATTTTGCATTTCTCGAGGTGCAGCGGTCGATCACTTCGACGCACTCGGAATAACCCCGTTACATTGGGCCGCAATGAACGATCTAGTGGACGCCGTTATCGTACTGCTTGAAGACACTGAGTCATATCGAGAGCTTCCGGACTGCCAGGAAAAGTTTGAGAAGTTAACCCCGCTGACTCTCGCATGCAAGCATGGGAATAACCTTGATACTATTGAAGATCGAATCCGTCTTGTACGAGCGTTTCTCGGCCGTGGAGCCGACGTAGAAAAGAGAGACTGTCACAGCCAGACAGTGCTACATCGCGTATGCGTATTTGGCTTGTTGGATGTGGCAAAGCTCTTACCAGACCGAATATATGAGGAGGGGGATGTGACGTCCCCACACACCACGCCTCTTCACCTATGTCTTAAGTCGATCCAGTACGGGGAAAGTTTCAGTCCAAACATTTTCAAAAGTCGCAACCTCAACGAAAGCACATACCACCAACTTGCAAAACTTCTACTTGTTAAGGATGTCAGTATCTCACGAAGCGATGATTTAGGAGGACACCAGTTGAAGCTTCAAGGAGGATAGGATGCCCTAGGTATATAACAGAGCTTCTCGAGAATGCAGAAAGGTACAGGAAGCATGGAACCATGTAGGGAATCAATAAAGGGATACGTTATATGCGTTACCAGGCACGTTAGACTCCTATTTACTGTCGCTATTTGTTCATGATCGTGGACGACCACGGCCACGCGGAGGAAATCATCTATCGCGATTAAGCGGCAATAAGTGCATCCATTCATTGTCTCAAAAAATGGGGTATTAGTGTTAAACCACCCTGGCAAGGTGGCACCACCGCACCATCTTTATTACCGAAGTTGGAAACACCCTACATCATGATTGGAGCACTATGGACTTGTGGTAATGTTTGGTCAGAGCTTAATTCGACCTCATGTCACAGCACTGGCCCTTGCTTTTGCGATTTCCAAAGAAAGCCATGTGGTGTTGCCGCGCACATGAGAAACGAATTAACAGCGACTTGTCTGATTCGATCGAGGGCTTTCCTATTTTGCGGGGGACCAAGTAGGAGAGATTGAGCTGAGCCCAGGGCGAATTGATACAATTATTTCAACAATATCCCAAGCATGCTCATCGAATATTATATTCCGTACCACGTACATACTCATCGCCGGATCCCAAACTCCCATCAAGTAGCACTATCTTACGCGCATTTGCTCTACATTTTGTGTATGTATAGTGCACTGGCGCTGACACGGAGAAAAGCGCCCTCGAAAGACGAAACATCATCAAATTCGAGTTGCTGCATTATATGTGTTTTCGTTCTCCTGATACAGACGCAAGCTCTAGCTCGGTACCTAATAATGGTCTTAAAGGCGAGAGTGCCTTCTCGTATCTAGTATCATTGCGACAGCAACAGGCGGTGGTAAGAAACAAAACCACAAGCACTATCCAAGTGCTAAAGGTATAATGAGTACTTGAGGTACGGGCCAGATTTCAACCCTCAACCCGTTCCAATAATATATGTTAATAGGATACTAACGATTAGATGTTGAGATTCGTGTTTTCCAATTTGCTATATCATATCTATTCGTTGAATCATTCAACTTACACATTGCGTACCAATTAATTACGTGAGGCTATCAGCAGCAGTAGGGGGCGCTGCAGCCTCCAAGAACCGGTGTCCATGATATTGTTCAGAAGCCAGAGCAAATGTAGCTATGTCCATAACAGCCTGTAAGTGAATAACTAAAGTGAACACTTGAGTACGTGATTGTAGTAAACACGCGTGTAGACAGGCACCTCAAGTAACCTAGGGTACGTACCCTACCACCAACTGCCTGCCCACTGCTGATTTTATATCACCTCCTCTCGGTATCTCTGGAACTTTTTACCCTTTTTTTCCAACACCAAACACACACACGCACGCCGGCACACACACATACCCCTAACTGCGCGCATACTTTGCAAGAAAATTATTGAGAAATCGTAAAATCTTTTTAGAGTTTAATTTTCTTTTGTTTCTTCATCGAGCCAGCTAAGATGTCCGACCAAAACAGTCGGCAACGCGGCATTAAACGCGAAAGAGACGAGTCTCCGGACTCAAAGATCAGCAACGAGATTACTGCTCGTCGCAACAGAATCAATCAAAATCAGAGTATGGAGGCTCTGGCTGCGTACCAACGCATCACAGCCACGTACACTACCGAGGCCTTAGATGGCACACGACACAGACTCTCGGGACAGCCCGCAACCTTGGCATTCAGTGACGAGGCGGCTGAAACCATGCAAAGATATCATCGCGGCACGATGGTAATATACACAGCCATCGACGTACCCCGAATGGTGGATGCGAGCAGAGCTCCCTATGCCAACCAAGTGGTTGCGGCGAGACAAGAGCGACGAAACCGTTTCGATAGAAGCCGAAATAGACGTGCCATCGAACCCGCACCTACAGAGGATCACCCCGCGTGCAAGATATGCACCGGCCGGCATCGAACCAAAGAGTGCATTGACTTGAGTGTGGATGAGGGCAGATCATTCAGAGTGGTTTGTCCTTTCCACAAACGCTCACATCCAATGGATGAGTGTAATCAGTTACACATCTGGGCCAGTGATCCCGTGCTGGTTCACCGACTCCTGATCACCGAATCAGCGAATGTACCGGCATATGCAACGGACTTGATCTCATGGCCTGATATTGTCCTAGATACAGACAGAGACTTGCCATGGTCGGCGGAATACTCTCACCGGATATGGAAATTATACGATGGGACGTATTTCTTTGATCAAGCGAGAAGCGCTGTCATATCGCATCGAGATCCCGACCCAGCCACCACTCGACGCGACACCCTCGCGGCGCTACCGCCCCAGACAGCCAGTGGCAATGCACCTCGCTTCCGGGGTCCTCGCGCTCTTGAGGAGCTAGCCGCTTTTGTGACGAGGTACCCAGGACATATCGCTCGAGAGCGAGAATTCAATAGAAAGAAAGCAGAGATCGATGCGGAGAACGAAGCACGAATTGCTGAGCTTGAAGCTGAAAAAAGGCAGCTCCTCGAAAATCACGGTAAAAGGGTCGACGAACAGCGTCGAAAGCACCAAGAACAAATAGCTGAGCTACAGCGACAGTATAGCCAAACAGAACCCGCAGACCAGCCGGAAGAAGCCGGTCTGTTTGAAGAATCTCAACCACCGGCCGTTAAACTAGATCCTGAAGAGACCTCCCGAAGGGATGAGAGAAGCGGCGGACAACAGATTGCCCCAAAAGACGATTCTCGTACTCGAGAGTTGATTGATGACTCGGACGACTCGTCTGTGTTAGACCCTGAGGAAGCGGAACGCCATATGGCTCTTCTCGGAGCGAGAATCAGACGTGTACTCAACCGCTGATCTTGATTACGAGACACGTATTGCCTAAAACAAGGCATGGGAGGTCAAAGGAATGTCTCATCGACATAGTGGCTCTCTGTATATATTGAGACGGCCACAAGTGACTGCAAACCTCTTGAGCCCTAATCAAGGGGGATATCTAAATATTCCGCATCCCAGACTGGTATATCCGGCGAATCAATTGGGACTCGCGTTATCACAAAAAGCAGTATATAATAAAGTTTTCTAGATAGAAATCAACAATTCATTCTATAGAAAACTAAGTGGTAAAGCCCGAAAAACTGAGATGTGTGAAGCTAAATCTGTAGAATATTGATCACAAAGACCCCGTATTTACAAACCCTTCACGTGAGTGTCAACCTCCATTAAGTGATCTATATAAGCAGTCCACTGACACTGCTTCAATAGTCAGGTAGCTTGCGTAAAGATGACTCCGGAGATCTCCGTGTAATATAAGCGTTTATGTGAACATTGAATACAGAGTCCCTAATGAACGGCGAAACTCCTGGTTGACTTAATAGCAACTCGTTTTTATAATGGCCATATGCTTCATCTAGTTAAGGTTGTGACTTAGCACTAAAGTCCTTCAACATCAAAATCTTTGCTATAGTTTAACAGTGGGAGTGAAGTGGCCCAGGTAACTAACTTACTTACCCTTTGAGCCCTAGCTAAGAAGGTGATCTGGACATTGTGTATCCAAAGCTAGTAAATCCAGTGAATAACTACTTTATCGCGAAGAAGGTAAGTCAATAAAGTAGTTTCTATAGGAAAACTAAGCTGTTGACTAGTAAGTAGATGTAAGTGACCTAAGTTGCCCGCATTATTGTACAGACTTAGCCACACACCCTTCGATTTTTGGATTTCACCACTTAGTTTTTCAATTCAATTAATCGATGAATTCTTTCTGAAATACTTGAATATCCATTACCTAACATGATCGCGCGATTGTTTATTGATTTTGTTAGTTCTTGTCAGTCTAGAATGCGTAATTTTTAGATTTCCTCCTTGGCTAGGGTTCACGGGTATTATTGCAGTCACCGGGAGCCGTCTCACTACAATAAGTTCTTTTTCATCGACCTTTGTCACTATTCATACCTAAAGATGCTACTGATGTCAAGCGCCTATAAATATCATTAATAGTCGGGACGAGAGTATTATTTAAGGTCTGATTGATCAAGAACGCGGCGGTTATGGGAGACCGCTCGCTAGTAGGCAAGAGGTGGTCTTCGGAATTTCACGTAAACTCTCAACTCCTAGATTTGAAATTTCCGAATCTTGTCACTATGAACCTCTCAAGCCCATGGAAAGCTTCACCGACTATGTATGTTCCAGAATCGCTAGACATCACCCAAACCAAAGCACCTCAACAGCAGTTAAATCCCTTCACAAAGGACGTAGCGCTGTTTGTTGTCACCTCCTAGGATTGAAGCGGTGGCGACAACATGTTTATTTATAATTCGCACTGGATTCGCACAAGCCCCGTTGACTTATTCTTGAGATCGCGAAGGTTTCCAACCTCTCTAGTAGACCATGGTGATTTGGCCGTGTCTTCGTTTCCCTTTTGCACTTAGATATACCGGATCTCCTTGGTTCGGACTTCGTAGAGAATAGTCTCATCTCCTCACCCGGTCTGCCGTCGGTAAGTTTAATCTGCTCTTACAGCGCCTCTTCTCCATCTTCGCGCAGAGATGGTGATTCGGGTGTACCGTTCACCAGCGTGTTTTATATACTAGAAGGTACAGGAAATGGTGAACATATTTAGTCGTTGGATAAAGGTTATACTTATGATTCTTTACAACCGTGATATCCTGTTGGTAATCAATCTTTTGTTTAGCGCTAGTCCGTACCAAGAATCGAAAATAGTAGAGTTTCTCAAGCGGTCGATAGAAGATTCACTGTCACTTATGACAACGATGTCTTGTAATTAATCGCTGCCTATCTAAATGGAAATACCAAGAAGAGAAAACAATATTTTCCGGAGGTCTCTCGGGCCTGAATGAGGTGTTCATTGTCTTACGACGGATGTATGCTAACCTACCCCTGACCGCCCTCTCCATATAGCCGGCGAGCCTCCATCTTACCATCAGCGTGTTGACCCTCTTAAGGCACTAGGTATATGGAGAGAAATGGAACGGTTGAATCCTCTAAGGCATGCTACTCCGTGTGGAGAACAATGGCTATTTCTACTTCGGCCACTCTTCACTCTTGAAAGTAATGTATATAGCATAACAAAAACAAGAAAGTCACAAGCAAAGGCGAGGCACTTTGGCGGAGTGGTTAACGCGCGGGCCTGCTAAGCCCGTTCCTTCGGGAGCCTGGGTTCGAATCCCAGAGGTGTCGT